>CM054062.1:64281146-64623967 GCA_028641055.1 Alopecurus myosuroides | reverse complement strand
CACTCACGGGGCATGAGGCTTTCAACCACCTTGTCATTCACATTACTTCAACATTCACCATTTAAGATGCTAGTGATAAAGGGGCAATGAGAGTCCTAGATCAATGGATACCACATTTCAATTAGTAATTTTAGTTGAATAATTTAGAGGCTAAATAAGACTTGATCATGTTTTACCTATACTCAATTTTCTCCAAAGTGTCCACCATATTTTCTATTTTCCATTATGCTATTCTTTGACCAATATAGGATTTTATTTTTCATTTTGTGTATGCATTCGTTCCATAGTGCTATTATTTCATTATACACTTTGTGAACTTTCATGAAGCACCTTTGCTTGCATATTTGATATTTCTTACAACATGAATTGTATATTGCTAATCATTTCTAGTATTAATCATTTGATTATATGTAGCATGAATAATCCTCCTTGATATCCCATGATTGTTTCAACATGCAAATTCCATGTTAGTTTTATCACCTTCATACTCGAGGACGAGCATGGGTTAAGCTTGGGGATGTTGATGCATGTAAAATGCATACATGAACTTTGCATGTTATTACTTGTTTTTCCTACATATTAGCAACTTATATTCATGTTTTATAATGATTTGGGGGATTTTCTAAACAATCCCCCTTCTTTTGGTTCTAACCCTGTTTTTCCAGAAAACGTACTTTCTAGTGTTTCAGACTTTCCGGGAGCTTCGGGACTCCAAAACGGGCAAGGCCAAAGAGCACGGTTCAGAATTTTCGAGACGAAGACCATGGGCCAAAGTAGAGGGCCAAAAGGCCAACCAGGTGGCAAAGAGGACCCTCCATGCGGCCAGATTCCTTGGCCGCGTGAGAGGCCCCCTTTTTTCCCCCGTGGCTCCGATGCCGTCGATCTTTCTTCTCCTGAGTGTCTCGTGACCTAAAAACGACTATATAAAGGGTCCCCTGGCCTTTTCGAGGAGGAGGCGGCGCCGAGAGACGGAACCACAAAACAGAGAGACAGAAGGCTGCCGCCGGAGAAGATTGGAGGGGGGAAACACCGCCGGGATCACCCCCGGAGGGCTCCACCCCCCTCCGGCGTGTTCATCATCAACATCTATAGCAAGATCAGCTCCATCTCTCCACTGTAATCTCTTGGCAAACACGATGTATGATGCAATACTATATTCCCTTGATGTATTGTGTCTCCCCGTCTATGTTTGAGTAGTGAATTGTTCTTGGCAATGGTGAAATAGTTCGTTGATTGGTTGCATACAAGTTTGTTATCTTCTATGATTGTCTTTATGTACAATATATGAGTGCACACATATGTTGGGGAATGCATGTAAGGTGATCACCGGTAGCATAATGGAGTGGTGGTGACTTGGGAGTGACAGTAACCTGAGACCGAGCCACAAAGTTAAGTTACTGGGGGATATATATAGGGGACCTTAGAACATAAGGCTATGGTGGGACTTTATGTCTTAATCAATCTTGTGCAGTCATTTACTTGGCCACATGATCCATCATAAGGGGTTGTAGATCATTTACTTGACTATACCTATTCATGGCTCCTTCCTAGAAGAAACAACTAAGACTAAAACATGTGCTTCACTAATTGTGACAACTACACGAACGAAACACCTATTGCTAGAACACTTGCTCCCTTGAGATACTTGAGATATTTGCTGCTTGCTACTTGTGAAACTTGCTTAGAAACTTGCATTTTAAACTTGCTTCACTAGTTACTAGACAAACCACACTCCACGTCACTTGCTTTTAATTAGTTAGTTCCTTTTAGTCAAACTTATTGCTTTGCATAAACAGCCATATAAGAGGGTTATAGGGCTTTTAGAATAGATAGCTTACCTTCAGCTCCTCTTGGGTTCGACACTCAAATACTTATCGAAAGGTACTACAATTGATGTCCTGCACTTGGGAGTCATCACTAAGGGATCCCCCTTCTTCATTAGCAACTTATCAGGTCACTTCTAGTGAAACTATATTTTTATTTGGTCACATCATATGCACTTTACTTGGAGCGTCTGTTTGTTTTTGTTTTGTTTTCTTTTGTTTTCCTTTCTGCAATAAACTTAGTTGGAACCCAGCATTCTTGTGTGGGAGAGAGTCACGCTCCGCTTTTTCATATGAATACTCGTTTTCTTCCATGCTCATATTCTTAGTTTTTCTTCTAGCTATTGCAAATCCTTTTAGCTCCTGTTTTTCATGCATCTCTTATTTAGAGCTGTTAGTTCTAGTAGAGTAGTAGTAGTACTAGCTTGTTTCATTGATATATCTCTTGGAGAGTTTTTTTGTTTAGTTTGAAATGATTGGTGTTGGAAAGCAGTAGTACAATTTTTGTGCTTATAACGGTGCAAAACGAAGCTCGTATAGACTGCGGCTAGACTTTATCATGTCATGTTGGATGTTATTTTAAGTCTATGCTTAGTAGTTATTATTTTAGCATGACTTGTCTCAAATAGCTGAGAGTGCTTAATGTGCCATTGAAAGAATCATGAGTTGTTTTTATCACATTGAAGCATAATATTGTGGTATTCTTCTTCGAATGCTTTATTTAGTTGACTTGGCGCATGCTTACACCATGTTTATGACTACAAACCAGTCACTTATAGCCTCTATGATCAATTAGTTTTTGACTTGTAATACCATTTATGCTTTGATTAATGATGTTTTTGTCGCTATGCATGATTATGGCCATTATTGCTCTCTTAATTTGTCGCGCCCAGTCTTTTGCTAGCATCCACCTGTACTGAGTATGAGATCTACTCGTGCATTCAACTCCCCAAAACCAAAGTTTGCCAAATGTTTCCACCATACCTACCTACATGTGGTATGTAACCACCACTCCAAGTAAATTTGTCATGTGCTATCTTTAAAACCTTTAAAATTATTCCTATTTTGTGCCCCTGTTTTAGCTCATGAGGACGTAAATAGAGAATCTTTATCTCACTTGTTGATTGGACTTTACACATATGGACTAGTGGTACATCCGCTTATCTAAATTGATAGAAGAGCTGGTTGCGAGGTGCCCAGTCCCAAAATTGGTTACTATTAAATTCTCTTCACTATTTTTGTCCCTGATTTATCGATCAAAGCATAATTGTGTAAACAAAAGATAAGAGGGGTGACCTTCTGCCCCTAGTTGCGTCCTTCAATTGGGAGCTGCTCTTGTGAAGTCTAGTTGGCTTGTGACGTACTGTATTTTCTGTTTACCATTTGTTGACATAAGCATACACCTCTCTAAAAAATATTTTCAATACCTCTGTTTAATAAAATAAAAAGCTCTATCACATGAGTTAATCCCCGCTTCCCTCTGCGAAGGGATTTTTTACTTTTATGTTGAGTATCCATCTTCTAACTTTATGCACAATTAAGAGAGCGTAGTTACCATTCTGAGTTTAATGTGCATCAGTCCCAAAGATTATTATTGATTGATTCATGATGTGTTATTATTTGCTCTCAAATTATTTGTTCTAGTCATCCACTTGAACTTTGAAGGTATCCTAGCATTTATGTTTTGCCCCCACTTTTAAGGACAAACGAAATATCACTTTGTTATGTTTTCTTTATGCTCGAAACAAACGTATAACTTTCAACTGCATTATTATTCATGATCTTTTATTTGTGTTACTTTTCATGATGCAAAGTGTCTAAGTTTCATTGTTAGAATTATATCTATCATTCTAGTGTTTAAAGTACTATGATCTCAGCGTACATATGTTTTTACAATTTAGGTGATCAAGTTTATGTTGGTAGCATGTCACCTTAGAAATTATTTGTTTTTATCGTTTTACCTACTTGAGGACGAGTAGGAACTAAGCTTGGGGGTGTTTGATACGTCTCAAACGTATCTATAATTTCCGATGTTCCATGTTGTTTTCATGCCATATGCTACATGTTTTCTATACACTTTATGCCATTTTTATATATTTCCTAGGACTAACCTATTGATAAGATGCCACAGAGCCAGTTCCTGTTTTCTGATGTTTTTGGTTTCAGAACAGTTGTTCTCGAAATATTCTCGGAACTGGACGGAAAAAAAATCCCAGGGTCTTAGAACTCTGTCATGTACACAGAATCCGGAGGGGACCCGGAGGGGGGCCCTGGAGGGCCCACACCATAGGGCGGCGCGCCCCCTGACCGTGCCACCAGGTGGTGTGGCCCCCCTGGCCACCCACCGATGTTGCCTTTTCACCTGCTTAAGCTCCTCCATGGGTTAACCCTAAAGAATCGAGCCTTTTTCCATGAAAACTTCCGTAGCCGCCGTCATCGTGAACCCTAGTTCGGGAGGGTTCTAAAGCTCTCCCCGGCACCCTGCCATGAGGGGGAATCATCACCGGAGGGCTCTTCATCGCCATGCCTGCCTCCGGAGTGATGCGTGAGTAGTTCATCCCTGGACTACGGGTCCATAGCACTAGCTAGATGGTTGTTCTCTCCTCTTTATGCATCATGTTTAGATCTTGTGAGCTGCCTAACATGATCAAGATCATCTTATTGTAATGCTACATGTTGTGTTTGCTGAGATTCGATGAATATTGAATGCTATGTCCAGTGATTATAAATCTAGCATGTTATTTCATGTTTATGTTATTTATGATCTTGCGTGCTCTCCGTTACTAGTAGATGCTTTGGCCAAGTTGATGCTTGTAACTCCAAGAGGGAGTATTTATGCTCGATAGTGGGGTTCATGCCTCCCTTTCACTCAAGCTCGAGTGACAGAAATGTAACGGGTGGGGGAATGTGTTGTTGCCATTAGGGAGAAAATAATGATGTTTACATTACACACTTTACTTAAGGCAATAATCTATTTCTTACCCAAGGTTTGACTAGATGATGCTCCGAGGGCGGATTATTAGTCATAGATGCAGTTGGATAATGGTATATGAAATATGTTGTAATGCCCGCGTGAATCACTTAGTAATCATCATGTCATGCATATGCACTACGGTGCAGCCTTTATACCTGTCAATTGCCCAGTTGTGATTTGTTTACCCAGCATGTTATCTATCTTTTATGGAGAGACCCCACTAGTGAACTGTGGACCCCGGTCCATTTCTTTATACTGATAACAGAACCACTGCAACCACTGTTTTCCTACTGCAATTATTGTTTTCCTGTCATTCACTGCCATCACTGTTCTCTTTTCATTTACTGCAAGCAAGTATTGTTTTCCACACTATACGTCTAATCCTTTGTTTTCAGCAAAACCGGTGAGATTGACAACATCACTATTTCGTTGGGGCAAAGTAACTTGATAGTGTTGTGTAGATTCCACGTTGCTGCTGAACCGGTAGTGCGTCCTGCCAACATCAGTTGCCAACAACCTTCGGAAATGATTTCTTTCTCCTACTGGTCGATTCAACCTTGGTTTGTTTCTGAGGTAAATTTGCTACTGTGCTCTTCATTCCTTCCTCTTGGGGTCTCCCAACGAACGTGTGTTACACGTCATCAGGCGGCCGCCAAGAAGACCAGGGAAGAAGCTGCTACGGAGGAGGAGTCTCGCACCGTCATGGCGACGAACAAGGCCGCGTGACACCCTACTCAGCAGCCTCCCCATCATCCTGCCCAGCAACCCGCTCCGCCGGCATCAAGCATGTATCTACACGGGATGTGGGGAAGCCAGCAGAGCATCGTCCCGTCGCATGTGTGGAGGTACTCCTTGCCGGACTACGTCGACGGGGATCCTCTCGACGACTTCAACCCCAACACCGCCTTCCAGCACTGCCCTGCGCCGCGCACCCCTCCATCTGTGCCCATCTTCTTTGCCGACCTCAACGCTCCCTTCGTCTACTTCCCGTCTTACGCCCACTCGCTGGTACTGACTCTGCACCGCGGCCCTCTCCCCTTTGCTCCCAGTCCAAGTTCGGCACCGCAGTTTAGCAGCACGAAGGTTGAGATGGAGAACATCATCACGACCGCCTCAACGACCGATGCCTCCTACCCCGGGTTCTTCACACAGGTTGACTCACACGATGCAGGCGGCGAAGGGGACGACGTCGACCTCTGCGATGCTAGCAATGAGGTGGAAAAGGTGGAGCCCATGGAGACGTCGTAGGCGGTCGCCAAGGGGAAACGGAAGCGCCGGGAGACCACCAAGACGACCGAGCCCCGGATCAAGTGGATGACGAAGGAAGACGAGTGCCTCGCCTAGGCATCGAAGACCGTCAGCATCGACCCGATCACTGGCGCGAATCGTAACTCTGACAACTACTGGAGAAGGATCAAGACGGCGGTCGACGAGCGCAAGCGGGTCGACCCGTGTTCGCCGGTATACACATGAACCGCGGCAAGAAGGCAATGGCCAACCATTGGGCAACCATCCAACAGGCTTGCAACAAATGGCATGGCATCCAGGAAGAGGTGCTCTCCCACCCAGAGAGCGGCGCCAACATCGAACGCTATGTATGCCCAAACCTCGCTGGCAGCGGATGCTCGCCATGTCTTTTCACCGATCCATGCCATTCTTTGGGCAGATTTTCCGGATGTTCGACCTATACCGCCAGGACAACAAGGACGGCGAGTTCATGTTTCTCAATGTGTTCACCCGGATCGAGTCGTGCAAAAATTGGTGGGAGGTCCGGCTCGCCCTTGTCAAGAAAAACGGTGTCTACAACCCATACGCGCCGCCAGAAGTCGTTGAAGCGCGTCCAATCGGCAACAAGAAGGCCGATTTTTGGCGGCGCGTATGGGTTGTAAATCTTCACCCGGATCGAGAGATTCGAGTTATTCTAGATATGCGAGAGCAAGTATTTGTAACCCTAGATTGGAGTCTCGGCTACATTGCAGCCCGAGCCTCTAGATCGCCAATCAATATGATCCTAGCTGGAAGTAGGCTATCATCTCCAATGGAGAGGCTGAACCAGGATAAACCTTGTGTCCGATCTGAGCTAAACCCTCTTCCAAACACCATAGTCGATTTACCCCAACCTAAGTTACCTCCGGTAACATCTGTCGTGACTTTCCCACGACAGTTGGCACCCATCGTGGGGCCTACGTCCAAAGGTGTTTACATTACGGGAAAAGCTCTCGAAAGCATGAAGAACCTCGTTATCGGCGAGATCATCACCAACCCCGAAGGAGAGAAGATCGTCGACAATTTTGGCTGGGGGCCAGAGTCGGACCAGCTGGAAACCGGATCTGTCGTCACGATCGGCCGGGTTAACGTCTTCGTGGGTATGGTACGTACATCTGGTTCAATTTCTGACAATAATGAATATGATTCTGTGTCAGGGGCCGCCACCTGTGTTCAATCAGATGGGGAAGAGTCGGTAGGCACGACAGAACTAGAGAGAGCACCCACCACGAAGAGGGAACAACCGGAGGAGACGGCATGGACCCCGCGTGGCCGGGTTACCGGAGATGATGACACCGAATCTATCCTGCACCTGCCCGAAGATCGGTATGAAGAAGATAGCTGCGAGTAAGAAGAATATGAATCTTCACCAGGCATTGCCCCTGCGATAAATCTGAATCAGGGTGATGTGTCAGTAGCCGCGGCTGGTGCGGCGCAAGCGTTGGCCCAACAACAGACTCCGGTTAATGGAAACCCGGCTGGAGCCCGGGTCGATGGTGAGCAGACGTCCGTCACCAGCGAAACAGGTGAAACTGCTCATCACAGGAACATGTTCGGATTTAGGACGAACATAACAGCCGGTGCGGGAACGTCACACCCACCAAATCCGGCTCTGTTCAGCAACAACTTGATCTTGGATCCCACAATGTTAGCAACGGTGATAACCCCGGAGAACGCGGCGGCCCAGGCCAGAGACTTGGATGTGGCCCGCCGAGCATTGGAACAACAGAGGAGAGATGTAGAAGCCGAGAAATTACAGATGGCCGTGCGTCAACGTCAGTTGGATGAGTTAGAGGATCGTATACAGGCACAAACGACTAGAGCATATAATCAGAGGCATCAGACGAGACTGCCTGCGACAGGCGGAGCCCTACAACCGGCCGCGTTATTCATTACGCCTCAAGACCAGCAAATCCCGATCGTGAATCAAGGAACTAGGTACGCAGGAGCAGTGCTCGGGGGACAACCGACTAACATGCCAGTCGGGTCACCTGCGCTACCCGCTGGGGCGGCCGGGGAAATGCTGTGCAACCACCACCATCACGATTTCATACCCCGTCGGGTCACTTCAATAACCATATGGACAACGTGTACGCCACAACTTTAGCGCTCGACCGTATTCCACTGGGAGAGTCGCCTCAAGCGATAGAAACCCAGCGGGCTATAGAGATGTTGCGCACTGCGGTGGCTCAGCAAGCAAATTACCCGGACAATAGGAGCGACATGCACGGGACGCCGTATATCAGTCGGCAGGAAGGTAATACGAGGAACATTCAGTCGAATTCAGCACGACGGAGGGCAGAGCAGCAGCAAATACCGCCTCCTCCACTTAGACCAGCAGCTCCTGCGGTCTCAGCGGCACAGGCTATCGTGGATAGTTCTCGAGCAAGGCGCGCGGCCGGGTCTGTACTGCAAGGTCCAGGAGTTGGCGCACCTCTAGCCGCAGCAGCCGAGGTTTCACACGTTTCAAGAATAAGGCCGGTGTTGACAAACTTAGCCGGACCCCAATGCTTATCAGACGCTATCAGGGCCGAGCCTACCCGGACAAGTTCAAAGAGCCTGGTGAAGTTGTCAACTATGAGCCGACCATGGATCCTGAGACCTGGTTAAGCAGCTATGAGATGGCCATGTCTATTCGCAACGCTTCAGAAAAGATCCAAGCCAAATTTATGTATCTCATGATGTTTGAAGGAGCAGCTAAACTATGGTTCAATAACCTGCCTGAGAGGTCTATCAATTCGTGGAGTGACCTTAAGTCGGCTTTCGTCAAGCATTTTCATGGAACTTCCAGGAAATTATACACGATTGACGACTTGGATCAGTGTGTGCAGAGAAAGGGAGAGTCGGCACGCAGCTGGGTGCGCCAAGTCATGGAGATACTCCACTCTTCCACCGATATCCAGCCAAAGGATGCGATACAAGCTATGGCGAAAACATGGAGATATACGCCCTTGGTGCAAAAATTGGCACGCATGAAATCCAGCAGGCATGTTTCAGAAATTACTATGGGGGAGTTGATGGACGCGTGCAATAAGCATGCCTCCAATGACACCACAGAAGAAGATATTGAGGATAAGAAGGGAAAAGCTAATGTGAACAGTAATGGAAGAACCGGTAACGGGGCTGCACCGAGTAACAATGGAGGTAACAATGGTGGCAATGGAAACAACCAACATAAACGTCCATATGAGGGGGGCTCCGAGTTAGTCGCCAATACTGAGGCCGGGTTTGCAAGGCCCAGAGCGGACGGAAACTTTAACGGAGGGAACTTCAACGGAGGAAGCAATTATCAAGGGCCGCCGCGGCCGACTAACCACATCGAAGCCTTGAAGATGCCTTGCCCGCGCCATAGTAGGAATGGCAGGCCGGCTAACCATTTATTGGAGCAATGCTTGGATCTACAAAGGTGAAAAAAAATGAGGAAATACAAAAGGCGCTGCACGGTGCAGGCCGGGGAGGAGGGCCGGGTCTGGGTGGAAACCAGGGCAACGGCTCACCCCCCGCAGGCAATGCAGGAGCTGGTAACGCGGGTAATAACCAGGGTGGTGCAGGGGGTTTTCAGAGTAACCCAAAGTAGCTAGGACAGTATCATGTTCACACCACTAGGACCACCAAGAGGGAAAGGAAAATACTCAAAAGAGCTATAAACTCGGTTTCTTCGGGTGTTCCAAGATACTTGAGATGGTCAGATCAGGAAGTAACATGGAGTAGAACGGATCACCCAGAAGCAATAGAACATCCGGGTTTGCTAGCTTTGGTAGTACCGCCGCAGGTCAATGGCTATGAGTTAAAGAAGGTTCTGATGGATGGTGGGAGCAGTATCAATATCCTATATTGGGAGACCTTTTTACGTATGGGGCTCAAGGAGTCTCAGCTGCAGAAAAGCTCCACAGTTTTTCACGGAATTGTACCAGGACATTCGGCCTGCCCTGAGGGAAAGATATCACTAGAGGTTGCTTTTGGAGAATCCAAGGATAATTACAGAGTAGAGTGGCTCACATTCGAGGTGGTGAAATTACGCAGTCCTTATCATGCACTGTTTGGAAGGCCGGCTTACGCCAAGTTCATGGCAAGACCGTGTTACGTTTACCTACAGTTGAAAATTTCGGGCCCTAAATGGACCATCACTATTCATGGGGACAAGGATGTGGCAGCAGAGTGCGATGAGCGAGATGCGGCCCTCGCAGAACAAGCCTATGCAAAGGAAGAACTCAGGTATTACAGGTCTCAGGTAGACCCAGAAGATCGAACAGCTTTGGAAAAAACCAAATACCGATGATGAGAGAGCAAAGTTTAAAGCGGCGCAAGACACAAAGATGGTGGCTTTCATTGAGGGCGACTCTTCCAAGCAGTTCGCCATAGGGTCCAACCTAGATAACAAGAAGGAAGGCGCGCTCATCAAGTTTATCGCATGGACGCCTAGCGACATGCCGGGTATCCCGACTGAACTCGCTGAGCACAACTTACATGTTGACCCCAAGTCCCGGCCAGTGAAGCAGGGCCTGAGGAAAATGAATGAAGAAAGAAGAAAAGCTATAGGAGCAGAGGTAGCTCGGCTCTTAGGAGCCGGCTTTATCATGGAGGTTTTCCACCCCAAGTGGTTGGCTAACCCGGTCTTAGTGTTGAAAAAGAATAACGAGTGGAGAATGTGCATAGATTACACGAGTCTCAACAAGCATTGTCCAAAAGATCTGTTCGCCCTTCCAAGGATAGACCAGATCATAGATGCGGTGGCGGGAAGTGACTTGTTATGCTTTCTGGATGCCTATTCCAGGTATCATCAGATAAAGCTCAAAGAGGAGGATTGGGAGGAGATGTCGTTCATAACTCCCTTTGGAGCTTTTTGTTACAAAACCATGACCTTTGGATTGAAAAACGCTGGCGCAACATACCAACGGTGCATTCAGAAGTGCTTTGAGGATCAGATTGGGCGCAATGTCCATTCTTATGTCGATGACGTGGTGATCAAAACAAGGAACGCAGAAACGTTCATTGATGACCTAAAAGAGACCTTCAAGAACCTGAGGAGATACAAAATGAAGCTTAACCCAACAAAATGTGTGTTCGGAGTTCCTGCGGGGAAACTACTTGGTTTCATCGTTTCTGAGCGAGGGATCGAGGCTAACCCGGAGAAGATCAAAGCTATTCAGAGCCTAAAAAAGCCAAAAGAATTGAAACATGTTCAGAAACTTACAGGATGCGTAGCAGCGCTGAGCCGGTTCATATCTCGGCTCAGAGAAAAGGCAATACCCCTATACCGACTATTGAAGAAAGCAGAGAAATTCGTATGGGATCAAGAGGCGGATGAGGCGTTTGAAGCTCTGAATAAGCAGCTATCTAAAGCCCCAGTTTTGGCAGCGTCGGGTCCCAAAGAGCCCATGTTGTTGTATGTTGCGGCCGGGCCTCGAGCAGTTAGTGCAGTACTCGTGGTCGAGCGTAAGCAGGATGGAAAGGATTACCCGGTGCAACGGACGGTTTATTACGTGAGCGAGGTCTTATCAGAGGTGAAGCAGCGGTATCCGCATCGGCAGAAACTAGTGTTTGGGGTATTCATGGCTAATCGGAAATTGAAGCCGTATTTTCAAGAACACCCCATAAACGGTGGTAAGTTCCATACCCATGGCAGATATCATAAGGAATTCATATGCTACAGGTAGGGTAGCCAAGTGGGCCATCGAGATGGGTGATTATCACATCAATTATGAGCCCCGATCTGCGATCAAGTCTCAGGCGCTGGTTGATTTTGTCAATGATTGGACTCAGACAAGTGTGCCCTTGTTAGTACCAAGTTTAGAATCTTGGGTTATGCATTTTGATGGTTCCAAGCAGTATGAAGGATCGGGAGCCGGCATTGTGCTCACACCGCCAAAAGGAGATAAGTTGCGCTACGTTTTGCAAATTCATTTCGACTGCTCTAACAATGTAGCTGAGTACGAGGCCTTGTTGCATGGATTGCGTGTAGAAAAGGAGATGAGCATTAAGCGTATAAAGTGCTACGGAGACTCGGATCTTGTGGTACAGCAGGTCTCAGGAACGTGGGACAGGAAGGACGCAACGATGGCATCATACCGCAGAGAGGTGGACAAAGTAGCCGGGTCTTTCTCAGGGTATCAGGTGGAGCACATTGACCGGCGTAAAAATGAGGCTGCGGACGCACTGTCGACACTCGGCTCCCATCGAGAGCCGGTCCCGCCTAATGTTTTCTTGGATGAATTATGGCAGCCTTTCGTTAAAACCGAGTCAGAATTTGTAGCCGCGGTGCGCGCTATTCCAGAATGGACTGAGCCGTTCCTGGCATTTCTACTACGAGGCGAGTTACCACAACAGGAAGTTGTAGCCCAGCAAATCCAGAGACGGGCAAAAGGTTACTCTATCATTGGCGGTGAGCTTTACAAGAGAAGTGCTACAGGTGTCTTTTTACGCTGCGTAGCTCCAGAAGAAGGCCGACAAATATTGAAAGAAATCCATGAAGGTGATTGTGGACACCATGCCTCCACAAGATCCCTTGTGGCCAAGGCGTATCAGCATGGTTTCTTTTGGCTTACGGCTTTAGCAGATGCAGAACGCTTGGTGGCAAGATGTGATGGATGTCAGAGGTATGCTCGGCAAACCCATGTGCCGGCTATGGAGGTGCGGACAATTCCGTTGACTTGGCCGTTCGTTGTTTGGGGTATGGATATGGTAGGCCCTTTCCACATGTCTCCGTGCAAAAAGACTCATTTACTGGTGGCCGTCGATAAGTTCACAAAGTGGGTTGAGGTCATGCCGGTTACGAACTGTGAAGCGGCCGCAGCTGTGCAATTCTTGAAGAAGATCATATATCGGTTTGGATACCCCCACAACATAATTACAGACAATAGAACCAATATGTCCTTAGGATAGATGGAGAAGTTCTGTGGAAACAATGGCATTCAACTTGATGTAGCCTCGGTGGCCCATCCACAAGCCAATGGTCAGGTGGAGAGAGCAAACCAAGAGCTACTTTGTGGGTTAAAACCACGATTATGAGTCCCGTGTCTCCGAGCTTTTGGAGCATGGGTTGAGGAGTTACCCTTTGTGGTTTGGGGAATCAATACTACACCTAACAGGTCTACTCAGATGACCTCGTTTTTTATGGTTTATGGTGCAGAGGCGGTCCTCCCAAGCGATATTATCCATGACTCGCCACAAGTGGCGGCCTATGTCGAGGTAGAAAACAAAAAGACCCGGCAAGATGCTGTGGACATGTTAGAAGAGCACAGGGAGCAAGCCTTGGAGCGGTCTGTAGTATATCAGCTGGATTTACGGCGATATCACAACCGCCGGGTCAGGATACGCGTTTTTCAGGAAGGAGACCTTGGTGCTGCGTTGGGCGCAATCTAAAGAGGGGAATCACAAGTTGTCTCCCCCATGGGAGGGCCCGTTCATTATAAGCCGAAATCTACACAATGGATCGTATTATCTAGTGGATGCAAGGAAAGAGTCGGACCATGTGAATGACACTGCTCATTCCACCTTCTCCATGCAAGAGCGCGAACGACCATGGAACGTGGCCCAGCTGCGCCCTTACTACACTTAGCATAGATTCGATTTGCAAATTGTATTACACGATGTAACAGGCAGCATGTTTCAGACGTGCTCTTTTCCTATCCAGGGTACCTACGGGGACTGGAGGGTTTTTAGTGAGGCGGCCTGCTTACCTAACCTTTTCATATCAATAAAAAATGGTTAAATCATGATAGTTATTAGGTTCCTTAAATTTTGTCAGTTTCTTGCATATTTTTCTATAATTGATCATGCTTTGTATTTACTAGTGTGTTGTTTTAGTCAAATGTGTTTCCCAATAGTAAGGCGTATGATTTAGTGGGTCCAAATTTGCGCATCTTTTCCTTTTTTAGTGTTCAAGCTATCTGTAAGCCGGTAGAGCAGAAAGACACATATGTAGGTCTTGGGGGCTGATTTCTTGAATAGCACAGTTGTATACTCAGACCCGGCCATGATGCCATTTGGTTGTGAGGACTGATTAATTGCAATAAGTACAGTTGCAATCTCGTAACCCGGACAATAGAGCCAAATTTTTTTCTTGACCTTTTTGGTTTAATCTTGATGTGACTCGCAACAAAATGGCGTGTTTGCTAACCTATAAATACAATCAGTCATGATGCCCATCGGGACTTGCCTGACCCTGTTTTTATTAGAGTTATAGCAACATTGAAAATCCATGCGAAAACCGGCTTATAGCTTCAGAAGGGTCAATAGGGTCATCTAAACCATAAGTTATGCAGAGCAAAGGCGACATCCGGAAACTCATTACATATTACGCATAACTTCAAAACGTACAAGCGTACATAGATATCAGGAATTTATAAGGGGTGATGTTGCACAGATTAAGCCTTCACCTTCATGTCAATGAAAGTTTGGGACTTGGGGACTTGAGAAAACAAAATTTCTCAAGCCAAGAATCCTCAGACCCAGAGTCCGGGTCTTGGGGACTTGTGAGTAAATTTTTTCACAATCTTAAGACCAAGACTCGGCATTTTTCCCACAAAGCATATAACAGTAAAGTTGAGAAAAAATGGGTTTATAAATTGCATACCAAAGCGACAACCGTAAGGGTCATCGAAACCGCAGAAGTTTAAAGTATTACAATCCTTAGGAAGAATATAAAAAAGTGCACAGACGCACTATCAAATAGCAGTGTTTAAAAGGCATATTACAATGCCCATGGGCCGAATGACTGTTTACTGATAAGAGAGAGTAGCATTACTCGGCCGCAGCAGCGGGGTCTTCAGTAGTCACCTCTGGCGCTTTCTCCGTGCCAATGTCCGGCTCATCCTTGGAGGGAGCACGAGATGGAGGAGGAACTACCGGAGTTGATGAAGTTGGTGCAGTACCGGCCTCGGCCTTTTCCTTGGCAAGCTCCGCCTTGAAGTGAGATATCATGTCAAAAGGCGCAGGAGCATGGAAGGGAGCCGGCTTATCCTCCTCGTTGAACGGCGCGGTAAGCTTGTTTACATCAAGATTCTCGGCGATCAAGCTAGCCGAGTGTCAGATCTGGGTGTTGATGGCCTTGAGGTCTTTGCCCGAGAACTTGGTGCCATCGGGCTTGAACTCAGGAAACCCGTCAACAAGCTTTGCCAGCTCAATCTTGGGGTAATATGCCTTAGCCAAGGCAAGGCCGCGTATCACGCCAACCCGGCATGCTGAGCGCTTCCAGGCATCAATCCAAGCAGGGACTGTCGAGTATGCTTCAAGCATGTGTGTTACACCAGTGTAGTCACCGGCCAACTTCACAGCTTCGAGAGTCCATTTTGTCCCTGCCTCAAATTGCCGGATGGCATTCTTGAGTATCCTAAGCTTCTGGAGGTCGTCGTGTTCGCCAGCAACCTCATCCGGACCTGCAATACAAAAAGGGGAGTAAGATAGTGTGATCTGGGTCAAAACCTCACAAAGTTGGGAAATCCGATTAACACAAGGCAATAGTGGGAAAATAGCTATACCTATATTGGAATCGTAGGTCTTGGTTATGAAAGTTGTGAGTTTCTTGACGAACTCCTCAGTGTTCCGGAGTTTCTTCGTCTGCTTCTTGTATTTCTTGGAGAGATCCTTGAGGTTGTCCTCCAGCTCTTCATGGAGCTTCACTTCAGCTTGTAGGAGTTCATTTGTTTTCGCAAGTACTTCGTCAGTACGAGCTACATAAGCCTAAAAATTGCAAAGCAATATCAGTCGGCAATGAGCTTTAAGAGATACATGGGGACTGGATTTGGTTGTCCAGTTTAATGCACAAAAAAAGTTCTACCAGTTCTCAAATATATTTGCAAGTACCGAGTGACTGTGGACAGTTTACTCGGAACTTCGGGACTAGGGTATTCTGAAGCTTGTATAAGAAAGACTATATATTTGCAAGTACCGAGTGACTGTGGACAGTTTACTCGGAACTTGGGGACTAGGATAAGCATATAAATAACATCAGTTAAACAAACCTGGTGCTCAACTGCCAAAGACTCGACAATCTCGTCTTCAGTTGCTTTCAAGGCGCGATACTCTTTCAGTAGCTTTTCAAATTCATGGCCACTAAGAGTCGGCCTGGAAGAGCTAGCGCCCCGGTCAACCGGTGGTGGTGTTTCCCTCTGTTTCCCCGTGTCAAATCTGGCAGCGGCGGTCTTTGGAGTGGCGGCTGCCTTTTGTGTTCCAAGGTATTCAACCTCGGAATCAGTCGGCTGGGGGCGGGAGGAGTAGACTCGGCTCCTGGGTTGGCTTTATTAGCCGGCTCTTCGACGGGCGGGGGATTAGCGCCACTTTCTGGGTCAACCGCCATCGGGTCGTCAGCGGGGGTTTCAACCGGATCGCTGAGTGTGACCTTGGCTCTGAGGGAAGAAAAACAATATGTTTAGTGGTCGATAAAGTTGAAACATGCAAAGTATATGGGATATAGTTAAGCAAGTTGTGAAATTTACCCGGTGTTCACGACGAAATCGCTCGGGAGAGTGTTGCTTGACCCGGAAGACACTGATAGAGAATTGGAAATTGAGACTCGGAGTTTTCCGGCTAAGGGGTGACTCGGAGTTGGATATTTTCGAGGAACGTAATTGCAATAAGATGAAGGAGTACCGGCTCGGCGAGAGGGGATTGAAGAGGAAGTCCGGTGTTGAGTCCCTCGTCATCCGGTGAAGACCGAGTTGCCCGTCGCTTGGGTGGAGGAGATGCAACCTTCTGGGATGATACAATGGTTAGATATTCATTAAGTTTGCACATACCTGCATATGAGTACGACTCTGTGGTCATGGAGGAGTATGGCACCTTGAACGTGACCCCCTGGGTTTCCTTTTCTTGCTTAACTCGGCCTCAGGCTCGGGCTCGCTCTCTTCAGATTGAGAGCCGGCCTTTTCAGCCGGTGCTGGTGATTGTGGCGTAATGTCGGGAATGAAGGTGGGAGGAGAGTCTTGGTCTAGTAAGTCGACAAAATATTTGTTTAGTAACTCGGAATCAACTTCTTCGTTGTCACTCGGCTCTTCGTCTTCCGAGTTTTCTGAAGGAGGAGGGGATTCAATCTTCCACCAATCATCAGATTCCTGAGTAAGAACAACAAAGATAAAAGTTAGTATACGCGTGTTTGAAAAATTAACGGGTACAGAGGAGATTAGTTGGTTGTTACAGGTGGAGCCGGGTTTGTGCGGGTGAAGGGGGAGAGCCCAGAGATGCTCTTGATGACCTCCACCTTCTCAGCCAGAAAGTTCTTCATGGCCTTGTTGACGTCAGCGGCCGGATATGACTTCTCCGAGTATCGGAGAGAGTCGGTCAAGTGGCCCAAGTATTTGCAAAGAAGTTTCTTGCGACTACTATTGGGCTGGATCCTACAGCTGATCCAGGTCTTGATTAGATTCAACCCACAAAGACCGTGGGCTGCTAAGACGGATAGTTTGTGAAGGAGGGGTTGGATGGCCTGTCTATCGGCCTCTGGAACGAAGGCGCTCAGATTATCACTAAGAGAAAGGGTTTCAACAGAAAAACCCGGCAGAGGCTTCTCGCCGGGTGTGGAAGTGTCTTTGCAATAAAAGAAGGTTTTTTGCCAATGCTTCACATGGGAGTGAAGATTGAGAGTCGGCATCAAAGATTTTTTGCGTCTTTGGATGGCCACGCCTCCACAGACAAGGAGGTGTCCATCCGTATTTTCGCGGCAAGGTTTGCACTGGAAAAGTTCAAGGAACAATGCGAGATTGGGGGTGATGCAGAGGTAAGATTTGCAAAGGACGATAAAATGGCAAATGTTGAGAATCGAATTTGGGCCTATGTCAAAGACCCAAAGTTTGTAGTGGTGAAGAACCTCACGAAAGAAAGGATGACCCGGGGGACGAAAACCCCGAGTCACGTGCTCAAGAAAGACTATAACTTCACCTTCTTTAGGTGAAGGCCGACTCTCCTCTTCGGGAGCCCTCCAGGAGATTTCCGATTGAGGAGGGAGGACCCCAGACTCGGCCCGCTCTTCTAGCTTGTCCTACGTGACAGTCGATCTGGCCCAGTTAGCCGAGATGGTCTGACTCGGCTTTTGCTTCACAGCCGTGGCCTTGGCCTTAGACTTTGGAGGAGCTTTGGGAGCCATTGACAAAGATCTAGTGGAGAACGAAAAGAAGAAATGAAATAAGAAAGGGAAGAGTGCGATGAACACGAAGAACGCGAGTTCAAGATCTGGAAATGGTAACTTAGATCTAGGAATGCATACCAGGAATTGGCGGCAGAAATGAGGTCTGTTGAACGCGGCGCGGCGGCGCGGGTCGGCGGGCCGGTTCTTGTGAGCAGCGCCGTCGTGTGCGTGAGGTCCGGTGTCCAAGCTCCGAGCTCTGGCCTTGAGCTCCAATGGTGCACTTGGAGGTTGAAGACGAAGTGGAAGGAGATGGCGTTTGTGATTAGGGTTTCGCGGTGCCCTGTATTTATAGGCGCGGTGAAAACCCTAGAATGCGAACGGTAAAATGGAGAAAATCAAGGGATGGGATACTCGGCCCGTTGATTACGGAAACAAGATCATGGAAGTTATTTTAATGCAGCCGAGTTATAAATGACCGCCAAAAGAGCCGGTCTCGGAATTATTACTCGGACTGGCCTATGAGGAATATGAAAGTCGGGTTATGAAATGGTTACTATGAAGAGTTGATACTCGAATTAATACAATGGTTGGGTTATTATATGGACCTCCGAAAGAGCCGGCCTAGCTATAGTTAAAGCAATCTAACCTATAACACTATTGTATGTAAATGTTTATTGTTTTGCAGGGAATAACATGCGCTTCGTGGTTGGAGGTTTGTCTTATGCTTGAAGTTTGAAGCTACAAGAAGGACGCGCCAACCAAGATGCCCAAGCTATTCTGGGGACTACTGTTGGGGGGATAATAACCCGGGAGGCCCATGCAGAGTAATAAAGACTCGGCTGGAGGAAGTTTACGCGAGACCTTGTAATGTGATATTGGGCCGGGTGTCACTGATGGGCCAGCGGTCGTATTGGTAACTCGGTTTGTGGAAACTGGAAAGGGAGGTTCTAGAAGGCCCGAAAGGCGGTGCAACTCATGGAGTCCAAGACTTGGAGGTCACAAAGAGTAATTTAGGGTTACGTGTAGATCCCGAGTAGGGCTTTAGATGTATCTTGTAAGGAAAGCCAGGAAACCAGGTATTATATATAGACCAGTTTCTAGGGCGTAGAGGTGGATTCGAGAGATTCGAGTTATTCTAGATATGCGAGAGCAAGTATTTGTAACCCTAGATTGGAGTCTCGGCGACATTGCAGCCCGAGCCTCTAGATCGCCAATCAATATGATCCTAACTAGAAGTAGGCTATCATCTCCAATGGAGAGGATGAACCAGGATAAACCTTGTGTCCGATCTGAGCTAAACTCTCTCCCAAACACCAGAGTCGATTTACCCCAACCTAAGTTACCTCCGGTAACATCTGCCGTGACTTTCCCACGACAGGTGCGGCTGAAAACATTTGCCCCCCCAGGCCGAAAAGTTTGCCGGCTCAACAACCCAAGTGGTTTCGCGGGGTTCCCTAGGGGAAAACGGTTGGAGATGCTCTAAATTTCAGTTTGATGCTAACTTGTGCCGGCAGCTTCAGCTGCCGGGAGCAACGTGTGCCGGCAGTGTGACTGCCTTCTCAGGGATAGACTTGTACTGGCAGTTGATAGCCAGTGATCCTCAATTTACGATATCTACAAACCAGCCCTCTCTAACCTTTACCGGTTGTTCACCTATGTAGGCTGTTCAATTGCCTGCCTATGTCTATTTTCCAGACTGTTTTTTGCCCCTAAATTTGGTTTGTGGTGTAGTGCAATGGGTAGGTATAACTTTCAACTCTTTTTGGATCGAAAGTAGACTTTACTATAGAGTCAAGCACCGGATCCAGAGAACAAGTAAACAAAATAGAGTAGAATATAAATATAACAATAGGCACACACTTGTGGATGTAAGTTCCCTAGAAAGTTGCTTAGTGGATGAGAATATAACAACAATCACAACATGAAATCTTAGTGGAGCCCCTTTTTGATATAGATGTAGGATTTCACCAACTAAAGATACAACGCGAGCTCGACACCGGCGAGCAGCCGGTAGAAGTAGTCGATATGAGCATGTTTAAGGTTGTTGTCAAACCAGTTGTATGCGCCACCGCCCTTGGTGACACATTCAACAAGGGAGACTAGAGCCCCTTTCCGATAAGAAGCATTTGGTCATAGAAGAACTCTTACATCCCGACCGTTGCAAACACGTTCACTAGCCCCAAGATCGCGTACAGCGATACTAGCCACATCCAGATCATTGGCACCATCGAGCTGACATCGTCCACCTGGCCATGTTCCCTCGCCGTCTGTAGCCTCTTGGACTCCACTAAGGGTTGGTTCGTTTTGCTCGGAAAGAAACCAGACCTGGAATTGATCTAGGCACGGATTTTGTTGATCCCGTCCGTACACCCAATCCCTACTAAACCCCGTTTAACCCTCCTCGGTAATCGCTGATATTTTCTTGCGATTTGGTTACTCCCGTCGCCCGTTGCGCGTCCCTTCGCTGGATAGCTCACGTGCATCTGGAAATCGTTCCACACCTTAGTTGGAGAGAACTTTTTTCCAGACCAATCGTGTGAAACATAGACGGGATATGTTGGGCCAGAATCCCGATAGGTGCTAAACGAAGACCACAACTTTGCTGGGCTGGATGGGTTACCTCGCCGGGCTGCGCAACGAGGATCAGGCCCTAATTCAGGCCAATCCATGCCCCCAATGGATTAAACGAACAAGGCCTAAAGCGGGCCACTGACACTGCGGCCACGGATAGTGCCATGCCCGTGCCTAGGCGTTGTACCAGTGTTAGTATTGACGGGCTACCAATTTTCTCGCCATATTACCGGAATGAACATACGGTCATAGATGGGTACAAATACATGATGCTCGTAGGAACAAACATTGGTAGTGTGGTAGATCCATGTCACCGAGAATGTGGCGGTCCATGGTGCGGCCTTGCTTGTTGAAGAGCGTTGAGACATGCGCAGACACAACGCCGTATCAGTAGCCGCAACATGCCTCATGCCTCTTTTGATTTTTTATGACATCTTCATCTTCTTGTTGATGTCCTTTTCTGACCAAGGAGTAGCTTGAGTTCCTAGCATACAGAATGAGACCGTGGGCCAGGCGGAGGAGGGGGCCTTGAACGCCGGAGGTGTTGGGGAACGCACTACACAAAACAAAAATTCTAGCGTAGAGCTCCCGCGCTGTAGACAAAGTATACGAAGCACCGGGGGAGCAGAGCATCGTCGGGGACTTGTGGTGGAGAGTTGGTGAGGCTCTAGAGGAGGGAGCTCGTAGCTTATGGGTTGTTCTATGGGGTGCGCCTCCCCCTATGTATGGGGCCAAACCGGCTTGAGGGGGAGGTGGAGTCCTACTAGGACTCCCTCCCTCCCAGCCACACCAATGGGGGGGCGAATTGGAGTCCCATAGGGACTCTCCCTGCCCTAATGTGAGTTGGGGAGGAGGTGGACTCCTCCTAAGACTTCCCTCCCCCCAATCCAATTTCAGCTAGGGTGAGTTGGAGACCAACAAGGTCTCCTCCCTATCCGCCCTCCTTCTTGGCCGCACTAACATGTGGGCCCATGTTCCCACTTGCATATGTGGCCTCCCCATGATATTTGACCATTTTTTTCATTTCGTACTTTCCCGAAAAAATTCAGACTCCTCCGAAAGTTTCCTGAACCATTCCATCACTTTTCATTAAATATCTGGAGCCATTCTAACCATTCTCGGTCCAGAATGTCCCGAGACCTTCCGGACTCTCCCGTCATATCCCGAGACCTTCCGTACATACCTTTGGAGTTACTTAATCTATAATTTCAATTCCGACAAAACTCTAAAATGTGTAGCTGGCACTTAAGTGTGTGACCTTAAGGATTCGAATACGTGTGGACATGTCCGGAACTTTTTCCGCGACAATGATCATTAGTGGTACCTTGAAGCACATAAGGACCCCCGCACATATCATGAAGATCTTCATCGTGATAACCAACTTTATTACGAGCATTCACTTATCTCATTTCCTTCCCGATACATTACAATTCCCAGGATGGAACAATCCCATTACCTGGCATGTACTCTTTAATCATTTCATATCGTGGTGTTCCTTTGTGATCATCACCATAACAAGTGTTTACGCAGACGATGATGAACACCGTAATATATGAGAGGGCCCAGAGTGTATCTCTCCATCGTCAGGAATAGAAATTCCTCGTAACCACACCATACAGAAAACCGACACACTATCCGGTAAAAATGAAAGGCCAACTCTATAATTATCGTATTACGGTGTAAATTTTGGAGGTCTCCGTTACATCCATATCGTATCCGGTTCTACGGTTTTTAGTGGCGGTAACACTAAAACTACCAATAACAATATTGATGATATGTTTCAACGGTATAAATGAGTCTTTATCCATTATTATTGTTTTCCAAAACAGCTCTGATCTCATACATTATTAGTAACAACACAACACCTTGTCATTTGCCACAAAGTGAGGAAACCAAGACTATCAATATGTATAAACCAATCATAGAAGCATAATCGGGGATATCTATAGTGTTTATAACTTTATATCCCACATGTATTAGGGCCTTCCTCTTAATACTCATTATTCAGAACTAACACATTTATATCACATAATATAAAATTTAATCATGGAACATAAATATTAATAGTAAAACATTTATTGTTGCCTCTAGGGCATATTTTCATCAGTCTCCCACTTGCAGTAGAGTAAATAATCTAGTAGAATTTACCAGTCTAACTCCTATGTAAACATGACGTCTCCTCGTTCTATGCAAGTGAAAGAAGTCCTTTCATGAACCCGAATCCTTATATTTGTATGAATTTTGCATGTCGTGACATTTCCTCTACTTTACAAATATCGTATGAGGTGATATCTATGTTTATACATCCTTGTTTTCTGGTGGAACCCCAATTCCTTAGCACAAGTGATGACATAATTGTCGCCATAATGATTCTCTCCTATCCATGTGGAATTACACATAGCTCTGTGATGGATTGCATCATCTATACTGTTTCCTTCGCAGTCTCGGTTACAACCATGTACTCCGTTATAATTATAGAATTCACAACTATACTTTGCTAAGAAATTTTCCAACTTACGTTTCTCTCCCATTTTAATTTTAAACATATAGCTCAAACTATATTTGAAATCCTCAGCACCATTGGTAAAGTTATCATCGGTGTAAGTCCTTGCACCGAACTATTTATCACCTTCATTGGTGAGAAAAATATTCCAAATTCTTCTCAAGTACTAAGCATATTTTTTCACTACTATCCAATGAGCCACTTCCTTGGTCACTCTAGTATTTGTATGTTACACTTAACATATAGGACATAATTGGTCTAACATATCATGGCAAATACAATGGATCCATGTACTAAAACACACGGCATCTTATTCATGTCTTCCTACTCAGCATATGTGTGATAAAATTTCCTCATGCTAAGTAATTTGTCGTGAATCACTACGAGTGATTCTTTACTAGAGTTTTCCATATTGAACTCGTTCAATACTGTCTCTAGATATGTATCTTGGGTAATTTATTCAGCGTCAAATTCTATGTCCATAGAATTTGATGGCAAAACCTCCTTACCCCGTCGAAAGAACTCATTCTTTAACAAGTATTTTGATGGTACTAAGAAAAATTATTATTATATCTGATTAACAATATGTATTCCATATATAAAATCAAAAATTCTAGAACACTCCCACTCACTCTTCTGTGAATACAAGTTTATTTAGCATTATTTGATGAAACTCATTTCATCAACTACGAAGATTCCAGCTCTGTGATGCTCTCCTCGGGTCATTCTAAACTCCAAGATTTGCATATATTTTCACAATCCTTTTGGATTGAAAAAACCTCGGGTTTTACCATGTACACATCATCCTTCTGCCACATCTCATAATAGAAATATGTAGCTATTGCTAGAATTATCCGAACAGACTTAAACATCGCTACAGGTGAGAAAGTCTCGTCGTAGTCAATTCCTTAAATTTTGCAAAACTCCTGCGACAATTCGAGCTTTATAGAAAGTTACATTACCATTTGCGGTTTTTTTTCTTATAGATCCATTCAGGTTTGACAGGCTTAACGCCTCCAGGAGGGTCCATCAAGTTCCAAACATGATTTTCGTACATGGAGTCTATCTCGGATTTAAGGAAAGACTTTGCACATCTTTCTCAGATTCATTATCTTATCAAGCTCTATTGTCCCTCCACTTAAACCTTCCCGAAAGACTCATCGTCGAGAAATACGCCACTTTTGGCTACAAACACTTATGTCTTTGTTTTTCGTGGTAAAAGGGAACACCCAACTTATTCCTTGGATAACCTACAAATTATACGCCTTTCCTCATTTGGGTTCAAGTCTACTTGTTCTCACAAACCCTTTGTAACCCCAAACTTTATGAAATGACAAAATTGGATTTCTTCCCAATTCATAACGCATATGAAGTCATCTCATTGGATTTTGATAACGCTCTTAAGTGAGTGAAAATTGCAGTCTTTAAAGCTAATTTCCAAAAAAACAATGCAGATATGCAATCAACGTCATATATCTCATCATGTACAACAACATTTGATTGCACCTTTCGAAACCACAGTAACTGTGCGATTTTTTTGGAAGGAGCAAGTTGTGAAAATATTTCACAAACTCTAGGATGTTCACTAAACTCATGACTCCACTTGCTCATCTTTGCGATCTGATCGGCAAAAGCAATATTTTCTTGTCATAGAGATTTTTCTACTTTATTCTGAAATTTTGATGAACTTTTAAATTATCTCAGATTTATTCTTCGTAAGACAAGTATAACCTCATTTTCTCAAGGCGTCAGTGAAGGTTATAAACTAGAGAAATCCACTATGCACATGTATAATTATTGGACTACAAACATCAGTATGTATGAATTCCAATAAATGACTTGCTTTGCTCAACTCCACATGTGAACAGAGTTTTCGTGAAATTCCATTAGTCACATTTCACACGCACCACAAAATTCACAACCTAATGAAGTCGAAAAACCAGAAAATTGGAGTTCCTTTATGTGTATGCATCCAACATGACCTAACTGTGAACGGATAGTATGGGCACCTAGAGGGGGGGTGAATAGGTGCTACAACCAATTTTAATTTCTTTTCAATTTAGGCTTGAAACAAAGGTAAATTCTCCAGATCATGCAACGATGGTGAATTTATCTATATAAAAAGAGCAATAATAAGCAAGATACAAACACAAAGTAAAAGAGAGGGAACAAGGTAACCGATAACAGAAGAACGCGGGGACAAGGATGTATTCCCGAGTTCCTCCTTTTGAAGGGAGTACGTCTCGTTGGAGGGGTGTGGGTTTCGCCACAAAGGCCTACTCAACGCCACAAAAGCCTCACCCTATTCTCCGATGAACCTCACCACAAAGGCCTAGTTCACCTTCCCCTATTGATTCCCTTTGAGGCAGAAATCGGTGCCTTTAGAATGAGCTTAGGAACACACCCCACAATTGAATTGGGGGCTCCCAAGAACACCAAAAATCTTGCTGCAATCACAAGTGAGAAACAATGGGGTCTTGGTTTTCCACAAGGAAACCCTATTGAGGAGTAAATGAAGAACGGGTTGGTGAGGATGTAGATCAGCGTCTTCTCCTTCAACCCTCTAAAGATCAACAAATTTGGGTGGAGGGATTGGGAGAGATCTTGGTTTTGGTGGGATCAATAAATGTGCATTTAATGCCTTGGACGAACTAGCTTGACATTGAAGAAGAAGAGGAGTATTTATATCCCCTCTCGAAATATGGCCGTTGTAGGATTTTTAGGGCAGAATATCCCCCCCCCGAATTATCCGACCCTCAGGCCAAATAATCTGGTCCAAGCCCCGCAACTTTTCCTTAGTCGTTATTCGCTGGCCGAGATTCTAGGGGCGGAATATCTGGCCCCTGGGAGAAGGGTGGATTATCTGGCCCCAGAATATCCGGCCTGTGGCCACTGAAATAGCTGGCCAAAACCAGACAGCCTCTGAACTTCACCAAGCTTGCGGGGACGGAATATCCGGCCCCTTGGCGGGCGGAATATCCGCCCCCTGATATATCCGGCCCCTTGATACTGAAAAATCCGGCCCAAACTTACGGTGGGCTTCTGCAAGCCCCGCACCCAGGTCCTTTGTCGTTTTTCCACCTCTGGTTCTGGGGGGCGGATTATCCGGCCCCCGGAATATCCAGCCTTTCCAGGCCAGAAATTCCTGCCAGACTAGAGGTAGAAATTTGATGTTTCCGTCGACCTTTTTGGTGCTTGGTGGTTTGTAAGATATACCTGTAAGTCCTGCACCACTTAACACATAATTAAATATCGCTTATGTTGTTAACTAACACACAAAACATACAGGTATAAGAAATACGCTTTAAATCTCCCCCTTTTTGGTGTTAGATGACAACACAAGGATTTGCAATAAAATCTTACTAATACCACGATATATAAGAGCTCCCCCTAAGTGTGTGCATCTAGAAGATTTAACAAACACCAAGATGCACAACAGAGGGGTCATTGCAACAAGATAATGCTAGCAAGATATGAGACATGACAATAAGATATGGTTGAGATCAAACGTTGCATAGAACATGATAGTAGATAGATGTCACATACACTCCCATCATCACATAGTTCTCGACACATAATGTAATAGATCATCCAAGTCTCACATCATAAGATAGATAAGACACAAACAAAAGAAAATAGTCCAAGCAAAAATAAGATAAATGGACCCAAGCTCTAAACAAGTGATAAAAGCACTTCTTGTGTCCGACCCATGCAAATACCCATGGAGGCTCCTAATAGAACTACTTCTCCCCCTTTGGCATCAAAACACCAAAAAGGAAGAAGAGCGATGCTACACGTCCCAACGAAGTCACTCCGAGTCGTGATGTCCTTCGAAGCATCCTCCTCACTCTGGGTGCGCTGCTCCTCCTCCTCATCATCACCACCCTCATGATCCTCGGTAGTATGTGCACGGTAGAGAGAGACCTCTCCAAATCATCCTAAGGATACTTAGTTGTGTCCAAGTTCCAATGTGAGTAGGAGGCAGGCTGAGAGACAGCAGGAGGGGTACCAGGGGTTCCACGAACATGGTGAAGTATTTGCTGCCGAGTCCCTGCCATCAAGTGCTCTCTGTGATAAGAATTGTATTGATCCTTGCGAATATCCACCTTCATGCAGAGAATGGTACGCTAAAACCAACTGAGCTCCTTCACCTCAGAGGAAAAGGCAGGAGCAGAGGGCCTGCGTCCCCTAGAAGCTCCCCTAGAAGCGTTGCTGCTCCTACGAGCATCTACCATGAAAGCATTAACACAAGCAATTGGAGTGGTCTTCTTCTTCACATAGAACCTCTTGAACTTGTGATTGATACGTCTCCAACATATATATAATTTTTGATGTTCCATGTTGATCTTATGCCAATTTCTACATGTTTTCTATACACTTCATATCATTTTTATGCATTTTTTGGGACTAACCTATTGACAAGATGCCACAGCGCCAGTTCTTGTTTTCTGCTGTTTTTGCATTTCAGAAAAGTTGTTCTGGAAATATTCTCGGAATATGACGAAACAAAAGCCGAAGTCCCTATTTTTTGTCACATACACGGAGTCCGAAGGAGACTCGAAGGGGGCCAGGGAGGCAGCCACACCATAGGGCAGCGTGGCCCCCTTTGCCGTGCGACCACGTGGTGTGGCCCCCTGGTCGCCCATCGACATCGCCCTTCCACCTATATATTACCTTCCTCGTGAAAACCCTAAGTACGCGAGCCTCCATCCACAAAAAGTTCCGCAGCCGCTGTCGTCGTCAACCCTAGTTTGGGAAGGTTCTGAAGCTCTTCCCGGCACTCTGCCGGAGAGGGGAATCATCACCGGAGGGCTCTTCATCACCATGCCTGCCTCCGGAGTGATGCGTGAGTAGTTCATCCTTGGACTACGGGTCCATAGCAGTAGCTAGATGGTTGTCTTCTCCAATTTTGTGACATCATGTTTAGATCTTGTGAGCTGCCTAACATGATCAAGATCATCTTACTGTATTGTTGTGTTTGGTGGGATCCGATGAATATTGAATACTATGTCAAGTTTATTATAGATCTATCATATATATTATTTGTGATCTTGCATGCTCTATGTTGCTAGTAGATACTCTGGCCAAGTAGATGCTTGTGACTCCAAGAAAGAGTATTTATGCTAGATAGTGGATTCATGCCTCCAGTATTCTGGGAGAGTGACAGTAACTTCTAAGATTGTGGATGTGCTATTGCCACTAGGGGTAAAACAACAATGTTTTGTCTAAGGATAATTGTGTTGTTTACATTACGCACTTTACTTAATGCAATAATATGTTGTTTGCAACTTAATACCCAAAGTTTGCTCGGATGACGTACTGAGGGTGGATTATTAGTCATAGATGCAGTTGGATAACGGTCTATGTATCATGTTGTAATGCCCAAATGAATCTCATAGTATTCATCATGTCACGTATATATACATTACGGTGCATTCTCTATTTGTCAATTTCCCAGCTGTAATTTGTTCACCCATCATGTTATATATTTTTCATGTAGAGACACCACTAGTGAACTGTGGACCCTGGCCCATTCTTTCACACTGATAACACAACCTACTGCAAACATTGTTCTTTCCCACTTCAAACACTGATCTCATTTCATACACTGCAAACAAACATCATTTTCCACAATATACGTCTCATCATTTGTTTTCAGCAAGACCGGTGAGATTGACAACCTCACTGTTTTGTTGGGGTAAAGTATCTTGGTTGTGTTGTGTGCAGATTCCACGTTGCTGCTGAGCCTGGTAGTGCGCCCTGCCAACATCAGCTGTCAACAACCTTCAGAAGTGATTTCTTTCTCCTACTGGTCCGATTAAACCTTGGTTTCTTATCGAGGAAAAAATTTGCTGTTGTACTCATCATACCTTCCTCTTGGGGTCTGCCAACGAACGTGAGTTCACACGCCATCAAGCTCTTTTATGGCGCCGTATCCGGGGAGGAAGAGGATTTCTGCAAGGCGAGTCTCTCACCTCTAATCTTTTTCACTTTGTTATTGTTTTGCTTAGTTTATTTTATTTTGTCTTGTTTGCTTCTTTATATCAAAAACACAAAAAATAGTTCCTATTATAGTTGCTATTTTTGTTATCCTATTTTAATATTGCTAAAATGAGTAACCCTGAGAACACTAAGTTGTGTGACTTTACTAGCACACACAACAATGATTTTATTTGTACACTTATTGCTCAACTTGGTCCTAATGCAGATTTTTATGAAATTAAGTATGCCTTGTTAAATATTGTTATGAGAGAGAAATTTTCTAGTGTTAGTACTGATGATGATGATGTTCACCTTAATAATTTTGTTGAACTTTGTGAGATGCAGAAGTATAAGGATATAAATGGAAATATTATTAAACTAAAATTGTTTCCGTTCTCTTTGAGAGGAAGGGCTAAAGAATGGTTGCTATCTTTGCCTAGAAATAGTATTGATTATTGGACTAAATTTAAAAAAATGATTTCATTGGAAAATGTTATCCTCCTGCTGAGATTATATCTTTGAGAAGTGACATTATGAATTTTAAACAACTTGATAATGAGCATGTTGCTCAAGCTTGGGAAAGAATGAAATCTTTGGTAAAGAACTGTCCCAACCATGGACTCACTACTTGGATGATCATCCAAACCTTTTATGCAGGTCTGAATTTTCTTGAAGAAACCTTCTGGATTCAGCTGCTGGAGGTACCTTTATGTCCATCACTTTGGGTGCTGCAACAAAGCTTCTTGATGATATGATGATAAATTATTCTAAATGGCACACTGAGAGAGCTCCACAAGGTAAGAAGGTAAATTCTGTTGAATAAACCTATTCCTTGAGTGATAGGCTTGATACTATTATGTCTTTGCTTATGAATGGTAAAACTCATGTTGATCCAAATAATGTTCTTTTAGCCTCTTTGGTTGCTCAATAAGAGCATGTTGATGTGAACTTCATTAAAAACAATAATTTCAACAACAATGTTTATAGAAATAATTTGGGTAGTCATAATTATAAGCCATATCCTTCCAATAGTGGTAATGGTTATGTTAATTCCTATGGTAATTCCTACAACAACAATAGAAGTTTACCCTCTAATCTTGAAATCATGCTTAAGAACTTTATTAGTACACAAACTGATTTTAATAATCCCGTTCAGGAAAAAATTGGCAAAATTGATGTTCTTGCTTCTAAAGTTGATGGTCTTGCTCTTGATGTTGATCTTATGAAAATAAAGGTTATGCCTCATGATGTTAAAGAAATCAAAACTTTCAATGCCATTCAAGTTAGAATTGATGACAATGTTAGGATGTTGGCTAAATTGCATGCTAGATGGGAAAGAGAAGATGAAATAGCTAGAAAGAATAATATAACTAGAGTTTGTACTATTACCACCACTAGTAATGCTGAAGATTAAAATTCTAGTAAACCTCCTACTATTAATGGTAAAGTAATTGATGTTGGCAATGTCTCCACTTCTTCTGTCATACGTTTAAAATTGCCTAAAAACACTTAAACTGTTCCTGATAAAAGTGCGGAAATTTTTCGAAATATGGGAGACAATGGTCTTATTGCCTTTAATAATAATGATTTTGATTTTGATGGTTGGAATATTTCTGAAGTAAATATGTTCCTACAAAAGCTAGCTAGAAGTCGTAATGCTAGTGCTGTAAATACGGCTTTTACAAAACATATTGCAAATGCTCTCATGCAAGTTAGAGAATAAAAGTTAAAACATGAAGCCTCTATCCCTAGGAAGTTAGAAGATGGTTGGGAGCCCATCATTAAAATTAATGTTAATGATTTTGATTGTAACTCTTTATGTGATCTTGGTGCTAGTATCTCTGTTATGCCTATCAAACTCTATGATATTCTTGATTTACCACCTTTGGAACACATTATTTGGATGTTCATCTTGCTGATAATGCTAAGAAGAAACCTTTGGGGAGAGTTGATAATGTTCTTATTATGGTTAACAATAACCTTGTCCCCGTTGATTTGTTGTTATGAATATTGAATGCAATGCTTCTTGTCCTATTGTTTTGGAAGGCCTTTTCTTAGAACTGTTGGTGCTATTATTGATATGAAAGATGGGAATATTAAATATCAATTCTCACTCAAGAAAGGTATGGAACACTTTCCTAGAAAAAGAATGAATCTAACTTTTGATTCTGTTATTAGAACAAATTATGATGTTAATGCTTCTTCACTTGAAAATACTTGATTCTTTCTTTCTGTGCCTAGCTGAAAGGCGTTAAAGAAAAGCACTCTTGGGAGATAAACCATGTTTTATTTCTGTATTTTTTCTTTTTTTTCTTTGGGTCAAGGTGTTTTTTACTTCTGTAAAAACTCCTTTGTATATTTACTTTTTTCGAATTGTTGTGCCAAGTAAAGTCTCTAGTGGAAAGTTGATGCTAGATTCGGATTTCTGTGTAGGAACAGATTTTTGCTGTCCACGGTTTAATTCATAATAAATTGCAGAAAAATCGAAACACATCCTGAAAATTTTTGTGCGTGGTCCTTACATATTTACGTAACTTTTCTTAGTTCGAGGTTTTCTTATCTAAGCAACGTAAGTGCCTCGAAAAAATTATTCTTTACAGACTGTTCTGGTTTTGACAGATTCTGCGATTTATTTTGCATTCTCTCTTTTACTATGTTGAGTGGATTTCTTTGCTCCACAAAACATCAGTGGATGTAGCTAATGTTTAGAAAGTATTGGTAATGCTTGTGTCCATGCAGAACATGTGATTTTTTGATTATGCACTAACCCTCTAATGATAATTACTGTGGGTTTGGTGTGAAGGAAGTTTTCAAGGGTCAAGAGAAGAGGATGATATAATGTGATCAAGAAGAATTAAAAGCCTAAGCTTGGGGATGCCCCCGTGGACCATCCCAGCAAATTTCAAGAATAATCAAGCGTCTAAGCTTGGGGATTCCCAAGGCATCCCCTTCTTCATCAACAACTTATCATGTCATTTCTAGTAAAACTATATTTTTATTCGTTCACATCTTATGTACTTTACTTGGAGCATCCGTCTGTTTTTATTTTCTTTTATTTTCTGTAGTAAACTTGGTTGGATCCTAGCATTCTTGTGTGGAGATAGACACACTCTTCTTTTTCATATACATACTCGTATTCTTCATTTATCGTCTAGCCGCTGCAATTCTTTTAGCTCCTGTTTTTCATGCATATCCTTATTTAGAGTTGTTAGTTCTTGTAGAGTAGTACTCTCTTGTTTCATTGATAAATTATTTGGAGAGTTTATGCTGAAATAAATTAAATGGTGTTTGGTTGGAAACAGAAAATGCTACATGTGGTAGATAGTATATTGGAAAAGACTTACATATTCTTGTATATCATTGTCTTGGATAATTTGATACTTGGCAATTGTTTTGAGCTATCAAGTAGTTCATGTTTAAGTTCTTGTTCATGTGGTTAAAACCTATTAGTGGAGAACTGCCATAGAGCTTGTTGAAATTTGGTTTGCATGATTGGTATCTCTAAGGTCTAGGTATTTTATGGTAAAAGGTGTTTGAGTAACAAAGAGGACAATATAGAGTCTTATAATACTTGAAATTTGTTTTCATGTAAGTCTTGCTGTACTAGTTGATATCTTGTGTTTGCTTCAAACAACCTTGTTAGCCTAAACTCTGTACCGAGAGGGAATGCTTCTCGTGCATCCAAACCTTGAGCCAAAATCCATGCCATTTGTGTCCATCATACCTACCTATTATGTGGTATTTCCTACCATTCCGAGTAAATATTTTGTGTGCTACCGTTAAACCTTCAAAATTATTAAACCTGTTTTGTGCTCTGTTTTAGCTCATGAGGAAGCATTGGCTGCTTTATTGTCTCTTTCATGTTTATCTGGCTTCACACCTTGACTACCATGCATAATGTGATACTCCCTAATACTGCAAAAAGAGCAGGGAAGCGGGAGCCCAACCCCTAAAAGATAAATTACAACTTATAACCAAATAAATTTCCTAACACTATGGGCTTGAGAAATCATGAACGTAGCTTGTTCAAACAAAGGAGAAGAGGAATTTTACTGTTCTCTCTATGGGAGCCGCTCTTGAAGCCTTTAAACATGAAAGGATGATAAATCATTCGATGCCATTCGTTGACATAGACAAACACCTCTATCAAAATTTATCTTTATACTCTCTATATGTTTTTAAAACCTTAAAAATCCCTAGGAGATGATTTATCCCCGCTTCCCTCTGCGAAGGGCCTTTTTTTTACTTTTATGTTGAGTCAGTTTTCCTACTTATTTCTGTCTCAGAAGCAAACACTTGTGTCAACTTTGTGTGTTTTTACATGCTAGTTTATTGCACTTATTATATTTCTTTGTGTTGACAATATCCATGAGATATATTTGTTGAAAGTTGAAAGCCAGTGCTGAAACTTAATCTTCCGACGTGTTGACCGATGCCTTTTATTTAGAATCTATTGCTTTATGAGTTAACCTTTATGCAAAACTTTTTGATGCTTGTCTTGAAAGTACTATTCATGAAAAGTTTTTGCTCATATGATTCAGTTGTTTACTTATTATTTGTTCGCAAAATATAGACCATTGACTTGGATCACTTCATTCATGGCTTGTGCTTTACATTATTATTTGATCAGGATTGTGTTGTAGCATGTCACCTTAGAAATTATTTTGTTCTTATCGTTTTACCTACTCGAGGACGAGTAGAACTAATCTAGGGGATGCTTGATACGTATCCAACGTAACTATAATTTCTGATGTTCCATGTTGATATTATGCCAATTGCTACATGTTTTCTATACACTTCATAGCATTTTTATGCATTTTCTGGGAATAACCTATTGACAAGATGCCATAGTGCCAGTTCCTGTTTTCTGCTATTTTTGTATTTTGGAAAAGTTTTTCTGGAAATATTCTCAGAATTGGACGAAACAAAGGACGAAATCCCTATTTTTCTTTCACGTACACGAAGTCCGAAGGAGACTCGAAGGGGGCTAGGGAGGCATCCACACCATAGGGCGGCGCCCCCCACCTTTGGTCGCGCGACCACGTGGTGTGGCCCCCATGGTCGCCCACCGACATAGCCCTTCTACCTTATTTCCTTCCTCGGGAAAACCCAAATTACCCGAGCCTCCATCCACGAAACGTTCCACAGCCTCCACCGTCGTCAACCAAAGTTCGGGAGGGTTCTGAAGCTCTTCTCGGCACCCTGACGGAGAGGGGAATCATCACCGGAGGGCTTTTCATCACCAAGCCTGCCTCCGGAGTGGTGCGTGAGTAGTTCATCCTTGGACTACGGGTCCATAGCAGTAGCTAGATGGTTGTCTTCTCCAATTTCGTGCCATCATGGTTAGATCTTGTGAGCTGCCTAACATGATCAAGATCATCTTATTGTAATGCTACATGTTGTGTTTGCCGGGATCCGATGGATATTGAATACTATGTCAAGTTGATTATAGATCTATCATATATGTTATTTGTGATCTTGCATGCTCTCTGTTGCTGGTAGATGCTCTGGCCAAGTAGATGCTTGTGACTCCAAGAGGGAGTATTTATGCTAAATAGTGGGTTCATGCATCCAGTAATCTAGGAGAGTGACAGTAACTTCTAAGATTGTGGATGTGCTATTTCCACTGTCGGAGAGGTTGTTCTGTCAACGACAGGGTAGCCCCTAAAGGTTTGAACACTGGGGCTAACCACGTTTTATCGCACCTCGGAAGGCTTTGGGACGAGAGCTCTCGAAGCGAAACAATGGAGACACGGAGAGTTTACCCAGGTTCAGGCCACCGTGATGGTGTAAAACCCTACTCCTGCTTGTCTAATGGATTGCACTGTGGTGACTACAGTACAAGTGGGAAGTTCCGGTGGTCTATCTACTTGGCAATGAGATTCATCCCCTTTCTACGGTGGAGAGGGTAGCTTACTTATACCGGCGATTGGCCCTCTTTCCCACTCACTTGACGGGAAAGGGATACCACATGGTGCCAAAGGAGTACACTGCGGTGCTCTGTCGCACAGGCTTATTCCGGTCGTCGAGGACGGTCACCACTGTCCATGGCAGGTTGGTGGGGGCTCCGGTGACGCTCCCTCCGTCTTGTAGTGGCGGACCGGTCTTCTTGCACCAAAGAGGAAAGCCTCAGACCGGGCTTTGGTGCGCGCAACGGGGCTTCGCACTTTAGACACGAGAATGGCAACCGTGGCCAAAGCCGCTTTGTCCCATGGGGTGCCTCCATCATCCGCGCAGGGCCCAGGACGTCACCCTCACATGGGTTGTCTCCCAGCGGTTGAGGTTCCTTCCAGGAAGGAGCGGGGGCAGAGCAATGCTCCTCCCCAACGATACACAGTGGAGTTCCCGGGGAAGACTCCTCTCCAAGGGGCTGACCTTGGTGGGAAACCATTGGGGGCTCCTTCTACTTGCGGTAGACTGGTACAGACTCCTTCCATACCTATGGGGTTGGGCCAGCAGCAGACGGCCCAGGATACTCTGGTATCCGCGGGTCCGACAGTAGCCCGCGGGCCCATGATGCCCACACGTTTAGGGAAGGCGAAGCGAGCTGGGCACTCAAGCTGCGGGGCAGCCTCTCCATGTGGCGTGAAGGTTCGCGGGAGAACCCACGATCTTCACGCGCGGCGGAAACGTCTTGTTGCAGTTACAGCTCTGGCTGGGCGGTGCAGAGCAGCAAGTGACTTGGCGTCTGGTCACATCCCCCCTCGGGACGCGGCCCCTTCTGCCTTGGTGCTCGAGCCGGCGAGGAGACTGAACGGGCGCGGTGTCGTCTCTTTGGCTCAGCATAAATAGGAGGGGGTATCCCCTCTCCTTCCAACGCTGTCTTCGCTCCCTTCTTCTCCCTGTTCTTTACCTGCAGAGAGAGAAAAAACAAAGCATGGCTCGCGGAGGGCGAGGCAGAGGTTCATCTCTGGGCTCCGTCATTGCCCCTCAGCGGAGCGCGTGGCGCGCCGTGGTTGCTGTGGACGAGCCAAAGGGATCCTCTTCCTGGGCAGGAGCGAGCTCGTGGAGTCAGCGTGGCCGGGGCGGCCGTGCCCCTCGTGGTCGTGGCGTGATGGGGAACTCCCTTCCCCACTGGGCGGAGGACACTCGTGTGCAGGAGCGCGAGTTCCTAGTGGCCCTCTGCGGTCGCCTCTGTAGTCGCCTGAGGCTCCCTGATGCCTTCACCGGATCCGTCGGTCGCAATCCGCCCCGCGGATTTTGGCTTCGGGTGGTGGGCTGCATCAACGGGCCCTAGTGGGCGTCAGCGGAGTTTTGCTCCGCCAGTCACCTTTCGCTGGCGAGGTGGTGGAAGACCTTTGCCCACACCAGAGGCTGGAGGAGTGCCAGGTCCTCCACTTCCGCTTTGATGGAGTGGACCGCCTTTTCGTGAAGATCTTCGGGCGTCGCGGCGAGCGTATGGAGTGTTGCATCGAGAGCGGGAGCAGCGACGAGAGCGACGACGATGATGTAGATGATGTTGCTGAAGAGGAGGATGAGGAAGATCTGTCGGCCGTCAAGGAGGAGAGCAACGATCTGAACTCGGCGGGCAACTGAGGACCTTTGGGTGCCTTCGTCCAGATTAAGGGCTTGACGATCCTGATCAGTCAACATTCGTCTAGACTCCTCTTCTTCCTCCTTCTCCTTGGCGCATCCATCCCTCTTCCTCGGCCGATCTTCTCTCGCAGCTATGGCGAAGACAGGTTCGACCGAGGTTGGTCACGGTTCTTCTTTCTTTGATAGATGCGGAAGGGGAATAGCTCCTTCCCGGTATTTGGCCCCTTTTTGTCTTCGTGATAGTTCTACAACATTTCCATGTACTCGAATATATCTCATGCATGAAATATGAAGTAAATGTGTTCTTTTGCCTATTATTTTGCGAATGAATTTTTTGGAGAGTCGTCGAGGAGGAGTTTAGACTTAGCTCTGGGAGTTTGGCGTTCTTGGCGGGGGGGGGGGGGGGAGTTGCGCCTACGGGTGTCTTTGCCGTTGCCCTTCTCAAAACATTCTCCTCTTCCTTGCGCAAATCCATGCTTTGTTGCTTCGGGAGGCAGGTGTTTTTCTCTGTAGTGAGCGAAAGTACGTGTCTGGTGATCTTCTCGTGGATACCTCGGAGGAAGTCGGCACCAAGGACCTTAGATGAGGTGTCGTGCATGGTAGCGACCCGTTTAGACAGAGCTCTGCCACTTGGATTTATTCTGGTTGGGTCTCATCCTGCACGGGTACCAATCCTAGCCCCCGCTCACAAGGTGTCCTCGAGAAGGAGTAACAGATGCGTGCTCCCGAAGAAGGGAAGAGGGGCTTGCCGAGAGACAAGTGTTGTTAGCAAAAAGGATCTTTACTGCTAGGGTAAGGCTCTACATTACACGTTTGGGGATGTCATGACCCTGCGGTCCCCCATGAAGCACTTGACGCCCCGTGCGGACACGGGACTCCCATCGTCATGGCCTCATGGGGCTGCAATGGTTTGCCATGCGGCTTCCCACTTGTGTGGGTAGAGGCTCTCGCGGCCAGGCGGCCGCCTGGTGAGATGCCCCCTGAGACCCTCACGGAGAGAGGTCCTGGCGTCGTTTTTACCGTGGCGTCACGGGTCCCCTAGAGGGTGCGTCAACACGGCCTAGGAGAGGCATGTGAAACGACTAAGAACTAAGGGTAGAACTTCCACAGATGCTGGATGTTCCACGGATTTGGCATAGGCGTGCCGTCTTTAGTCTCCAGTCATGCCGCACCAGGTCTCGCGACGTGTGTTACTCGGTACGGCCCCTCCCACATGGGAGAGAGCTTGTGTAAGCCCTCTAGGGAGAGAATCCTCCTCAGTACCAGGTCGCCCACCTCCAGTGTGCGTGGCCTGATGGTGTTGCTGTGGTAGCGCCGGAGGCCTTTCTGGTACCGAGCGGCGCGAGTGGCGGATCGGATTCTGGCCTCCTCGAGAAGCAGCAAGTCCTTGGCGTGGAGTCCCCCCTGCTTGTCCTCGTTGAAGGCCATGGCTCGGAGAGAGTGTCGTGGTGTTGTCACGGCAAGTGTCCTCATGCGAGAACTGGATTGCGAGGCCATTTCTACTGAGCGAAACTTCGAAAGGGTTAAGGTGGAAACGAGAGACGCGAGTTTACCCAGGTTCGGCCCCTCGATTGAGGGTATGACCTACTCCTGCCTTCTTACTAGCAGGAAAAAGGGTCTCGATTACAAAGGGCGATTCCGGCTCTCGATGCCTCAAGTTACCTTGCTATTGACTTAGAGATTATCTTTCTACGTCCCAGGGTCTCGCCTTATATAGTGGACGAGACCTCCGGGTTACAGAGGATGCGGGTTACACCGTTATGGGAGTCCTGGTCTAATCCGGTTCTAGGTCATCCTTTGCCGGTTCACCCCGTGACCTGGTCGTCTCCGTCCGGCCTTGGGCTGACCTCCAGGCCTTGGGCCTTTATGCTTCTTAACTAGGACTATGGGACGTTCCTCTATCTTCTCCGGGTTACGGAATTGGTAACCGGGCCTTCTTTCTTCAGAGTGACCATCATAATCCAGATTTCCTTATTATAAACCGGACCAATAGTCTTGAGCCCCATTAAGTGGGTTCCGGTTTATACGATGGGTAGGTGAGGCTCCCCCCTCACCTATTCCCCAAAATTAGCCCCCAGGTTAACGTGAACACTTAAGTTGAGACTTACGATGTTCACGTTAAACTTCTTGGAGCGCATGCCAGGAAAAAAATCATTTGCCTTCATAAGATAACCTTCAAAGAAATATCCAATCCGGATTTCACAAGCTAAGCTCGTTATCTCCAAGATCATATCTTTCCGTTTCTTGAAAGATAACTCCTGCGTCTTCATCTCCCAGATCTCCGGAACCAGAAAAAATCTTAAATTAACCCGGATTTTTCTCCATGCAATTACTGCATTTTCTCAGAGAAAATCTCCTCCTGTGATCCAATCTTGCTGTATATTTCCCGCAAAAAGGTTAATCTTGAGGGACCCTTGTGCAAAAATCACCACTTAACCCTAGGGTTTAGGCCCCGCCTATAAATAGTCAAGGGTACGACCCCAGGGCTCATTCGCATCCTGCGCCCCCGCTTCATCTTCTTCCTCCATACCAAGCTCGAGAGCTCCACCTCTTCTCCTGCGCCGCCGCGGCCGGAGCATCGCTGACGTTCATCTCAAGATGGTGAAGGAGAAAAGCTTGGTGCCCAAAACCGGTGGAGCTGGAAAGAAGAAGAAAACCGAAGGTGCTTCCGGTTCTGGAGCTGCCGATTCAGGGAGAGGGAAAATGCAAGTCAACTGGTGCAAGTCGGAGATAACCCAAGGCCGGCTTACGGAGATGGAAGAATATGCGTTACTACCCAAGAACCTATCTTGGCGTGCCCCTGGGAATGAGACCCGACCCGAACCTGGGCTGGGTGAGGTAATAGTTTTTGTGTCGCACCCGGACTTCTAAAGGATACTCGCCGTTCCGTTGAACAGTAGTAGATTGGATTACGGGGCTTACCGGCACCCGCGTCCTCTTACGAGTAGGCCAACACACGTATGTGTCACAACCAACCCCTATCTGTTCAGCGTCGACGTAAACTATCCCATAGAAATCAGGATACTTCCGTTGACGTACTTCAAAACATACACACATGGTACGTCAACGGCGTTGAACAACTGATATCACAACAGATCTCTACGACACAAAAGATTGAAATAAGTTGCAACTAGCTCTCATTAGAGCAGAAATAGCAAATACAATCATTCAGAGGGCACATGCCCCAACATAACATCATTACATCACAGCGGAAGCATTCAACATGTCTGAGTACAGACAAGAACCAAATAGGCCTAAGAGGTCGGAAACGAAAAGACGGAGCCCATCCACGAAGTCTCGGATCCTGCCTGGGTCCGCTATCTACTCGTCAGCAGTCTCGTCATACTCCACGTAGTAGCCACCATGTAGATCCTCGGAAACGTAGGTCTGCGGAAACCACAGCCCCAAAGGGGTTAGTACATAAACGTAATGGCAAGCAAGACTCACAGTTCACCAAAGTGTAACCCGTCAACACCAAGCACAGATGCCTTGGGTTCAACGGAAGAGAGGGGATATAAAAGATGCTGCAACTGGCTGCACTAACCAACTACAGAGATTCTACCACTTCCGGCTAACAGAAAGAAGATAAGATCGAGGATTGTAACCAACTGAAAGATAACTTCAAACAAACCCATCCTGGATCTCGCCCCTTATCCAAAGAAGCAATCCGAGGATAACTCACACAGTTGCATTAAAGGTGAATCAAGTTATTGTGTCATCAACCTATTACTAGTCAAGTTATTAATCATTGGGTGTAACATGTTTGATCATTATGTTTAAGTTGTCCTGAGTACTTGTTAGCCAGTACTTTCACCAAGTAATCCATAACCGCGGAAAACACGGCTTCTCGAGAAGATTTATCCCTGCAGGGTTGCACCATTTTGGCCGTACACGCAAGAATAACCCGCCAGATGGGATGCCTCCCACCAAGCGGGGCACTCTACACAACTCAACTCTTCTTCGCATCAAGCCCAAAGCACCTTGGGCGCACGGCTAATCGAGCCCAGAAGAAAATGGACCCTCATAGCACTCTAAGAACGTGCCCCCCTATATGCCGACTACGAAAGTTCCACCCTGTCCTGGGCTCGCAAAAACATGCATGCGGCAAATGGAAAACACGAACTAAATGAGGCGATTTGGACGAGATGCGAATCGAATCAAATTGAGGGGGGCGCCCATACTCGCTTCCCACATGCGGTTAGTGCGCTCATCATGGATCAGTAGACAAGACCCTTTTCCTATTAGGGTCGACACTAGCAGGCCTCAAAACCACCCTGGCCTCCTGCCGGTGCCTTATCATCAAATTATTAATTAATAATAACATTAGCATGATTGATTGATTAAACATCGAGCCCCCAGAACATAATAGAAATAGTAACAGAAAGTAACGGGTAACAGACTCGAGCAAAACAACCCTAAGCATGCTAGTAAGACACGGGCAACAAGCAATGGTTATAGGTATGGAGTTGAGGCAATATCAGGGTTAAGGGATTCATGTGATGGTTTCGTAACAGAAACAACTACTACTAAGGCTAGCAGAAAAGAACAACGGAAAGTATCGATAATCAATGTTGAAAGGAACACAGTGGTTCATGTGAGTGATAACTTTCCTGCAAAACCCAGTAGCATGATACTGAGCTAACTCCTTAGAAGGGGTGTCGTAAGGATCGTCGGTCTCAACGTCGTCGTGTATCCGAGAAGAAGCAAACAAACAACGCAGAGAACAAACAATCAATAAGATGGCATAATGCACAAACATGGGATGATGCATGACCATTTAATTGAGGCATAGAAATAAACTAGTTGACAAGATAGCAACATGATTAAATGGACCCACATGCAATTGGATTGCATATGGAAAGCCCATGACTTATGGTTGAATTAATTGTTTTACAACTAATCAAATTGTGTAAGTGAATTAGCATGATGCATGGATGAGGAAAATAGCAAAATAACAACAATAGAATCAAATTGAAATAAGGTTTAACAAGTTTGGAAATTCATTTATTAAGTTAGGAAATTTTGGTTCCTTAAAGGTGTCACACAAGCATTTGTTGTTTTCACCAATTTTAATTGTTCAAAATAGATAACAAAGTTTATATTTGAAAAGAACACAAGATTTTGGGTGGATTACATGTTTCACTTGTTGAAAAAGGATTTCAAATAAATTATTTATGAATTACACAAGTTTAAGCAAGAATTAAATTCATTTAATTCTAACATGAACTTATTTGAATTTTTATTTGTGCAAAACATTGAGTGAAGTTCATATTTGAAAATGTTATGCTTTTATGGTTTGAAAACATATTTCACATGTCCCAAAAGAAATTGTTTTGGTCAAGTTATAGAATTAACAATATTAAATGATTTAAACAAGGTTTAAATCATTTAACCAATTTTAATTATTCAAAACATGAAACAAATTTTATATTTGGAAAGGTGGTTTAATTTTGCATGGAAAACATATTTCATTTGTTGAAATTGGATTTAAAATGAGCAAGTTATTATTTTGGCAATATTAAATGCAATAAACAAGAAACAGTTGTTGTCAGCAATTTAAATTATTCAAAACAGCAAACAAAATTTATATTTGGAAAGTACATGAAAAGTTGATTGGAAAACATATTTAGTTTGTGGAATTTGGAATTTTTATGAACAAGTTATGAATTTTGCAAGTTTAAGTGAATTTGACAAGTTTTCAAATATTGCACCAATTTAAAATATTCAAAACAGTAAACAAATTTTATATTTGGATAGAACATTTAATTTGGGACAGAAAACATATTTTAAAAGTGAAAATTGGAGTTGGGATGAATTTCTTATGCATTTTACAAATTTGGGGTGCAATCTGCCATTTTTAGTGCACTAGGGACTTAGAAAAATATTTCAGGGGCCTAGAATTAATTACAAGGGCCTAGTTGTGATTTCTGACAAGTGTTGTGACCAAACAAATAGCAGAAAAAAAGGTTGGGTTTTTTGGTGGGCGAGCAGGGGGGGTTCGAACCCCTGACCTGCTGATGCGCATCAAGGGACAGGAACCAGATGGGCTAGTGGTGCTGTTGTTGGTAGAAGGGGATGTGCGGGGTGGATAAGCTGTTGGTGCGGGACTGTTTAACTGAACCCCAAAGTTTCAGTTCGTTGTTTCTGTTTCTGTAACAGAGATCGCAGCGAGCGGCATGGACACTCGCCGGAGGCGCTGGGGCGTGGGTGGCCGTGGCTCGCCGGAGGGCTGTGGTGCTGCGGCCGTGTGACGCATGCGGGTGAGAGGAAGGAGGGAGGGAGGAGGATCGAGGGGGGAGCGCTCACCCAGCGATTGGAGGCGAGGCGGACGGGCGGACAGAGGGAGGCGGAGCAGTAGCGACCCGGCGGCGAGGAGGAGCAGGCGGCGGCGCCTCGGCCACTCCCGGCCCTCGCCGTGGTGACGAGGTCGAAGGGGACAGCACGGGGGTCTCATTCCCGCCATGGAGAGCGCCCAACAACGAACCCCGCGACCGCTATACCCTCCTCAATTTGCGGCCATGGAGGGGGGTGTACAGGTTAAGAGAGTAGCGGTGGTATAGAGAGAGGAGAGAGAAGATCGGCGGCGGGAGAGGGTAGCTAGGGCCTAGGGTTAGGGGTCTAGGGCGAAGGGGAGATTATATGGGGGGGCGAGCTCGGTACGGCGCCCATCGGAGGAGGGGGGAGAGGATCGGTTGGTGGAGATGATGTCGTATAGTGCTGACGTTCGCTGGGAGGAAGACGACAAGGGTGGAGGGGGGTATCGGGCCAAAAATAAGAAGTGGGCTGGGCTTAGTTTTCTCCCCCCTCTAAACAGTTTTTCTTTTTACAATTTCTGTTTGTTTTTTTTTTGTAGAAAACCAAAAGGAAGGAAAAGATAAGTTTTTGAGTTAGTAAAAATGTTAGAAAAATTAGGTTAAGTTAGTTAGGTTAATAGCAAACAAAATGCTAACTTTTATTTTCCAAAAGTTCAAATTTTAAAATACTATTTGTAGTTAATTCAAATTGGGGTTAAAATTGATTATTAGGTGCTTATAAATGAAACCAATCTTCAATAGGGTGAACCCTATTTTAGCTTAGAACAAAAGGTTAGATTGTTGTGGGCAATTTCATAATTCCAATTGAGTGCTGTTTGAGATTTGTATTTGAATTGTTTGAATGTGATTTGGAAACAATTGATTGATTAAACCCAACATTTTAATAAGTGATCAACATGGAATAAAATGGAACAAATGGGTTGTTTTCATTTGTGATTTTTATTTCAAATGTTGTAACAGAGCAAGTATGAAAACAAAGCATTTGAAATTGTTTGAGTTTAATTGTGAAAACAATTAAGAACAGATGCAAACAAATAGTAAACAAGGCAAACAAGGAAGTAAAATGATGCCATGATGCAATACTTTAATAACAAGAAATCAAACATTCTAAATGGTAGGTTTTCATACTTGGGATGTTACAAAACGCCCCCCCCCCTTGAAGGAATCGCGCCCCGAGATTCCTACTGAGAAAAGAAAAGGTCCGGAAACTTCTTGGAAAGATCCTCTTGAGCTGTGACACGTGAAACACATCGTGCACATTGGATAGTTTTTTTGGAAGTTCAAAACGATAGGCATTTCTGGCAACTCTTCTGGAAAGACGTCAGGGAATTCGCAAACCACCAGAACATTTTCAAATAAAGGGAGAGGTTTTGTATGTAGGGTGTATAGCTGGATAGAACTTGATTCATTTGGAGAATAGATTGTCTGGTCAGAAGGGTGGAACAGCGTTATTGATTAGACGCCGGTAGCAGAACTGAAATGGAAAACAAAACAAGATTTCAACGGACGAAAAAGGATGTTGAGAAAAACAGGATATCAACATCGGGAAAACACGAGATCAAAACACTCCTCAGGTACTATAGAAAACCCATCCGGGCTTCTAAAGGATCAATATCTACTGCTTAAGGAATAGAGGATTTGCTTCCGGGGATTACACGCCTCCGTTCTCAATCATGAGTAGGCAACATGATAAATCATGTCACAACCACCTCCATTCCTATGGTCTAGTAGATATAACCATCCTAGAGAAACCAGAATACGTGAAATCCTAGCTTGAAATTTTAGATGAGAAGGGAAAACAACGTTGCACTTCCTTACCAGAAAAAGGGAGGGTGGGTGGGGAAAGAAGAAAAAGAACAGAATTCCTACTCTCACGTTTCATTTTTCCTATATAGGTACAAAATAGTTTCTAGACTCAACTGCGACCAGTAAAAAGGGATCCTACACGCAGACAGGCTCTGATACCATTTGTCGCACCCGGACTTCTAAAGGATACTCGCCGTTCCGTTGAACAGTAGTAGATTGGATTACGGGGCTTACCGGCACCCGCGTCCTCTTACGAGTAGGCCAACACACGTATGTGTGACAACCAACCCCTATCTGTTCAGCGTCGACGTAAACTATCCCATAGAAATCAGGATACTTCCGTTGACGTACTTCAAAACATACACACATGGTACGTCAACGGCGTTGAACAACTGATATCACAACAGATCTCTACGACACAAAAGATTGAAATAAGTTGCAACTAGCTCTCATTAGAGCAGAAATAGCAAATACAATCATTCAAAGGGCACATGCCCCAACATAACATCATTACATCACAGCGGAAGCATTCAACATGTCTGAGTACAGACAAGAACCAAATAGGCCTAAGAGGTCGGAAACGAAAAGACGGAGCCCATCCACGAAGTCTCGGATCCTGCCCGGGTCCGCTATCTACTCGTCAGCAGTCTCGTCATACTCCACGTAGTAGCCACCATGTAGATCCTCGGAAACGTAGGTCTGCGGAAACCACAGCCCCAAAGGGGTCAGTACATAAACGTACTGGCAAGCAAGACTCACAGTTCACCAAAGTGTAACCCGTCAACACCAAGCACAGATGCCTTGGGTTCAACGGAAGAGAGGGGATATAAAAGATGCTGCAACTGGCTGCACTAACCAACTACAGAGATTCTACCACTTCCGGCTAACAGAAAGAAGATAAGATCGAGGATTGTAACCAACTGAAAGATAACTTCAAACAAACCCATCCTGGATCTCGCCCCTTATCCAAAGAAGCAATCCGAGGATAACTCACACAGTTGCACTAAAGGTGAATCAAGTTATTGTGTCATCAACCTATTACTAGTCAAGTTATTAATCATTGGGTGTAACATGTTTGATCATTATGTTTAAGTTGTCCTGAGTACTTGTTAGCCAGTACTTTCACCAAGTAATCCATAACCGCGGAAAACACGGCTTCTCGAGAAGATTTATCCCTGCAGGGTTGCACCATTTTGGCCGTACACGCAAGAATAACCCGCCAGATGGGATGCCTCCCACCAAGCGGGGCACTCTACACAACTCAACTCTTCTTCGCATCAAGCCCAAAGCACCTTGGGCGCACGGCTAATCGAGCCCAGAAGAAAATGGACCCTCATAGCACTCTAAGAACGTGCCCCCCTATATGCCGACTACGAAAGTTCCACCCTGGCCTGGGCTCGCAAAAACATGCATGCGGCAAATGGAAAACACGAACTAAATGAGGCGATTTGGACGAGATGCGAATCGAATCAAATTGAGGGGGGCGCCCATACTCGCTTCCCACATGCGGTTAGTGCGCTCATCATGGATCAGTAGACAAGACCCTTTTCCTATTAGGGTCGACACTAGCAGGCCTCAAAACCACCCTGGCCTCCTGCCGGTGCCTTATCATCAAATTATTAATTAATAATAACATTAGCATGATTGATTGATTAAACATCGAGCCCCCAGAACATAATAGAAATAGTAACAGAAAGTAACGGGTAACAGACTCGAGCAAAACAACCCTAAGCATGCTAGTAAGACACGGGCAACAAGCAATGGTTATAGGTATGGAGTTGAGGCAATATCAGGGTTAAGGGATTCATGTGATGGGTTCGTAACAGAAACAACTACTACTAAGGCTAGCAGAAAAGAACAACGGAAAGTATCGATAATCAATGTTGAAAGGAACACAGTGGTTCATGTGAGTGATAACTTGCCTGCAAAACCCAGTAGCATGGTACTGAGCTAACTCCTTAGAAGGGGTGTCGTAAGGATCGTCGGTCTCAACGTCGTCGTGTATCCGAGAAGAAGCAAACAAACAACGCAGAGAACAAACAATCAATAAGATGGCATAATGCACAAACATGGGATGATGCATGACCATTTAATTGAGGCATAGAAATAAACTAGTTGACAAGATAGCAACATGATTAAATGGACCCACATGCAATTGGATTGCATATGGAAAGCCCATGACTTATGGTTGAATTAATTGTTTTACAACTAATCAAATTGTGTAAGTGAATTAGCATGATGCATGGATGAGGAAAATAGCAAAATAACAACAATAGAATCAAATTGAAATAAGGTTTAACAAGTTTGGAAATTCATTTATTAAGTTAGGAAATTTTGGTTCCTTAAAGGTGTCACACAAGCATTTGTTGTTTTCACCGATTTTAATTGTTCAAAATAGATAACAAAGTTTATATTTGAAAAGAACACAAGATTTTGGGTGGATTACATGTTTCACTTGTTGAAAAAGGATTTCAAATAAATTATTTATGAATTACACAAGTTTAAGCAAGAATTAAATTCATTTAATTCTAACATGAACTTATTTGAATTTTTATTTGTGCAAAACATTGAGTGAAGTTCATATTTGAAAATGTTATGCTTTTATGGTTTGAAAACATATTTCACATGTCCCAAAAGAAATTGTTTTGGTCAAGTTATAGAATTAACAATATTAAATGATTTAAACAAGGTTTAAATCATTTAACCAATTTTAATTATTCAAAACATGAACAAATTTTATATTTGGAAAGGTGGTTTAATTTTGCATGGAAAACATATTTCATTTGTTGAAATTGGATTTAAAATGAGCAAGTTATTATTTTGGCAATATTAAATGCAATAAACAAGAAACAGTTGTTTTCAGCAATTTAAATTATTCAAAACAGAAAACAAAATTTATATTTGGAAAGTACATGAAAAGTTTATTGGAAAACATATTTAGTTTGTGGAATTTGGAATTTTTATGAACAAGTTATGAATTTTGCAAGTTTAAGTGAATTTGACAAGTTTTCAAATATTGCACCAATTTAAAATATTCAAAACAGTAAACAAATTTTATATTTGGATAGAACATTTAATTTGGGACAGAAAACAAATTTTAAAAGTGAAAATTGGAGTTGGGATGAATTTCTTATGCATTTTACAAATTTGGGATGCAATCTGCCATTTTTAGTGCACTAGGGACTTAGAAAAATATTTCAGGGGCCTAGAATTAATTACAAGGGCCTAGTTGTGATTTCTGACAAGTGTTGTGACCAAACAAATAGCAGAAAAAAAGGTTGGGTTTTTTGGTGGGCGAGCAGGGGGGTTCGAACCCCTGACCTGCTGATGCGCATCAAGGGACAGGAACCAGATGGGCTAGTGGTGCTGTTGTTGGTAGAAGGGGATGTGCGGGGTGGATAAGCTGTTGGTGCGGGACTGTTTAACTGAACCCCAAAGTTTCAGTTCGTTGTTTCTGTTTCTGTAACAGAGATCGCAGCGAGCGGCATGGACACTCGCCGGAGGCGCTGGGGCGTGGGTGGTCGTGGCTCGCCGGAGGGCTGTGGTGCTGCGGCCGTGTGACGCATGCGGGTGAGAGGAAGGAGGGAGGGAGGAGGATCGAGGGGGGGAGCCCTCACCCAGCGATTGGAGGCGAGGCGGACGGGCGGACAGAGGGAGGCGGAGCAGTAGCGACCCGGCGGCGAGGAGGAGCAGGCGGCGGCGCCTCGGCCACTCCCGGCCCTCGCCGTGGGGACGAGGTCGAAGGGGACAGCACGGGGGTCTCATTCCCACCATGGAGAGCGCCCAACAACGAACCCCGCGACCGCTATACCCTCCTCAATTTGCGGCCATGGAGGGGGGTGTAGAGGTTCAGAGAGTAGCGGTGGTACAGAGAGAGAGAGCAGAGAGAAGATCGGCGGCGGGAGAGGGTAGCTAGGGCCTAGGGTTAGGGGTCTAGGGCGAAGGGGAGATTATATGGGGGGGCGAGCTCGGTACGGCGCCCATCGGAGGAGGGGGGAGAGGATCGGTTGGTGGAGATGATGTCGTACAGTGCTGACGTTCACTGGGAGGAAGACGACAAGGGTGGAGGGGGGGTATCGGGCCAAAAATAAGAAGTGGGCTGGGCTTAGTTTTCTCCCCCCTCTAAACAGTTTTTCTTTTTACAATTTCTGTTTGTTTTTTTTTGTAGAAAACCAAAAGGAAGGTAAAGATAAGTTTTTGAGTTAGTAAAAATGTTAGAAAAATTAGGTTAAGTTAGTTAGGTTAATAGCAAACAAAATGCTAACTTTTATTTTCCAAAAGTTCAAATTTTAAAATACTATTTGTAGTTAATTCAAATTGGGGTTAAAATTGATTATTAGGTGCTTATAAATGAAACCAATCTTCAATAGGGTGAACCCTATTTTAGCTTAGAACAAAAGGTTAGATTGTTGTGGGCAATTTCATAATTCCAATTGAGTGATGTTTGAGATTTGTATTTGAATTGTTTGAATGTGATTTGGAAACAATTGATTGATTAAACCCAACATTTTAATAAGTGATCAACATGGAATAAAATGGAACAAATGGGTTGTTTTCATTTGTGATTTTTATTTCAAATGTTGTAACAGAGCAAGTATGAAAACAAAGCATTTGAAATTGTTTGAGTTTAATTGTGAAAACAATTAAGAACAGATGCAAAAAAATAGTAAACAAGGCAAACAAGGAAGTAAAATGATGCCATGATGCAATACTTTAATAACAAGAAATCAAACATTCTAAATGGTAGGTTTTCATACTTGGGATGTTACATTTTGAAGCCCACATTCTCCGTGGGTTTCGTCCACCCGGATCTCTCTTTTTTCGCCGGCTCCTAAGTTATTATGGCCTCCACCTTGAAGACCTTCCACCAAATTCCATCCTTAACGTTAGCAATTTCGTAGTCCTCTATGAGGACTACCTCCAAGTAGAGCCCAACTTAGACCTCTTTCTTGAGTACTTTTATTGCAACAAACTCCCGGAAGTAGCTGGGGGTGAGCTCATTCACTATGGGGGCGTTTCGTTTCAGAGGCAGAAATATATCGCCTATCCGGGCATTTCTCTAGCCAGTCACCCTAAACTATGGCAAAAAAATTACTTCTACATAAAAAATACTTCTCCTGAAGGTGAACCAGCTCTTCCGGGTTATCGCCCTGAACGTTTAGTCTACACCAGTACCATGAACTCCTACGCCAAATCTTCTGATCGAGTTAAAATCCGGCCTCTCCTGAAGCACGTAACTTCTTTGATAGGTCACAGGCTTACTGGTTTAGACTTAACCAAAACCTGGGTAGATTGGCGCATCCAACCACTTGCCGGTTTATTAGATTCTATGCGATATTCTTAGTCTCCAGTGTCTAAGTCAGATATGGTAACCTCCTTAAAGCTCCTGGTTGGAGTAAAGCAAGATAAATTATTTGACGTTGGCCTGGAACCCTACAGCTCTTCCAACCCGGCTCCTCCTGTAAGTTTCTTTTTGCTATAATTAATTCTCCTTTCAAAACTGCGCATAATCTAACCTTGATTTTGTCCGGTTTACAGCTCACAGACCCCTTCTGGGTTACCACCGAAGACCCTGCCTCTCCTCCTGAGGACGATGAATCGGAGGAGCCAAGTGATGAAGAGGAAAAGGTTTCTGAATTTGACTCCCTCGGTCACTTGCACAATCAATTAGCTGACGCTAGTTACTCGCAGGATGAACCGACAGAGAAGGAGGACGTCGGGTTAGGCCAAGGTTAGGCCAATGATGAAACGCTGGATCTAGATTCTCTGGTTCGCAATGCTTCGGAGCTCAACCCTTCCACTCCCATCACTGGTTCCAATGTGGTGGTTGAGAAAGATTCCCCCGGAGGCCACAAGAGGACCCGGCAAGCAGTTGCAAAGGTGCCTATCTCTAGATTGTCCAAAAATCCCTTGAGACCATCCTCACATATAGAGAAAATGCGGGATGATGAGGAGGGAAGCAAAAGAAGGAGGACCCGGAGCTCCGGCTCAAGTGAGTTAGAAACAGGTTTGCTTGAGAAAACCCCTCTTCGTCGGGTCTCCAAAGTTCGAGTTTCACCCACTACTTCACATCCCTTGGCCGGACAAATAAGGCCTGATCTGAGTCGTGCTTTTCATTCAGATTCTCCAAACTCAGACTCATCTCATTTTAGCGGGGCTAGTGAGTTCCCCATTAACTATGGGTTATCTAGCTTTTCCATCTTCTGTTTTATTACTGCTAATATTTTAATCATGCAATCTAACTTATGGTTCTCTTTTTACTGCAGAGCCCAAGCTGTACTGAAAGAAAACCATATCTCATCTGCTGCTCCTGCTGTAAATCTTGAGGAGAGAGTCCTTGGAGAAGAAAGTGATGAACGGGCTGCTGCATCGCCGGGTCATATGGATGTTATGGTTGAAGAACATGAAGAAGAGGTGAACCCGGTTGATAATATCCCGGGTAATGATCCTTCGGTTGAAGAGGTGGCTGTTCAAGACCCGGATGTGGTCATAACCGGATCTCAGGCTGCCCAGGTTACTGGGACTTCCACAGTGCTCCCCAAAGTTACTGAAGACCTGAAAGTGAAACCGGAAGAAAAGAGGGCTCTTCCTAGCCTGAATATTGAAGGCCAGGATTTTGATACGCTAGCTCAAGAACTCTCCGAGAATATGAGGTAACCTTGTTATGCATAACCTGTAGCCCTCAATCTTCTACTTTATACTTGTAATATATACTTGGAGATTTATCATTGAATGTTGTAAACTGAATAGTTGTAGCCCCCAAGTGTCGGTTTATAATTTCATTGCAAACCGGGACTTATGCTACTTTTGTTTTTAACCACTGGAATTTTAGATTGAAATAGTGTAGCCCCCAAGTGCCGGGTTGCGATCCTGCAGATGGCTGATACTTAGTCATAACTTATATCCCAATGCTTGAACCTGAAATAATGTAGCCCCTAAGTGCCGAGTTTGCCAGCCTGCGGCTACTCGGGACTTTTAACCTTATTCTTGAATATGCTATAAGTTCGCCAGTTTCCAGGTTATGTTACTATAAGTTTTTGATAACTTTATTCTGTTGTAACCAATGAATGTGCATAGTCTTGAATCTTCCTCGCAAAAGGAGGTTTCAAATTTGAAGAGCCTGCTAGCACAAGAGGCTAAGAAGACTGAGGAGGCCAGGAACTGGCAGAAGGGGTTAGAAGATCAAATCACTGAGGCAGCCAAAACTTGGTCTATTCTCCAGAAGGATTTTGAAAACCGGGAAAAGGCTCTTATAACCAGAGCAGAAACTACTAAGAAGGACTTGGAGGAAATCTGGACCAACTTCACCAAGGTCAAAGATCTGCTAAGAGATATCACCTGCAGTGTGTTTGGTAAGTTTGTCCAGTTCATTATCCCTTTTGTAAGTGCAATGCTTTTACAGTTCAGTATTTCCTTTGCCTTGTTATCAATAGCTTGGTTCTGATTGTAACTTGTAGGCAGAATGCATGGCAATAACCTCCAACTTCCTGACCTAAAACTGAAGGCCTTGTTCACCTTGATCCGGCAGCTGTATGTTGGAGGTGGAGAATGTATTAAAGCCGCCAGGAACTGGGACAATCCTCCTAAGAGGCTTGGTGAAATGCTAGTGGAGCTAACTCAAGTCCCTCAATGGATAGAAGAGCACAAAGTGTCATCCTGCCGTCGCGAAGCCATCAAAGTTATGTCCTTGGCGAAAGCCTATCACCCGAACCGAATCCGGATCTTCTTGTGAAGGGCTTCCCAGAATATAAAGCAGATATGTCCAAGTATGACAGAAAAGACTTCGCCAGGATCGAGAAGGAGTGTCGGTTTCAGGCTTGCACTATTGCTGAAAAGATTAAACTGAAGGATTTGTGTCCGGGTTATACCTCGTCGGGTGAGCGCAAGATGCCGTTTTGTCCTCAAGTTGTGGCTGCTGTCCGCCAAGCCCCGTAGAAGAGCCGGCTCTCTATAGCCTCTTCATCTGGTGCGCCTCAATCTGCTACTCCTTCCTTTTCTTCTCCACCTCGCCCTTTATATGAACCGAAGAATATTACTGATGCTCTGGCTCAGCTAGAGTGGAAGTACATTCCTGCCGAGGAGGTTGAAGGAACAGAGGCCATCCAAGTGACAGCCGAGCCAAAGACTCAAGACCCGGAGCCTGAAGCCCCGACGACTCAAGACGCGGCCCAGCAGAAAGGAAAATCTCCTGTGGAGTAATCATTTGATTTATGCAAAAACAATAATTTGACCCTGATGGGTCTGTAATAGGCTAGATGAACTGCTTTATTTCTAGTTCTATTTTTGAAAGTGCGCATGTGCACTTATGCTACAATCTGGTGTGTAATAACTCGGTTTCCCTTCGAGGTTATGCAAAGTGTTTCCGGTTTTACTTCATTTTTGCAACATCTTCTATTTGCATGTGAAACTTTTCTTGACTTGGTTTTTCTTTGCTTTCTAGCTCAGCCGGTTTTTCGCATGACTTATTCTAGTGTGTACAACTGTGGTGAGTTCAGGGTCATAGTAACCCAGTTTTGCCGGGTTATAACATGATTGAATCATCCAGGTTTAAACATCTAGGTTATAAAATTGCGTGTAACCACTGACTGACAGGCAAGTATAACCAATATATTTTGGCTTATGCGAGATTCTTGAGATATAGACTGTGCTCTAGCATCAGCCCCCAAGTAATCATATGTAAAAAGGTTTGACTTTCCGTCATAATGATATGAAACAAATCCCAATAACTCAAATATTGTTAACTCTGCTTTTTATTGCAAAAAAACATAGTGATTACAATGATCCTATGTACAATATGGCCTTAGCTGGGCTATGTTCCATGGTAGTTTCTTCCTCAGATGTTCGTGATTTACTGGCATCACGCATATCAATTAGGTAATAGGATCCATTATGTAGTTTTTTACTTATCACAAATTGTAGCGGCCTCACATTTAATAATGTAAGAACTACTGTGTTAAGTGCTAGTCCCTGGATAAATGCCAGCACCACAGAACAAAATGTAATGTATCATTGCAGAAGTATCCAAAATTATTACAAAGGATCCAGAATAGCCAAGTATGGCTTTATTACAAAGTGCATAGTCTTGAAAGACTAGCAAAACTCAGAGTTCTAAACATCACAAATAAAGATAGAAATGAGCCTCCATCTTCAGTCATGCGCCACAAGCATTACATGTTGGTTGTAGACTCGAGTCCAAGCACTTGATAAAACTTCATCCTCAGAATTTCCTACATGTTGGAATATGCAGCCCCTGAAGGAGATTCAGTACAAACGATGTACTGGCAAATGACACTATGGTGGATATAAAATGGCAAGTCTAAACCACACTGGGGGTGGTGGTGGAAAATTGTTGTTGTTGTTGTTGCTGTTGTTGCTGGTGCTGCTGCTGCTGGTGCTGTTGCTGCTGTTGTTGTTGTTGTTGCTGCTGTTGCTGTTGTTGCTGTTGCTGTTGTTGCTGTTGTTTGCTGTTGTTGCTGTTGTTTGCTATTGTTTGCTGTTGTTGTTGCTGTTGCTGCTGTTGCTGTTGTTGCTGTTGCTGTTGTTGCTGTTGTTGTTGCTGTTGTTGCTGTTGTTGCTGCTGTTGCTGCTGTTGCTGTTGCTCCTGCTGTTGCTGCTGATGTTGCTGCTGCTAGTGCTGCTACTGTTGCTGCTGCTGTTGCTGTTGTTGTTGCTGTTGTTGCTGTTGTTGTTGTTACTGCTGCTACAAATTGAGTCATCATCTGTAGAAGTTGGGCTTGGGAAGTGAGCATCTGCTGCAGGGCATCATTGTTGTTGTTGGGGTCACGACGAGGAGGCATCTGTGGGTTTTTATCATAGATGAGCAAAAGATAGATAGAGCTATGAGGAGAAAATTTTCCTACCCATGCACAATACAACAAGACAAACAATCAATGGATAACAACAACTTAAAATATTTTTATCTCTTAACCAATTTCGAAATTTAGGCTTAATGTTTGACAAGCCTAAGCAAAACAACTTAGTTGCAAACCAAAACACCATAGCATTGCCATATCTCAAGTTGATAGGTCAATACTCATACAAAAACTCTAGCTAACGCATTCTTCCATGGTGGTCAACTACTGGGATGGATCATAACTCTTCACGATTATCTCTATGTTCTTGTACATCTTCAACTCCTTTTCAAGGGCGTTGATCTCTTCTTCAGCTTCCTGGAGATACTTCTGAGTGTGATAAAGTCTCCACGTAAGTCTTTCTCCAAGTTCTGTGATAGCCTCCCATGTAGCGCATCTAGCTGACTCAAAGAATGATGTGTATTGTTGTGGGTTGGTGAAGATGTAGTCCCCTTCTGTCTTGTGGTCATACTCCTTGCTTCTGTATAGGTGAAGTTGAACCCACCAATACTCTTGGCCATCTTCAATGAAGGGAAAACCTTTGTAAAGTGCTGCTCCTCCAAATCCTAATCTTGTCATTAGGTTCTTCAATGCCTTTGGGAATTCACTAGCACAATCTAGAGTCATGGTCATCAATGGGTCTTTCTTTAGTGATTCAATTAGGTTGGTCATCTATCAAGGAGACAAGACATCACAAGATTGAATAATAGGTAGAAGTACTAGGAGAAGAGTTATTCTAGCTATGTTAGAGTAGAATAGATGTTAAATCCTAGGGTTCTTGAAGTCCTTGGTGGTGGTGGAGTTGCAGCTCTTCATCTTTAAGTTGGAAGTCCTTGGCGATTGCGAAGTTGAAGTTCCATCATCTTTGAGTTTGAAGTGTAGGAGGAAAAACATAAGTCATAGAAGAATAAGGTAAAGAGGTACTAGATACGAGATGAGTAAGGGTACTTTGAAAATATTAAGTCATTTCCATGGTGATCATCAGGTCAATAACAACTTATTGAAGTTTGGATATTCACTATAGTGAGAGATACTGGCACCCGCTAGCCAATCAGGGAACCAGTCTCATGTACGTGGACATGTGATGTTGGTCCAGGCCGCTTCATCTCACTATGCCGCTAGGAACCAAAAATACTCAAATGAGTTAATAAATTTGATCAAAAGGGTTTTCCAAACCTAAGGGCTCGAACCTACAGGCAACACTTTGCTCTGATACCATTTTGTAGCGCCCTCACATTTAATAATGTAAGAACTACTGTGTTAAGTGCTAGTCCCTGGATCAATGCTAGCACCACAGAACAAAATGTAATCTATCATTGCAGAAGTATCCAAGATTATTACAAAGGATCCAGAATAGCCAAGGATGGATTTATTACAAAGTGCATAGTCTTGAAAGACTAGCAAAACTCAGAGTTCTAAACAGAAGAAATAAAGATAGCAATGAGCCTCCATCTTCAACCATGCGCCACAGGCATTACATGTTGGGTGTAGACTCGAGTCCAAGCACTTGATCAAACTTCATCCTCAGAATTTCCTACACGTTAGAATATGCAGCCCCCGAAGGAGATTCAGTACAAACGATGTACTGGCAAATGACACTATGGTGGATATAAAATGGCAAGTCTAAACTACATGCATATCTGGCTTGGTGGAGTTTAGGCTTTTTGCAAAAGCAAGTTTTTCCCTAACACTTTTGAAAAAGAGTTTTCTTTTTAGATATTGGCACCATGGGACACACCCATGAGCACCACAACTAATATTTCCTTAACCAAATTTTACTTCTTGAAAATGGTGTTGAGATTCTTCTATCCATCCTTGTCCAGCTGCTCGAAGTCGTCCATTACCGAGGACACGGCTATGATCATAGTTTCTAACTTTGTACAATTATGCTACATCTTCATGTCAAGTATGGGCTGAACTCCCACAACTTAGTTGATCAAGACAGAGCCCATATGTCAAAGGGCTGCACGGAAAGCTACTAAACTTAGAGGACTTGGTAATCTCTTTGTTTCCTGGGTGGCAATCCACAAGTGAACACCCCTCGGGGCGACACTCAACTCTCATCAACCATGCAACCAAATCCACCCAGGTGGTTCATTGAAGTTTATACTTAGAATTTTTCCACAACATTGAGTAAAAAAATTGTAGCAAGGCTAAGCATCAACTAAGTATAAGTCTCCAAAATAACAAGTCTAAAGGATGGCTACACACTACTTGGGATTTTGCATAGCATAATAATAACTTAGTAAAATTGCCTATCATGCATACTACTCAAAAACACTAGTAATGCATAGTGAAAATATGGGAGATTTGATGGTGTGTCACTTGCCTTGGCAATAGGATGAACAATCACAGCAACAAGAGTAGACTTGCTCCTCTTCACAATCTAAACAAGCAAAACAAACCACACATAAACGTACAAAACAACATAACAAGGAAAACAAAAAAATAACAATACAGAAACATGTATGCATGCTATGCAATGATAAAATTAATGCACCAGTTCACAACTAGCAATAATTACTAACAATGATGTTCTCTGATGTTAAAACATGATTATGATGCATGCAAAACAAATTTATTATCAAATTATAATTATTAGTATTACTAGGGTTTTAATATAGGCTAATATGGAGATTAATAGGGTTTCTGTTATAAAGTGGCACAAATAATTTTTCCAACGCATCTACTGGATAGAGGACATTAAAATAAAACCATACCAATTTATTTCACCTAAAAAGTATTTGTAGATGAAAAGTTATGCCCAAAATAGTGATTATCATAGATCTACAAATAACATGTGTGTGCACGACACAAAATTGAAATTTCAATAGTATAGGTTAGTCTACACATTGTACTGATTTCAAAAAGCCCAAGATCACCTAATTTGGATAAACAGACCTCGAGATATGAATTTTTGAAGTTTGGAAAGAAATCTGTTTTATTTTGTTTAAATCAAAAATACGATCGATCCGGGGGACAGGCAATGGTGGCTTCTGATTGGCTGATACCGTTTCGCGAGGATCGCGCGCTTAGAAGCATTAGATCTAATGGATATCGTGCGGCCAGGATAAAAAAAACGTTTCGCGGTCAGCTTCTGTCGTGGCCCTCCGATGAAGATCTGACGGACGTCGTTCCTCCTCTGCTTCGGATCGCCGGAGAGCTCGCCGGTGTCGCGGGCGCGCGGTGGCAGACGGGAGCGCGGGCACGGCGACACTATCCTACGGCACTAGGGAGCAAACCAAACTCACCTAGAGTATCGTGGAGACGAAGAGAGCTCGGTGGCGAAGGCGTTGTGGTCGTGGTGCTCCGTAGCTCCCTCGATGGCTCGTCGGAGTAGCTCGGGGCGGCGGGTTCCTCCTGTCGCGGACGACAGCGTCGACCTGTGGGAAGAAATGAAGCAGCACCTTGTCAAAACGATGCGCGACAATGAGGGAGATCGAACGGAGGTAGGGAGAGAGGAAGGGGTCGACGATGATCGTCGGAATCTCGAACCCTAGCTGACGGCCATGGCGGAGCTTCGAGCTCGAATCGGGACAACTGGGGGCGTTTCTGATGGGGCTTTTGGGGGAAAACGAGAGAGGAGGGTGCGGGGTATATAAGGGCAATGAGATTGATCGCCTCCCGTTTGAATCGGGGTAGATTGCTCGCCGGCGTCGTGTCCTCCTCGGACTCGCGTTTCGTGGGTGAGGGGAAAAAAGGGTGACGTGAGGCGCGCGTCACCGTTTCGTCACGTGTGGGGACAAGGTGGCAGCAAGAGAGAGAGGGAGTGAAATGGGGCGGGCTGTGTGCGGATTCCTGTTGGGCTTCTGGGTGGGCTCGGCCTGCTGGGGCAGCGCTGCGCGCACGAGAGAAAGAGAGGAGTGAGGGGATAAGTGGGTTGGGCCGAGGGGAGAGGAGAGGGCTGCTGTGCTGCGTTTTTTTTTCCTTTTCTTTTTCTATTTTCAGTTTTTAAATAAATGGGTTCAAAAATCAATTCAAAACCCCATCAAAGCAATTCAGAAAAATACATAAAAATATGTTTGAAAAGCTTGTGAAAAATAGAACATTTTGGTACTATTATTTCCCAAAAATATAATACTTACTTTAGGAAATTGATTTGAATACCAAAGATGGTTTAATAGCTAATAACACCTAATTTTTTGTGTTTAGTAAAATAAAAGCCAAATTCTATTCAATCAAAATGCAGGGATGCTAATATGATCATGAATGCATGAAGGTTTTGAATTTTGCAAAAAAAATAAAATCCTGGGATGTTACACAAATGGTCCTTCCCATGGAGGACTTAGCTTGTGCATCCCGTCCTTTTTCTGAATCAGGCGTAAAACCAAGTCCCCTTCCTGGAAACTTCGAGTCTTAATCCTCCGGCTATGATAGCGATGCAGGTCGTGCTGATATATAGCTGACCTGGACGCTGCGAGGTCACACGCTTCCTCTAAAGTATCTAGCGAGTCTTGACGAGCTATCTCATTCTGGGTTTCCACATAAGCAGACACTCCTGGTGAATCGTGACAAATATCACTTGGCAAAACTGCCTCTGCTCCATAAACCAGAAAAAGGTGTATAACCTGTTGACCTATTTGGGGTAGTTCTTATACTCCATAAAACAACAGGAAACTCTTCAACCCAACATCTAGCAGTTTTCTCCAATGGAACCTGAAGCCTAGGTTTGATACCTTTAAGTAATTCCTGGTTAGCCCACTCTGCTTGTTCGTTAGACTGTGGATGTGCCACTGAAGCAAGGTCTAGCCGTATATGGTTCTGTTCACAAAACCTCTGCATTGCTCCTTCTGACAAATTTGTCTCATTATCTGTTATAATGCTATGTGGGTAACCAAATCTGAAAATCAGATTTTTTTAAGAACTTGACTGCTGTAACCGCGTCGCATTTACTGATTGGTTCTGCTTCTACCCACTTTGTAAACTTCGCAACTGCCACCAGCAGATGAGTCTTTTTATCAGCTGACCTTTTGAAAGGTCCTACCATGTCAAGTCCCCAGACTGCAAAAGGCCAAGTTATGGGAATCGTGCGTAAATTCTGAGCTGGCACGTGATCCTGCCTTGCATATCTTTGACACCCTTCGCACATTCTTACTATATGGTCTGCACCAACATTTGCAGTTAACCAGAAAAATCCATGTCTGAAAGCTTTATTGACCAAAGATCTGGAACTTGCATGGTGGCCGCAATCTCCTGAGTGGATTTCTCTTAAAATTTGACACCCTTCTTTCGGAGAGACACATCCCTGAAAAATTCCGGCCCCGCTTCGCTTGTGTAACTCACCATTGATAATTGTGTAGGACTTGGACCTTCTTGTAACCTGACGAGCCATAACCTCATTCTACGGGAGCTCGCCTCTCATAAGTATGCCAGATATGGTTCAGTCCACTCTGGGATTGTATGCAGGGAGGCTACCAATTCTGACTCTGGGTCTGGATTTGCTAGGTCTTCCTCGGTTGGGATTTTAACTGATGGGCTATGAATTTCATCCAGAAAAACATTTGGTGGAAATTGCTTTTTCTGGGAACCTAGACAAGCCAGTGCGTCAGCTGCTTCATTGAGACGTCGGTCAATATGATCAACTTAATATCCTTGGAAATGTCCAGCCAGCTGGGTAACCGCCCGTCTATATGCTGCCATAATTGGGTCCTTAGAATCCCAGGTTCCTGTAACTTGTTGAGAAACAAGATCAGAATCACCCAGACATTGAATCCGTGTTATGCTCATCTCCTTTGCAATTCGAAGCCCATGGAGCAAAGTTTCATACTCTGCTGCATTATTAGTGCATTTGAATGAAATTTGTAAGACATAGCGAAACCTATCTCCTCTTGGGGATATTAACACCACACTAGCTCCTGAACCTTCCAGTTGTCGAGACCCATCGCAATGCATAGTCCAGTATTTCGTGTTTGGTTATCCGGTGGAACCTGTAATTGTGTCCAGTCATTTACGAACTCGATCAAGGCTTGGGATTTTATTGCAGTCCTTGGCTCATATTTGACATGATACGGCCCCATCTCAATAGCCCACTTGGCAACTCTCCTTGTTGCTTCTCTGTTTTGAATAATATCGGACAAAGGTGCTGAACTAACCACGGTAATAGGATGTTCCTGAAAATAATGTTTTAGCTTACGACTAGCCATGAATACTCCAAAATCCAGCTTATGCCAATGTGGGTAACGCTGCTTAGACTCTGTCAGGACCTCGCTCACATAGTAAACTGGCCGTTGAACAAGGCCTTCTTTACATTCCAGCTTACGTTCCACAACTACCACCACACTCACCGCCCTGTTATTTGCCGCTATGTATAGTAACATGGGCTCTTTCTTCTCAGGCGCAACCAATATAGGTGCGTTGGAAAGTTGTTTTTTCAGGGCCTCCAATGCCTCATCAGCCTCTTGATTCCACAAAAGGTGTCAGTTTTCTTCAACAGTCGGTATAAGGGTATAGCCTTTTCACATAGTCTGCTTATAAACCGGCTGAAGGCAGCAACGCAACCTGTCAGCTTCTGAACGTCCTTCAGGCAAACCGGCTTTTTCAGGTTATGTATGGCCTGAATTTTTTCTGAACCAAATTATTCAGGTTATGTATGGCCTGAATTTTTTCCGGGTTTGCTTCAATACCTCTCTCTGAAATGATGAAACCCAGTAACTTCCCAGCTGGTACTCCAAAAACACATTTTGTTGGATTGATCTTCATCTGGTACTTGCGTAAATTGGCAAACATTTCTTCTACGTCTGAGATCAAAGTGTCACTTTTCTAGGATTTGACCACAATGTCATCTACATAAGCATGCACGTTCGCCCAATCTGACTTTCCAAGTAATTCTGGATACACCTCTGATAAGTTGCCCCTGCATTTTTAAACCGAAGGGCATTGACGTATAACAAAATGCTCCAAAAGGAGTAATGAATGAGGTCTTTTCTTGATCCTCTTCCTTTATTTTGATTTGATGATAACCTGAGTAGGCATCCAGGAAACATAGCAATTCGCAACCAGCCATAGAGTCTATAATATGATCAATACGGGGTAAAGCGAACGGGTCTTTAGGACATGCTTTGTTCAAATCTGTGTAATCTATGCACATTCTCCAGGTTCCGTTCTTCTTGAGGACGAGAACTGGATTGGCTAACCACTTTGGATGGAATACTTATACTATGAACCCTGCTGCAAGTAACCTGGCAATCTCTTCTCCAATTGCTTTCCTTCTTTCATCATTGAAATGACGGAGGAACTGACGAATAGGCTTCAAATGAGGATCCACATTTAAACTGTGCTCAGCAAGTTCCGCTGGGACACCTGACATGTCAGAAGGTTTCCATGCAAAGATATCCCAATTCTCACGGAGCAACTTGATGAGCGCACTTTCCTATTTTTCTGTCATGTGAGCCCCCACGCTGAACTGCTTAGATGAGGCACCAGGGGGTAAAGTCCACCCACTTGGTGTCTTGAGCAGACTTAAATTTTAACTTAGACTCAGCTGATGGCTTTTTGAGCGAGGTCATGTCTTCTGGATCAACTTGCAGTTTATACAATTTCAACTCCTCTTCTGCACAAGCAGTCTCTGCGTATGTTGCATCACCTTCCTCACACTCCAAAGCTATGTCCCTGTCACCATTGACAGTAATATTCCCATTGGGACCTGGTATCTTCAGCTTGAGGTAAACATAGCAGGGTCTGGCCATAAATTTGGCATAAGCTGGCCGTCCGAACAGAGCATGGTATAGACTTTTGAACTTGACCACTTCAAATGCTAGCATATCTGTCTTGTAATTTTCAAATACTCCAAAAGAAACTTCAAGGAATATTTTTCCGATAGGTTGTGCAGACTTAGCAGGTACAATCACATGAAACACAGTTGATGATGGCTGCAGCTGTTTCTCATGCATGTTCATCCTTTTGAACGTATCGTAGTAAAGTATGTTTATACTGCTTCCTCCATCCATCAATACTTTGTCTAACTTATATCCTCCAACTTGTGGAGCCACAACCAGAGACACTCCTCCTGGATTATCAACTCGTGGAGGATGATCAGCCCGACGCTAGGTTATGGGTTGTTCTGACCAGTTAAGCCACCTAGGAATAGCAGTAGCCACTGTATTGACATCACGTTTCTGCACCTTGCGTTCTCTCCTGCATGAACTGGTAGTGAATACATGATACTGACCCGAGCTTAACTGCTTCGGATTTGTTTGAAAGCCAGAATTTCCTCCTTGGTGACTACCACCCGGGTTAGTTCCCTGGTTACTCTGGCCATGATGACCCGTATTATGATTTCCGAGTCCAGAGCTGACGGCTCCCGGATGTCCACCTCCCTTATTTCCTGGGTATGTGAGTCCGACAGATGAATATATAATTTCCGCAATGCGTCGAGACCAATGCTGGGCAGACTCCCCCGCCTTCTGAACACAGTTTTCTACGTCTGTAATAGTCGTCAGTCGCTTACATGTTCCCTGAATTTTTTTGATGAATTGGTCCTTCAGTTCCTGCCAGCTATTAATTGAATTTGCGGGCAAGTTCTTCAACCAGGATTTCGTAGGACCTTCCAACATCACACTTAAGTACCGCGCACATACTGCGTCGCTTACTTCCAATATCTCCATGGCCATCTCATAACCTTCTATCCAATCCGCGGGCTCCATATCTGGCTTATAGTTTACAACTCTGTGAGGTCCTTTAAAATCAGTCGGCATTCTCTCGTTCCTGATTGCCGGACCAAGACACTGGATACCAATTATGTGAGACCCAGTCGAGGCGACGTTAGAGACTGCGTTTTGAGCTAGGGGTTGGACATGACCCGGATTCCTGTTTTTTGGTTCCACAACTCTATGTCTTGTATTTATAACTCCAGGCGCATAAGATACAGTCTGTCTGGGTGGGTTTTGTTGCTGCCGGTTTGCGTTGCTAGAGCCGGCCGGAACTGGTGAATTTCCATGCTAGTGTATCCTGTCCTGGTTACTGTAATTCATCTGCTGAACCACTGCTGTTTGCAACATCTCAATTGCCCTCCGAGCGTCTATCCCAATAGGATCATTGGGGTTGACTGGAATCCGCACCAGACTATTCGTTGCTTCCCAAATGTTATCCATTGGATTGTTGAAATGACCTGGTGGCGCATGAAACCTTTCCTGTAGAGGTTGTTCCGGGATCGGGACAGTATTCGGGTTACCATGCAGCTGGATAGGTGGCTAGAAACGTGTCGGATGAACTGGAACTGGAGCAACTGGCGGGTTCATAGCGTGAACCGGCTGGGCAGGGTTAGGTGCCCCGGGCGTCCCAACCGGGGACGCGAACAGGTTCTGAAGGTTGGTAGGTCCCAACCCCGCGCCGAACTCGTTGTTCAAACGGGTATGATAACGCCTGTTCTGTATCAAAGCTAACTCTCTCTTTCTGAAGTTTAGATGAATCCCTTCTCTCTTCAGACGTGTTGCGTCCTCCAAGACTTCTGACCGAGCTTTGTTTATACATGTTACCTCTTTATCGATCTCCCGACGAGCGCGAGTTATTTCCTGTCGAAGCCTTTCGATCTCTGCGTTATGCTGTACCATGTTCTCTGGGGTAATAGGAGTAGCCAAGACTTCATTTAGTGAATCGATTGCAGCCATCAGCTCGGGCCTTGGGTTATATGACGGGGGCGCTGTTAAGTCAATCACTGTCTCGGCCGGCCCAGAGTTAGTCGGGCCAGGTCGTGTTGAGCGCGGTTCTGTTGGTCCGACTGGGGCTACCGTTGGGCCCGTCGATGATGTTCCTGCTCCTCCCGGTCCTCCTGGAACTGGATTCGAAGTTGAAATAGTGTATGTAATTAAATTGCCACTAGCGTCATACCTGGGCTCCGTAGGTCGTGTTGGTCCGGCCATATAAACAGTTGCATGACGAGTTGTTTCTGTTAGACTCTGTAGATCTGTCTCAAGGTCTCCTCCCAACCTGTCTTCGAAGAGCTGGTGGATGGAACCCGTTTCATCACGGTCATCATTGTTTCCAACTGGAGATTCACCATTAGAGTATATCATCGTAGCTTCCTCCGAGACCGAGTCTGACTGTTGATCTGGGTCCGTTTTTCCTACGAAGCCAACAAAAATGTGGATGCCTCCGAAGGGGACTCGAAATCCTAACTCCACTGATGCAAACTCTGGACCCCACGTGTCATGGTTGTAGTAGTTTCCACGCCGGCTCCTCCTGAGCCGGCCTATCACGAGCTTCTCGATCCCTGGTAAGTCTCCTTCCGAAAAGACGATGCTTCCGCGAGCAGGCCCCACGGTGGGTGCCAACTGTCATGGTGTTGTCATGGCAAGTGTCCTCATGCGAGAACTGGAATGCGAGGCCATTGCTCATGAGCGAAACTTCGAAAGGGTTAAGGCGGAAATGAGAAACACGAGTTGACCCAGGTTCGGCCCCTCGATTGAGGGTAAGACCTACTCTTGCCTTCTTACTATCAGGAAACAAGGTCTCTATTACAAAGGGCGATTCCGCCTCTCGATGTCTCGAGTTACCTTGCTATTGACTTAGAGCTTATCTTTCTACGTCCCAGGATCTTGCCTTATATAGGACGAGACCTTCGGGTTACAGAGGATCCGGGTTACACCCGTTATCGGAGTCCTGGTCTAATCCGGTTCTAGGTCATACTTTGCCGGTTCACCCCATGACCTGGTCATGTCCGTCCGGCCTTGGGCTGACCTCCAGGCCTTTGGGCCTTTATGCTTCTTAACTAGGACTCTGGGCCGATCCTCTATCTTCTTCGGGTTACGGAATTGGTAACCCGGGCCTTCTTTCTTCAGAGTGACCATCATAATCCGGATTTCCTAATTATAAACCGGACCAATAGTCTTGAGCCCCATTAAGTGGGTTCCGGTTTATATGAGGGGTAGGTGAGGCGCCCCCTCACGTATTCCCCCAACAGAGATCCAAGCTTGAGTTCGGCAGGGAGAACGGCCTCGGCCCCATAGACTAGGGAGAAAGGCGTTGCCCCGTGGGCTTGGTTACGGTGGTGCAGATTGACCATAGGACCGACGGGAGCTCGTCGATCCACTTCTTCCTGTAGGTCTTGAGCTTATTGAAGCTCCACGTCTTGAGGCCCTTGAGGACCTCGGAGTTAGCGGGTTCCTCCTGGCCGTTGCTGCGCGGGTGCACGACGGTGGCGTAGCAGATCTTGATGCCCAGGTTGGCACAGTAGGACTTGAAGAGGCCACTTGTGAATTGCGCGCCGTTGTCGGTGATGATGCGGTTGGGTACGCCAAAGCAGCAGACCAATCCCTTGATGAACTTCACCGCTGTCCTTGCCGGGATGTCCCGGACAACTTCTACCTCCGCCCACTTGGTGAATTTGTTGATGGCAACATAGAGGTATCTGTATCCCCCGAGCGCTCGAGGGAAAGGTCTCAGGATGTCCAGCCCCCAGACCGCGAATGGACACGAGAAGGGAATGGTCTGGAGTCCTTGCGCGGGCTGGTGCGTCTTCTTGGCGTGGAACTGGCACGCCTTGCAAGCCTTGACGAGCTTGGTGGCGTCCTTGAGAGGCGTAGGCCAATAGAAGTTGTACCTGAAGGCTTTGCCGACAAGGTTTCTCGATGAAGAGTGGTGACTACACTCACCCTGCTGGATGTCTTTGAGGAGTTCCACGCCATCGTCGGGGGGACGACCAGGAGTGCCACTCCATTGGGGTGCCTCCAGTACAACTTAGAGTCGATGACGCAGTACATCTTGGCTCGACGGGTGACCTGCTCGGCTTCTGCTTCTTCTTCGGGGAGGTCGCCCTTCTGGAGGTAGTGCATCATACTCTTGTTCCAGCATGCTTCCTTCTGAGTGAAGGCAAGCACCAGGCGGTTTACCAAGGGGATTCCGCAGTCTGGTGCACCTTGGGAGGGAGCGGGTGGGAGCTCCTCCTCGAGGTGCTGGTGGCCTTGTGGCTCTTCGTCGTCGACTGGAGGTATGATGGATGGCTTGGTGACCCTTTCTTCAAAGACGCCTGGGGCCTACGCCCAGTTTCTTGACGCTCGTTTGGTGAGGTTGTCTGCTTCTTGGTTGTTCCCACGCGGGATATGCCGCAACTCCAAGCCGAGGAAGCGCTTCTTGAACTGGCGAACCTCCTCAATGTACAAAGCCATGTGCTTGTCCTTGGCGATGTAGCTCTTGTTGGAGAAGTTTACCGAGAGCTGGGATTCTCCCTTGACGATGAGGCGCTTGACGCCCAGGGCTATGGCGGCCCTGATGCCGGCGAGGAGTCCCTCGTACTCGGCCATGTTGTTGGAGACTTCTGCCTTGTGGCCAAAGTGGAGATGGATGGCATAGTAGAGCTTGTCACCGGTTGGCGACGTAAGCACGATGCCAGCCCTCGATCCCCTAGAGGAGAAGGCGCCTTAGAAATGCATGGTCCATTCATCGAGATCCAGCTTGCCGAGGACGGCTGTCTCCTCTTCAGGGTCTTCTTCTGGCGGTGGGTTTGTCCACTTTGCGTTGAACTCCGCCAGAACTCCTCCCTTGATTGGCTTGGTCGTGAGGAACTGGAGCTCAAAGTGTTGGAGCTCGACAGCCCACTCGGCGACACGCCCCGTGGCGTTGGAATTTCGAACGATCTGCTCGAGGGGGAAGGTCGACACCACGGTGATGGGGTGTCCCTCGAAGTAGTGGTGAAGTTTCCTCGAAGCTACAAGGAGCGCGTATAGGAGCTTCTGCTGCACGGGGTACCTCTCGCGGGCATCTCGAAGCACGTTGCTAACAAAGTAGACAGGGTGCTCGACGAGAGCGACTGGAGGGTCCCGACAGTGAGTTTTCCTGACGCATTGGGGCTCTCCTGAGGCTGTATGAGGATATCCTCCTTGTGGAGGTCTTGCCGTGCAATGGGATCCTCTCGGGGAAAAGCGAGAGTGGGCTCCAGGTCGGGCAGGGCCGCTCTTTTCTTGCCAGCTGGCCTTTCAGCTATGAGAGCAGCGCTGACTGTCTGAGGAGTGGCCGCGGTCGCGGCGCTACGAGTATAGGAAGGATTTCTAGATACCTCTTGAGCTCCTCAAATGCAGCAGCTGCCTCGGCAGTCCATTTGAATGGACCCGAACGCTTCAGGAGTTTAAAGAATGGCAGAGCCTTGTCGCCGAACCTGGAGATGAAGCGCCCCAGCGCTGCCACACATCCCGCGAGGCAATGCATATCCTTTAGTCGTTGTGGAGGTTGCATTTCTTCAATGGCCTGAATCTTGTTGTGGTTGGCCTCGATGCCCCGATGGGACACCAGGAAGCCCAGCAGCTTCCCTGTCGCAACCCCAAATACGCATTTGTCGGGTTTGAGCATGATGTTGACCCTGCGGAGGTTCTGGAACGTCTTTCCGAGGTCATCGATGACCGTGCGCTCTTTGCGATTCTTGACGATGATTTTGTTGACATAGGCCTCCGCGTTCTTCCATATCTGCGTCCCTAGGGCGATACACATGAGCCGCTGGAAGGTTCCCCCCGCGTTCTTCAGACCGAAGGGCATGCATAGATAGCACAACACCCTGCAAGGTGTCATGAAGGCATTCTTCTCTTCGTCCTCCTTGGCCATCTTGATCTGATGATAGCCTAATAAGGCGTCCAGAAAACAGAGGAGGTCACACCCGGCGGTGGAGTCCACTGTTTGATCGATCCTCAGGAGAGGATACAGATTTTTTGGGCAGGCCTTGTTGAGGTCGGTGAAGTCCACGCAAAGCCGTCCTCCATCCGTGTGCTTGGATACTACGACGGGGTTGGAGATCCACTCGGCGTGGATAATCTCGCGGATGATCTTGGCGTCCAGAAGGTTTTCCCCTTCTCGGACGATGAATTCCTGCTACTCCGGGCCCAGGCAACGAGCCTTTTGCTTGACCGGGCGTGCGCCCGGGCACACCGCTAGATAGTGCTCGATTACCTCGCTTGGTACACCGGGCATATCGGACGCTGTTCGTGCGAACATGTCCGTGTTTGCCCGAAGGGAGGCGACGAGCGCGCTTATCTAATTAGGAGGCAACCCGGCTCCGATGGTGAGTGAGGGCCCCGTGCCGTCGGGGTTCATGGAGACCTTCTTTGTAGACGCACTCTCGTGAGAGAACAACTGCTTCTTCTTCGAAGGCTCGACAGCGTCCCTGAGTTTTCCCTCGTCGATGGGGTGCGATGCTGCCGCCTCCTTGTAGGCGTCCTCCATGGAACGCACCGCGTCCCTCACGTCCCCGTGAACAGTGAGAGGCCCGCTGCTCCCGGGCATCTTGACCATGTTGTACGCGTGGTGCATGACGGTCATGAACTTGGCCAACGCGGGGTAGCCGAGGATGGCGTTGTAGGGCAGACTGATGTGGGCGACATCGAAGTCGATTTCCTCGGTGCGGTAGTTCTGCCAAGTGCCGAACGTGACCGCCAGCTGAATCCTTCCCTGGAGGCCTTGATCCGGTCGCGCGGGATACGCAACTTCTCAAAGGTCTCGAGAGAAATCATGTTGAGGCCAGCGCCTCCATCCACGAGTGTCTTCGAGAGGGAGACGTGGTTGATTGTGGGGGTGCACACCAGCGAGATGGCTCCCACCGAGTCGACTGCTTTGGGTTGATCGGCGACGTCGAAGGAGATCTCCTTTTGCGACCACTCGAGGGGCGGCGGGGATGGCTCGCCCCCGCGGAGGGCGACATTGACCTTTCGCGAGGTCCGGTTGAGGTGGCTCCAGGAGGGCAAGGCGAGGGACCCGTCGAGGATGCACGCAAAACGACGACTTGTGTCGTGCGCCTCCGATGAGCTGGGACCGCCGCGTCCCACGGTGAAGCACCAGAGAGTCACGTGACCCTCGGGCTCGCCACACGGAAGACGGCCGCAGTGACGGAAGCATTGGAGGATCTGCGTGCGCATGTCCTCCCATGATCTCACGGAGCTGTTCGGGAGATTCAGTAGCCACGCGAGCGCGGGGCCGCGTAGATCCAGTGGTAAGTACCTCAAGAGGCACCGGTCGACTCCCCCGGCAGCCCTGACTCTCGCCTCATACTTCCGCAGGAAGTCTAGCAGGGGAGTATCGCCGGTGTAGCGAGGTGGGAGGCGAGGCCGGAATGCTGAAGGCCACCTTGCCTCCCACGGGTCCCTTTTGAATGTGTAGCAGCACCCCGCCCGGCGCTCGCCCGCCGCTCTCGGTAGCTAGGCCACTCTGAGTTGGTGGTGGCATTTCCCGGGACGAAGCATGTCGTGTCGCGCGTTTGAGGGTGCCGAGCCCTGCGCGCATAGGGCTCCGCTGGCCCGACCACAGGCGTGGCTGCCGCGGTGGAGCCGGTCTGCTCCCAGTCAGCCGATGGTGCTAGGGTGACCTCGCCAGTGTGCACCAAACAAAAATCACCGGCGCCGGGCTCGAGCGGGCAGCGCGACGGTCCCTGTGCTCCAGGCAGGGCTTCCTACGAGCATTGTCGACCGTGCGTGTGCACAACCGATGGCTGCAGGGCGAGCATTTGATACGTCCATTTTGCATCACTATTTTATATCATAACTAGCAAAAATGCCCGTGCGTTGCAACGGGATAATAAACACTATACACTTAACCAATGAGCATCGGTCAAGACACCTCGCCATGCTGCACTGTAATCATATTGTTGTCTCTTATTTTACTTCTCACATTACTGATTTCGTCCACGGTCTGCAAATGAACAACGCGTCTGAATAGGGTCAAGCCAAATGCAATGAGCTTGGCCATTGTAGATCACAAATGTCATAGAACTGAATGTGAAGGGTTGAATTAAAAATGTAATCTTGTTGAGCTAGACGTGAGGATCGCCCAAACTTGATTGGAAACTGAAATTTCATTGAAACCCCACATTAGATAGAAATTTTCCGGAAAATTAGATAAAAAGAACATTTAGAAAGAAATGTGGCCTGACATGCGTACCCTGGACAACTCCCTCCATTATGAATTTTGCATAGAGGAAAACTATGTTTTTTCAGATTTCGAGACCTAGGAAAAATCTACTAATACTATGTCATGGCTTTTCTTCGTAATATATCGGATTTGTAATGAATTACACCGGATGAATAATGGAGCAAGGGAGCTGATATTTGTAATACAGTCAACCAATTTTAGTAGCTTTGGAGTAGCCAAGGCAGTAGAATCTGGCACTGTAATCAGAAGCAGCTCTCACTGCCCCTTGCAACATGCTTGTGGATCAACTGAAATATACGATCATCATCTGAACATTCAATCTGAAAGCTAAATCACCTTTAAGGTAGCAGGATCAACTCCACCCAGTGCACCAAGACAATCTGCACAAATTAATACTCTCATCACCAATCAGCAATAAATTGATCATTTTATTAGTACAATTTGTGAGAATCGGTCCAAGAAATCCTTACCTAATCCTAAAGGGGTGAGCATCCAGAAACACATAAGAAGCCCAATTCAATAATCATATTGAAAAAAATAATCATAGCAGAATAGATGAGGAAAAGATCACAGTGCTATACCAGTCAAGAACATTATACAGCGTGAGAGGGAATCTTCGATGAGAGCCGGTGGTGGCAAGAAAACATGTGCATCCGGTTTCGAAGAGGATGGAGAGAACGCGGATCCTGCGTAGCTTGTCGCACGACGGTAACGGCTTCAATCTTCTCCTCGCGACTGTCTATTTTTTTTCAAGGCGGTTAAGCTCTTCTCTATGTTGTTACTACAGTAAAATTAAGCAAGCAAGCGCGAGAGAGAAACTACCACGAGTGTGTGCCTGTCCATGGCAGCAAGTTTCCACCCGGCAACGCCCCGTTGTTGTTCCCTAACTCGACGGCGCAGACTTGGAAGTCAACGACCTGCTTTTTGGTTTCTCTACGAAACACCAGACCCCGCTGGCATCGATAACTTTCTCTATCTTGGCGTCTCCCTGACCACCACAACCTGCGCTGGGTCAAGAGGCCGCGTGAGGTAACCAGCAGCGGCAAAGGCGACACGAAGTTATATGTCGGCTGTTGATGGCAAGCCGTGGAGTAACCGTACGCGTGTCGGCCACCAGGCACCGACGCAAATTCTGACCAACTTACATCCACGCGAGGAAGGCCGAGTAACGGGTGTGGCCAGTCAGCACCGAGCGCGGTGGCGACAAAGCGGATCAGCGAGAAGCCGGGGGAGCTGTCACGGCTTGTGGAAAGCTGCCACAAGCTGGACGCCATAGAGATGATGCAGGAGGCCAACTGAGTTGGGGACGACTGATAGAGAGAATTCGCAGCAAGCGCCATTAAAGACTCGTGCAGTCTGGGGACAGCGTCGTCCTATTCCCATCGCCGGCGCACGCTCGCCGTCCTCCTTTACTCTTGACGCCGTGCTGGCCTCGTGCGTGTCTGCGGGCGTGCTCTGCCTCGTGTGACGGACAAAATTCCATTATTTCGCCACTCGCGATTGAGTTTGTCGATGGATATCTCATGTGAGTTGGAGTTGCTACGTTGTGCAGTCCGCACATGCACGAGCGATGAATGTGCTCTCTTTATCTAGCACTTGTCGACGGATATCTCGATCGACCGGTGTATATATGAGGGTTTACTGTGCCTGCACATCAACCGGGACTCTACGGAGCGAGGCACTACCAAGGCCGGACCTGATACGGTAGATGACAAAAGCAAAGAAATCAAGCTGCTTAGGTACCAACAAGAAACAGCCGTACGTGACTTGACCGAGTCCTTGTAACATGCGATACATGAGGATGTATGTATTCAATGCGGGCTGGATCGATCGGAGGAAAGGAAGGCAGCGACGTACCAACCAACGAAGGAAAAGGACGGACCAAAAAACGTACCAAAATTTGTAGGAAGAAACTTTAGTGCTTTTATTATTAGGTATAGATTTGCTGTTATTCATCGATATATTTCATGTCATGATGCATCCCTTATGTTACTTTATCTTATTTTGCATGTTTCATATTTTTTGGAGAATAAACACAGGGACCAGAAATCTGATGGAAAAAAGCACCATAGAGATACCATATTTCAGAAGATCAGAAGAAGAAGGGGGACACCGGGGGTGTCTTAGAAGTTCAGAGGAGGAGTCCATCCAGAAAGGGAGCCAGAGGGGGGCCACCAGGGGCCCACACCATGAGGTGGCACGCCCCCTCCTGGTCGCGCCACCAGGTGGTGTGGCCACCCTGACCCACCTCTGGGGGATATATTTCGCGTACTTGCCCCCCAGAGAACCCTAAACCCCATACCATCATCGAAGAATCTACCGCCGCCGCGGGGCGGAAAACACCCGAGAGAGAAAAACTCTCTGGCAGGGAGAAATCTGTCGAGGAAATTCCTCTCCGGAGAGGGGAAATCATCGCCATCGTCACCGTCATCACTCCGGGCATCATCAAGATCGTCATCATCATCATCATTATCACCACCAGCACCATCACCCTCATCATCCACCGTCATCCCACTGTAACAATTAGGGGCCTCTATCGTTGTTTTACATTAGATCTTTCTCCCGGTGTGGATTTCTTGTTAGTAGTTGATACTTGTGAGATCTACCGGTGTTTGCACTTTATGAACAGATTGTTATCATCCATTATATCACCTCTGATTATGATCCATATGAAGTCTTGTGAGTAGTTCGTGTTGTTCTTGAGGACATGGAAGAAGTCAAGTTGTTAGTAGTGAAGTAATGTTGAGTAATATTTAATGGTTTGATATTTATGTTGTGGTGTTATTCTTCTAGTGGTGTCATGTGAACGTCGACTACATGATACTTCACCATTTATGGGCCTAGGGGAATGCATTGTGTATTTGGCTATTAATTGTGGGGTTGCCGGAGTGACAGAAACCTAAACCCCCGTTAGGAAACCATTACACGAGGCAGCGTAGGATCCCGGAGTTTAAAGCTGTGGTTAGATTTATTTCTTAATTACTTTCTTGTAGTTGCGGATGCTTGCGCGGGGTATAATCACAAGTATGTATTAGTCTTGGATGGGACGGTACATTAGCATAGGTTCACCCACACAACACTTATCGAAACACTAAAGATTATTCAGCGGCATGAAACAAAAGCACTTGACACAAACCTCCCGTGTGTCCTCGAGAATGTTTGTTAATCATAAGTAATCCCACCGGCTTGTCCTTTGCTGAAAAAAAGGACTGGGCCTCTTGTTGCAATTATTATTACTGCATTTTATTTACTCGCACTTTATTTATCTTCAATATAAAAAACCCCTACAAATCTATCTTTCAGTATTTACAGTTATTCCTTCATCGAAACTGCTTGTCAACACCTTTAGCTCCTCGTTGGGTTTGACACTCTTATTTATCGAAAGTACTACGATACACCCCCTATACTTGTGGGTCATCAAGACTATTTTCTGGCGCCGTTGCCGGGGAGCTAAGCGCTATTGGGAAGTGGAATTGATAAAGGAAGCTTCTGCTGTAAGTGTTGTTTTTATTACTGTCTACTGCTTTATTACACTATGTTTGGATCTCCTTTTGAGTCCTTATTTGCGGGCACTGCTGCCACTGCTAGGGTAGTAAGTGACCCACCGCCTGATGATTTGGATCCTTATAAAATACCTATAAAGGTTGTTAAACATGTTATGAATAACTGTTATTCAGGTGATGGAACTGTCCATCCTGGTGATCATCTGCTCTTTTTACATGAATTATGCGAGTTGTTCAAGTGTGCAGGTATTACAATGAACTAAGTGAAGAGGAAATTATTCTCTATATCATTGACAGGCCGAGCCGCTGAATGGTTCAAACTGCTGAAAAATAGCCAGACTATTGGATGGGAGGAAATTGTGCCTCTATTTTATTCTAAATTCTATCCTCCCAGTGAAATCCATAGAGATCAGAATTATATATATAATTTTTGGCCTCATGACGGAGAGAGTATTGCCCAAGCATGGGGGGTATTGAAGTTACTAATGCTCAAATGCCCCATTCATGAGCTCCCGAGTAATAATGTTATTAATAATTTCTATGCAAGACTTTCTCTTCATGATAAGGATTTATTGGATTCTTCTTGTTCTGGATCATTTACACGTATGAAGCATGAAGCTAAATGGGATCTTCTTGACCGTATTCAAGAAAAAACTGAAGGATGGGAGAATGACCAAGGTAGAAAGTCAGGTATAAATTATGATTATGAATGCATTAAAACTATTATGTCATCCGATTATTTTCATAATGTTAGTACTGTTTATGGTCTTGATTCTCAAGTTGTTGCAAACTTATATAAGGCTTTTGCTTCTAATTTTGATATTCCTAAAAAGGAATGGGACAAGTACCATGCTCCTTATAAAGATACTGTGAATTGTGCTCTGCTAGAGATATAGAAGTTCATACTTTTGATTCTATTGTGCCTGAACCTTATATTGAGAAAATGCCTTTCCCTGCTAAGGTAAAAGAACATTCTATGTTATCTAGTGTGGTTAATAAAAGTGCAAGGAAACCTGTAGAACCCGAGGAATAAATAACTGTAGAACCTACAGTAGCAAGAGTAAAGGACCTTGTTTCTGAAAATGTAGAAGAGGGACACATTATATTTTGTGGAGATGCTTCTAATATTGTCTGTCATCCTAGTAAATCTAGGAAACCTAGTGTTCCTGTGCTATCTGTTAGGATAGGTGATCATTGCTATTATGGTTTGTGTGATATTGGTGCTAGTTCTAGTGCTATTCCTTATGAGCTTTATAAAGAAATCATGCATGAAATTGGTTCTTGTGAACTTGAAGACATTCATGTGATTATTAAACTTGCTAATAGGGAAACTATTTCTCCAATTGGTATTGTTAGAGATGTGGATGTCTTATGTGGTAAAACTAAGCATCCTGCTGATTTTCTAGTACTAGGCACTTCTGCTAGTGATACTTGTCCTATTATATTTGGTACACATTTCTTAAACACTTGTGGTGCTGTTATAGATTGTAAAAAGGAGAAAATCCTTACAAAGTTTGATGGAGAGTCTTATGAATTTAATTTTTCCAAATTTGCTAAAGCACCTTATGAGGCTGAATTACCTAATGAGAATTATAGAGTTGAACAATTGGCTGCTATTGCTGTTGCTCCTAACCATCCTTTGCAGCAATATATGGAAGACCATGAAAGTGATGTGTTTATGGAAGAAAGAAATGAAATTGACGAAATTTTCCTACATCAGCCAGCAATGCTGAAACATAATTTACCGGTGGAAGATTTGTGTACCACATTACCACCCAGGGAGGATCCTATTTTTTATTTAAAACCTTGCCTGACAATCTTAAATATTCTCATATTGATGATAATAAATTATATCCTGTTATTATTAGTTCTAAACTTTCTGGTGAAGAAGAGGAGAGATTATTGGGAATATTGAAGAAACATAGAGGTGCTATTGGTTATACTCTTGATGATTTGAAGGGGATTTCTCCTACTATATGTCAGCATGCTATTAGTATTGAACCTGATGCAAAGCCAGTTGTTGAGCATTGACGTTGTTTAAATCCTAAGATGAAGTATGTGGTAAGAAACGAGGTATTAAAACTCCTTGATGATGGTATTATTTATCCTATTGCTGATAGTAGATGGGTTAGTCCTGTGCATCGTGTCCCTAAGAAAGGAGGGATAACTGTTGTGCCAAATGAAAATAATGAACTTATTCCTCAAAGAGTAGTGGTTGGTTATAGGATGTGTATTAATTTTAGGAAAGTTAATAAGGTTACTAATAAAGATCATTATCCTTTGCCTTTTATTGATCAAATGTTAGAGAGGTTGTCTAAGAAAACTCATTTATACTTTCTTGATGGTTATTCTGGGTTCTCTCAATTTGCTGTTAGAAAGCCTGATCAACAGAAAACAACTTTCAATTGTCCTTATGGAACCTATGCTTATAGACGTATGCCTTTTGGTTTATGTAATGTTCCTGCTACTTTTCAAAGATGCATGTCTTCTATCTTTCATGTTTTTTGTGAAGAAATTGTGGAAGTCTTCATGGACGATTTCTCCGTCTATGGAACTTCTTTTGATAATTGTTTGCAGAATCTTGATAAAGTTTTTCAGAGATGTGAGGAGACTAATCTTGTTCTTAATTGGGAGAAATGCCATTTTATGGTTAATGAAGGAATTGTTCTTGGCCATAAAATTTCTGAAAGAGGTATTGAAGTTGATAGACCTAAAGTTGAAGCTATTGAGAAAATGCCCTATCCTAGGGATGTTAAAGGTATTCGTAGTATTCTTGGTCATGCTGGTTTCTATAGAAGGTTTATTAAAGATTTCTCTAAAATATCAAAACCTCTTACTAATCTTCTTCAACAAGATGTACCTTTTGTTTTTGATGAAGATTGTAAAGAAGCTTTTGAAATTTTAAAGAAGGCTTCAATATCTGCCCCTATTGTTCAACCCCCTGATTGGAATTTACCGTTTGAAATTATGTGTGATGCTAGTGATTATGCTGTAGGTGTTGTTCTTGGACAACGGGCAGATAAGAGGTTAAATGTTATTCATTATGCTAGTAAAACTCTTGATGCTGCTCAAAAGAATTATGCTACCACTGAGAAAGAGTTCCTAGCTGTAGTTTTTGCTTGTGATAAATTTAGGCAGTATATTGTAGATTCTAAAGTTACTATTCATACCGACCATGCTGCTATTAAGTACCTTATGGAAAAGAAGGATGCTAAGCCTAGGCTTATTAGATGGGTGCTTCTCTTACAAGAGTTTGATTTACATATTGTGCATAGGAAGGGTGCTGAAAATCCTGTTGCTGATAGTTTGTCTAGATTAGAAAATATCTCTCATGATCTTATTCATGTTAATGATAGTTTTCCTAATGAACAGTTGGCTGCAATAAAAGTGAGCTCTCAAAAGAGTCCATGGTATGCTGATTATGCTAAATTTATTGTTTCCAAGTATTTTCCTCCTACCTTTACAGCTCAGCAAAGAAGAAAATTCTTCTATGATTTAAGGCATTATTTTTGGGATGACCCACACTTATATAAAGAAGGTGTTGATGGTATTATGAGAAGATGTGTTCCTGAAAATGAACAACAAGAGATATTGAGAAAATGTCATAGTAGTGCTTACGGAGGACATCACGCTGGAGATAGAACTGCACATAAAGTTCTACAATCAGGTTTTTATTGGCCTACTCTCTTTAAAGATGCTAGAAAGTTTGTTTTATCTTGTGGTCAATGTCAAAAGGTTTGAAATATTTCTAGACCAAATGAAATGACTATGAATTATTCTCTTGTTATTGAACCGTTTGATTGTTGGGTTTTGACTTTATGGGTCCTTTCCCTCCTTCAAAAGGATACACTCATATTCTTGTTGCTGTTGATTATGTTACTAAATGGGTAGAAGCTATACCTACTAAAAGTGCTGATGGCGAAACCTCAATAAAAATGCTTAAAGACATCATTTTCCCTAGGTTTGGTGTACCTAGATATCTTATGACTGGCGGGGGTTCTCATTTTATTCATGGTGGTTTTCGAAAAACTCTTCCTAAATATGATGTTAATCATATAATTTCCTCTCCCTATCATCCTCAAACTAGTGGGCAAGTAGAATTATCAAATAGAGAGATCAAGTCTATCTTGCAAAAGACTATTAACAAATCTAGAAAGAATTGGTCTAATAAATTAAATGATGCTCTGTGGGCTTATAGAACTGCTTACCAAAATCCCATGGGCATGTCTCCTTATAAAATGGTTTATGGAAAAGCTTGTCACTTGCCCCTAGAATAAGAACACAACGCTTATTGGGCAGTGAAAGACCTAAATAGAGATTTTAAACTTGCCGGTGAGAAAATGTTGCTTGACTTAAGTTCTCTAGATGAATGGAGGAGTGAAGCATATGAAAATGCTAAGCTGTTTAAAAAGAAAGTTAAAAGGTGGCATGATAAGAGAATTATTAAAAAAGAATTTCATGTTGGTGAGAAAGTGCTATTGTATAGGTGTTGTCTCAGATTTTTTGCAGGAAAATTACTCTCGAGATGGGAAGGACCTTTTGTTATCGAAGAGGTATATCGTTCGAGGGCAATTCAAATTGTTTCCCTTGAAGACAACTCCACACAAGTGGTGAATGGCCAAACACTCAAGCACCTTATATTTCTGGAGATCCTTATAATGAAAATGTTGATTGTATTCGAGCCATGATCCGGGAGGAGTTTATTAAGAAGCATATTTCAGAAACTGCAGAGTCGGTTTTCGAATAGGTATCAGTTTTGGTAAGAAAATGTTCGCGAAACATCTTTCAACTTATATTTTTACTGTTTTTAGAAAATATGAAAATTATGAGCCGGAAACAAGAGGGAGACGGAGCCCGGAGGCTCCACACCATAGGGTGGCGCAGGCCCACCTCTGGCCGCGCCATCCCATGGTGTGGGCGCCCCGGAGCCCCTCTCCGACTCGTTTTTGACCTGGACTTTCCTTTCTTTATGAAACTTCTTTCTATATATTCCCCCGGACCCCCCGAGGTCCGTATATCGTTTTCTCGTCGTGTTTCTGTTTCGAGTTGTTTCTGCCAGATTACATCTTCAGATCTAGAGCGACAATGGCTTCTCCTCAATCTCCCAAAGACAGCTTTTTGAGAACGTCGTCAACCCATAGATGAACGAGTTGAAGATGCATCCCAAGGAATTGCTGCTCAAGGACGGGAAGGTGCAGATCGAAGATGTTTGGGGTCGTAGAGGAGAAGGCAGTCGAAGCTAGGATGGAAGAACTAGAGCAAGAAGTTTTCAGGTACAAGAAGATGGCGGAGCGTGAAGTTGAGATCATCAACGGGATAAAGACAGAACAGATCGCTGAATACAAGAGGGAGAATTTGAAGCTTTGGGAGGAGATTCTCTCACTCACCAGGATCACCAATGATCTGCAAGCACAACTCTATGAGGTGCAGAACCAGAACTGTGAGTATGAAAACAGGTTTAAACGTATAAGCTCTGCTGCTAGTTTTAGGATGATGGAGACCAGGACGTCACCATTTTGCAGCACTATTTTATATCATAAATTATTGTTATTCATCGATAGATTTCATGTTATGATGCATCCCTTATGTTATTTTATCTTATTTTGCATGTTTCATAATTTTTGGAGAATAAACACCGGGACCAGAAATCTGATGGAAAAAGCACCATCGAGATACCATATTTCAGAAGATCAGAAGAAGAAGGGGGAAACCTGGGGTGTCTTAGAAGTTCAGAGGAGGAGTCCAGCCAGAAAGGGAGCCAGAGGGGGGCCACCAGGGGCCCACACCATGAGGTGGCACGCCCCCCTCCTGGCCGCGCCACCAGGTGGTGTGGCCACCCTGGCCCACCTCTGGGGGATATCTTTGACGTACTTGGCCCCCAGGGAACCCTAAGCCCCAGAACATCATCGAAGAATTATTCCGCCGCCCCCGTGGGGTGGAAAACACCCGAGAGAGAAAAGCTCTCTGGGAGGGAGAAATCTGCCAGGAAAATTCCACTCCGGAGAGGGGAAATCATCGCCATCGTCGCCGTCATCACTCCGGGCATCATCAAGATCATCATCATCATCATCATCATCATCATCATCACCACCAGCACCATCACCCTCATCATCCACCGTCATCCCGCTGTAACAATTAGGGGCCTCTATCGTTGTTTTACATTCGATCTTTCTCCCGGTGTGGACTACTAGTTAGTAGTTGATGCTTGTGAGATCTATCGGTGTTTGCACTTTATGACCAGATTGTTATTGTCCATTATATCACCTCTGATTATGATCCATATGATTTCTTGTGAGTAGTTCGTATTGTTCTTGAGGACATGGGAGAAGTCAAGTTGTTAGTAGTGAAGTAATGTTGAGTAATATTTAATGGTTTGATATTTAAGTTGTGGTGTTATTCTTCTAGTGGTGTCATGTGAACGTCGACTACATGATACTTCACCATTTATTGGCCTAGGGGAATGCATCGTGTATTTTTTTACTAATTGTGGGGTTGCCGGAGTGAAAGAAACCTAAACCCCCGTTAGGAAACCATTACATGAGGGAGCGTAGGATCCCGGAGTTTGAAGTTGTGGTTAGATTTATTTCTTAATTACTTTCTTGTAGTTGTGGATGCTTGCAAGGGGTATAATCACAAGTATGTATCAGTCTTGGATGGGACGGTACATTAGATAGGTTCACCCACACAACACTTATCAAAACACTAAAGATTATTCAGCGGCATGAAACAGAAGCACTTGACAGAAACCTCCCATGTGTCCTCGAGAATGTTTGTTAATCATAAGTAAATCCACCGGCTTGTCCTTTGCTGAAAAAAAGGATTGGGCCACTTTCTGCAATTATTATTACTGCATTTTATTTACTCGCACTTTATTTATCTGCAATATAAAACCCCCCTACAAATGTATCTTTCAGTATTTATAGTTATTCCTTCATCGAAACTGCTTGTTAACACCTTCTGCTCCTCGTTGGGTTGGACACTCTTATTTATCGAAAGTACTATGATACACCCCCTATACTTGTGGTTCATCAGCGTCGCCTGCATAGGAGACTGTAGGAACCACGTCGGATCCCCGAGGAACTCGCCGACGAGCTTCGTGTCACGCCCGCACTGCGGCGTGGGGGAGCGAAAGTGGGAGAGTCCGATGTTGGAGAAGCCGGTGACGAGGCTGCCGATGTAGTTCTGCTTCCAGGACCATGCCCATGCGGCCGGTCCGATTGGTGTGGGAGGTGACCATGGCAACAGAGATGCGACAAAACGCCTTAGCCCCCTACCTGGCGTGCCAAATGTCGGAGAGGCTGTTCTGTCAACGACAGGGTAGCCCATAAAGGTTCGAACACTAGGGAGTAACCATGTTTTATCATACCTCGGAAGGCTGGTTGGGAGCTCTCGAAGCGAAACAATTGAGACATAGAGAGTTTACCCAGGTTCAGGCCACCGTGATGGTGTAAAACCCTACTCCTGCTTGTCTGATGGATTGCACTGTGGTGACTACAATACAAGTGGGAAGTTCTACTGGTCTATCTACTTGGCTATCAGTTTCGTCCCCTCTCTACGGTGGCGAGGGTAGCTTACTTATACCGGCTATTGGCCCTCTTTCCCGCTCACTTGGTGGGAAAGGTATACCACATGGTGCCAAAAAAGTACACTGTGGCGCTCTGCCGCACAGGCTGTCGCCAGTCGTCGAGGACGGTTGCCATCGTTCATGGCAGGTTTGTGTGTGCTCCGGTGACGCTCCCTCCATCTTGTAGCGGCGGAACAATCTTCTTGCACCAAAGAGGAAATCCTCAAACCGGGCTTTGGTGCGAGCAGCGGGGCTCCGCACTTTATACACGAGAATGGCAACCATGGCCAAAGCCGCTCTGTCCCCTGCGGTGCCTCCGTCATATGCACAGGGGGCAGGACGTCACCCTCACATGAGTTGTCTCCCAACGGGCGAGGTTCCTTCCCGGAAGGAGCAGGGGCGGAGGAGGGCTCCTCCCCATCGATACGCAGTGGAGTTCTCGGGGAAGATTCCTCTCCAAGGGGCTACCTTGGCGGGAAACCGTTGGGGGCTCCTTCTACTTGTGGTAGAGTGGTACAGACTCCTTCCATACCTAATGGGCTAGGCCAGCAGCAGATGGCCCAGGATACCGTGGTATCCGCGGGTCCGACAACCACTAGGGGTAAAACAACAATGCTTTGTGTAAGGATAATCGTGTTGTTTACATTACGCACTTTACTTAATGCAATAATCTGTTTCTTGCAACCTAATACCCAAAGTTTTCTCGCATGACGTCCTGAGGGTGGATTATTATTCATTGATGCAGTTGTATAACGGTCTTTGTATCATGTTGTAATGCCCAAATGAATATCATAGTAGTCATGATTATATGTATATATGCATTACGGTGCATTCTCTATTTGTCAATTGCCCAGCTGTAAATTTTTCACCCAAGATGTTATTTATCTTTTATGGAGATACACCACAAGTGAACTGTGGACCCCGGTCCATTCTTTCACAGGGATAATACAACCTACTGCAAACACTGTTCTTTTTCACTGCAAACACTATTCTCATTTCATTCACTGCAAACAAACATTATTTTCCACACTATACGTCTAATCCTTTGTTTTCAGCAAGACCGGTGAGATTGATGTCACTGTTTCATTGGGGCAAAGTATCTGGGTTGTGTTGTGTGAATATTCCATGTTGCTGCTGAGACTGGTAGTGCGCCCTGCCATCATCAGCTATCAACAACCTTCAGAAGTGGTTTCTTTCTCCTAGTGGTCCAATTAAACCTTGGTTTCTTATTGAGGAAAGAACTTGTTGCTGTACTCATCATACCTTCCTCTTGGGGTCTCCCAACGAACGTGTGTTTACACGCCATCAGTGATCAACCAGGTTCCCACTCAGATCATATTCCTTCATCTTATCCAATGAGTAGCATTATGTAAGGAGCATTTGAGTCACACGCCATCAGTGATCAACCCGGTTCCCACTCAGATCATATTCCTTCATCTTATCCAATGAGTAGCATTATGTAAGGAGCATATGAGATGGTCAAGCGGGAAACCCTAGAATCATGCATCTCATGGAAAATAAAGTCCATCACATCAAGAGTAGAAGACTTTGCTAGATCTTGTGAAGTAGTGAATTTATGAGCAAGCAGCAGAAGATGAACTAGAGAACCACAGAGAGAATTGTTGATCTCACCACTTGGGTCTATGTTCTCCCTGAAGATCCGCCCTAGAACATCGTATAGCGGTAGAAGGCCCACATTCTCACCAATCACACATCTTGGGCCATAGAGATCGGCCAACTCGTTCTTGCTAGTCCTCTCAGGAGAGTGAGGCGAATGCCTGAAGGATGATACACGCTCCTAAAAGGATAGCCAAGAACCCTCACAAAGTCGTGGAGGGTAGCCTCACAGTACACTGAGCCAGACATCCACTGCATAGTTGTCTCATCATCGGCCTTGAGAACTAGACTAGCAAAGAATTGCTTCACCAGAGTGACATTATAGTGGCATTAGAGGCCCATGAGATGGTCCCATCTTCTCAGTAACCTCCAAAGCCTAACAAAATTCCTTCTTGCCACAAATAAGATCCATATTGATAGGGTGCATTGGACACACAAGATGCTCAAAAGTCATATAGATGTCATCATAAACATACTTCTGCTTCATGCACCAGAAATTCCCATTCTAAATACCTTCTTCTTTCTCTTCATCAATGAACCAATCACGCTGCCTCAAAGCTACATAATCGATGTTGTTTATATCATCCTTGTATTTCTCTCTCTGGCCTTTGCCTTTTCTTTTGGGATCAACAGGAACTTTGACCTTCCTCAAGGCCTCGCGGTTGCGCTGACGGATCACTCGTTCATGAAAAGAACTCCCATCTTCATCAGTACGAATAACATACTTTTGATACCGCTTCAGATGGGAATTCGTCGGAGAGCCACCCTCTTTCATGGAGGAGCCGCGCGGGGAAGATGATGCCTGGAAGATGGAAGGGATGGATCCGGAGAGCACCCCGAAATCTCCAATAGTTGGAGCTCCTCCGGCGAGGAAGGGGCGGCAACAGGGAGTAGTGGAGAGGGAGAGGCGGGGGTGGAGGGGAAGTTCCAATCTGGAACTCCCCACCCTGGCCTCTTCTAGTAAAAACGAAACTTGTTGGGGAAGATTATCCGGCCCCCAGATTATCCGGGCTGTGATGGGGCGGATAATCCGGACTGCTTTGCCACTTCCTCAAAAAGTAGAAAAACAATAGGACCCTTGTGTGTATAGAATAGAGATGTTTTATGAGATGAGACGGGCTTAGGATAGATTTTCACACTGGCAATATTACTCCATACTCTTATTTGCAAAAAAAAAGGCCGAATTTGATTATGTTTCCTAAAGAAAACAACTTAAAACTAACAACAACAAGAAAAGGGAAAATAAAAACCAAATGAAACTCCAATAAGAACCAACTCTTCTCAAGAAGTTGTTGGTGGACTAAGCCACAATGTAAGAGAGTATGGTATGACGCTGCAAAGATGTATCTTGGGTGCATTGCTAATTCTCAACATTTTAGCTCACATTTCAACACTAGAAAAAGAGGGATATAAATGAATTTTTACTTTGGGCATAATGGGGGGAGGGAGAGCCCAATGTGTTAGGACGACACCCCCCCTATGTCCATGTCTACTCCTAAACCCAAACACATAGCCAACTATAGGTGTGTGTGCAAGATCCTGAAGTCAAACTCCTTGAATCAATGATATTTAGCTCGTTCCTCAAGAACATAAATCTCGCATCATCAAGTGGCTTCGTGAATATATCCACAAGTTGGTCCTTGGTTGGCACATATGCTAGTGCAATATCTCCACAGGAAACATGATCTCTAATGAAGTGATGACGGGTCTCAATATGCTTCATTCTTGTATGTTGCATAGGGTTGTAGGAAATCTTGATGGCACTCTCATAATCACATAGAAGAAGCACTTTGTCATAATGAATACCATAATATTTGAGGGTTTGCCTCATCCATAACAATTGAGTGCAAGCACTAGCTGCCGCCACATACTCGGAGATATGCAATTATTCTTCTTAGAAGACCAACTCACCAAGGACCTACCAAAAAATTGGCAAGCCCCCAAAGTTGATTTCCTATCATCTTGATCACCAGCCCAATCCGAGTCCGTGTACCCACCGAGAGAGGAATGTGCCCCCTTTGGGTACCACAATCCAAATCTTGGGGTATGAACCAAAATACCAAAAGATCCTATGGACCGCCGTTAAATGGCTTTCCTTAGGAGCCGCTTGGTACCTTGCACACACCCCTAAACTGAACACAATATCGGGTCTAGAAGCACAAAGATAAAGCAAAGAACCAATCATAGAATGATACAACTTTTGTTCCACATCTTTACCATCCGGATTGTGCTTGAGATGACACTTGGTTTGCATTGGAGAGAGTTTGCCTTTAGCATCTTGGAAGTTGAACCTCTTGAGCATGTATTGGGTATACTTTTCTTGAGAAATGAAAGTTCCACAAGCCAATTGCTTGATCTCAAAGACAAGGAAGAATTTGAGCTCTCCCGTCATAGACATCTCAAACCTGTCAGTCATAAGCTTTGAAAATTCATCATTAAAAGCTTTGTTAGTTGAGACAAAGATGATATCATCCATGTATAGTTGGCATATGAAAATCTCCCCCTTTAAAGGTTGGGATCTATTTGCCCAACTTCAAACCCACATCTTGCAACAACTCTCTAAGGTGCTCATACCATGCACATGATGCTTGTTTAAGTCCATAGAGCGCCTTATCGAGCTTGTAGACATGGTTAGGGAAGTTGGGGTCCTCAAACCCCGGTGGTTGCTTAAGATATGCCAACTCTTTCGATGGACCATTTAGAAAAGCACTTTTGACATCCATATGTTGCAATTTAAAGTTATGGAAAGATGCATATGCAAGGAGGATATCAATGGACTCAAGGCGAGCCACGGGAGCATAGGTTTCATCAAAGTCAATGCCTTCCACTTGAGTGTAACCTTGACTTGTTCCTTATGACAATGCCATGCTCATCTTGCTTGTTCTTGAATATCTACTTGGTGCCAACAACATTGTGGCAATCCTTTGGCTTCTCAACTAGCTTCCAAGCACTAAGTAACCACAGGCATGTGTTCCGTAAATAGTCATACGTGCTCGCAATGAGAACTTGAACAACATCTTTTGTCCTACCAGCCGGTTTTCAGCGGGGCCTCAAGGGAACTACTGGTAATTAAGGTGTTCCTTTTAATAGAGCACCGGAGCAAAGCATTAACACTCCATGAACACATGTGATCCTCACATCACAGCTATCCCCTCCGGTTGTCCCAATTTCTGTTACTTCGGGGCCTCAAGTTCCGGACAACGATAGGTGTAAACAACTTGCAGGTATGATCAAGAACAATAATTATCATCATGATTCAATAACATGTTCATATCTGAGATCATGGCACTCGGGCCCAAAGTGACAAGCATTAAGCATAACAAGTTGCAACATTGTCAATAGCACTAATAGACGATACTACGCACTATGCCCTAACAATCACGACATTATTACATGAACGATCTCATCCAATCCCTACCATCCCCTTCAGCCTACAGCAGGGAATTACTCACACATGGATGGGGGAAACATGGATGGTCGATGGAGAGGCGTTGGTGATGACGATGGCGATGATCTCCTCCACTTCCCCGTCCTGACAGGGTGCCAGAACGGAGTTTCTGATCCCCGAATCGAGGTTCGGGATGGCGGCGGCGCTCTGTTGTGTTTCTGTGGAATATGACGAACCCCCTCAGGTCTTAGGGTTGGAGGCTACTTTTAGTCGAAAGGGGAGTCCGAGGGGGGCTCTGGGTGGTCCACACCCTATGCTGGCGCGACCAGGGGGCGCCAGGGGGGGTGTGGCCACCCTGTGGCTCTTCTCCTAGCCCCCTTCTGGCTCCCGGGGTCTTCCGGTGTGAAAACACCAATGTGGTCTTTACTGGGCAATTTCCCGAAAGTTGTTTGTTCTGCACAAAAACAAGACACCAAGGTAATTCTGCTGAAAACAACGTCAGTCCGTGTTAGTTGTATTCAAAACACACAAGTTTAGAGGAAACCAATAAGAAAAGTGTTCGGAAAAGGAGATACGTTTTCGACGTATCAACTCCCCCCAAGCTTAGCTTATTTATTGTCCTCAAGCAATTCAGTGACAACTGAGTGCGATAAAAGACTTTTACAAACACATTTCTTTCATATGATGTAAATATACTCACTATGTGATCAAATACTTAATTATGTCATGATAAGATACATGCAATATACTGTCACTTAATAGCTATTGAAACCATGAGGAGATAACAACATATTAATAATAAACAACATGAAGCATAACTATTTGCAAGATTGTAATATTCATAAAAGGATCTAATAAAGTGGTCTCGCTTGCCCTTATGTGTGGGGCAAAACATAAATGCCAGGGCACCTCTGAAGTTCAAGGGAAGACTAGAAGTAAAGATATCAAAGATACAAGTATCAAAGTTATACCACAATAAACCATACTTTGGGACAAACACATCACACTAAGAATGACCATTGTGCTCTCAAGAAAGTGCTCAAATAATATGGAGAAGACTCAACATAAAAGTAAAAGAAAGGCCCTTCGCAGAGGGAAGCATGGATCACTCATGTGCTAGAGCTTTTTATTTTATTAAACAGATGTATCGAAAACATTTTGAGAGAGGTGTATGCTTCTGTCAACAAATGGTAAACATACAATACAGTACGTCACAAGCCAACTGGATTCACAAGAGAGGCTCCCATGTGAAGGACACATCTGGGTAGAAGGTCATCCCCCGTTCTCTTTTGTTTACACAATTGTGCTTTGACTGATAAATAAGGGGCAAAAAGAGTGAAGAGAATTTGTGTGTATTAATTTGGGGCTGGGCACCCCGCTGCCAGCTCTTCTATCATTTGGATAAGCGGATGAAGCCACTAGTCCAAGGTGTTAAATCCAATCAACAAGTGAGATAAAGATTCTCTATTTACGTCCTCATGAGCTAAAACAGGGGCACAAAACAGGAATAATTTTTAGCAGGTTTAAAGGTAGCACATGAGAAATTTACTTGGAGTGGGGGTTAAATACCACATATAGGTAGGTATGGTAGACACATTTGGCAAACTTTGGTTTTTGGGAGTTGGATACACGAGTAGAGCTCATACTCAGTACAGGTGAAGGCTAGCAAATAGACAGGGAGTGACAATCAAGAGAGCAACAACTATCATAATCATGTTTGCGACAAAGTAAAACTAACTGAGGCATAAAATTGATACTAGAACTCTGAGTCAAAATAAATCATCGAGGCTTATTGACTTTTTGTTTTCAGTCTTAGCTTGCACGAGCATGTGCCAAGTCGATTCAAATGAAGCAGTCAGAGGAGGCTACCACAATATCATGTCCTACGAATGGAACAATGCGAACAAATATTTATATGACATGTCATTTACCATTAATAAATTGGAACAAAACATGAGAGAGCACGAACTATTAAGTAGCCATTGAGTCACATATATCTTATACTAACAAACTAAGCATGCTCACATAGATGGATATATGTTGTAGCGTCCCAACTTTTAATAAAGATGGAATACCTGTGTTACTGTGCTAGTCCCTGGATCAATTGCTAGCACCACAGTACAAAATGAAATATCATGCAAATGCATCGAATTCTATTACATCGCATGATCCAGTCTTTACAAAATAGAATTACAACTTGCATAGTCTTAGAAGACTAGCAGAAAACAAAGTATTACAGCGGAAAACATAGAACAACATTGAGCCCATCTTCTTCATGTGCCACATGCAAAACATGTTGGCGATAGTCTCGAGATCCTAAACGAAATCCTCACTCGTCTTCAGAAACATCTGCAATATGGAATATGCAGCCACAAGGGAGTCAATACAATTTAATGTATTGACAAGTAACACTATGGTGGATATAAATGTCAAGACTAATACTACATGCTTATTTGGCTGAGTGGAGTTTTGGCTAAGTTTGAATAAAGCCAGTTTTCTCCTATCACTTTTGTAAAACCAGTTTTTCTTTTCAAAAGGGTGGCAACATTGGATTAAGATCCAAGCACCACAATACTGTTCACTTGGTCAAATTTTACTTATTGAAATTGGTGATGAGATTCTTCCGTCAATCCTTGTCCAGCTGCTCATAGTTGTCCATAACCGGGGACACGGCTAAGATCTTAGTTTGTTGACTCTGCAGAGGTTGTGCACTTTCACCCTTTGTCTTCAATTAGCCCAAACATCCTATACACCCGGAGTGCATCATGGAAAGGAGAGAATTGAAACGAGATCTTTCAGAAGAAGAAGTCCAAACCCACCGGCAAGACCCGTTCCACCTATAATTTTGCTACATCTGCTTGTCAAGCCTGGGCTGAACCCTCACAACTTAATTGATCAAGACAGAGCCCATATTGTCAAAAGGCTGCACGGGAAGCTACTAGATTTAGAGGGACATAGTAATCTCTTTGTTCCTGGGTGGCCATCCTCAAGTGACAACCTCAAGTGGAATAACCCTTAGACAAGGGCCCTGAGGCAACACTCAACATAAACCAGTCTTACCACTTCCACCCAGGTGGTTCATTCATTAGTTATACTTAGATTTTTCCTCAACATCTAGTAAAACAATTTGTAACATTGCATAGCACCTAATAAATTCTAAGGCTATCAAAATAACAAGGTAAAAGGGATGGCTACACACTACTAGGATAATAGCATAGCATAATATAACTTATTAAAAATCCCTATCATGCATACTACTCAAAATCAACTAATGCATATAGAAAATAATGGGTAGTGATGGTGTGTTACTTGCCTTCTTGTAGTTGGTGAAGATATCACACTCTCTTCACAAAAGATCGTTGCTCTCCGTACAATCTATTCATTGAAAACACAATAACAAAATAAACAAACATTCTACCAAACAATCATACAAGTGTAGAAAAGCAACTAACATATCAAAAGGGGCTTAACCAAGTTGGTTAGGACAAGGTCTAGGTTTGAGTTGAAAGATTCATTCCATAATGGTTCAATACATTGTTAAGGAGTTTCCAAGGGTTTACTTGGAAAGGACTAGGTTGAGCTTGATGTGATCTAACTTTATTATAACCATACTTGTCGAGGAAGTTCCAAGAGTTCACTAAGAATAAACATATTACTTTTTCAACTAAAGTAATACATGCAAACACTTGGTCATATTCACCTTCAAAAATATTTGAGTGATTATGTTAGTATTTTCCATTGTGGTTAGGGTAGGTCTACTAACTTCATCATCAAAGGAAAAATACTACTAAGTCTTTGGTTTTCCATTTGGGTCAAAGGTTGGACAAAAACAACTTGTTATTCTTCAACTTGTGTGAATTGCTTCTAGACCTCATGTGATTGCCTTCTTGAAGATCATCTTCATGCTTCTATTGTAGTCTTGTTCCTTGGATGGATTCTTCTCTTGGTCTTGATAAATTCTTCATGGCTTTCACTTCACTAATTGGTTTGGGTATGGGATGGGCACAAAATACCACTAAGTCAAGAGAAAGAAAATAGGAAGAAAGATTAGAAGAGAGGGAGATGTTTTCTTCTGTATTTCTTCACACTTGTACTTCCTTGAGTTGCTTCTAGTGGTGGAGTATTTTCTTAAAAATTTCTTCATTGATCCTCCTTGTAGCTCTTCATGTTGCCACCAGGTTGAAAGGAGAAGAATAGAAAAGGGAAGGAAAAAGACTTAGAGAGAAAGGGTGTTAGTCCTCTAGAAGTTTCTCTGGTTTTCTTTTAGTGCTTCCACTTCTTGGAGATGCTTATGAAGTTTGTTTTATTTTCCCAGTCCTTCAATGGTCTTCTATCTTCATGTTGCAAAATCTCTAGATGGTTAAGTCCTCCATTGTACTTCATGGTTCTCACAAATCCTTTGATGAAATCTTGAAGCATGAAAGGGGAGTGGAGAAGTAGATAGCAAACTAAATTTCACTATTTGGTACTATATGTGATTGGCACATTCTAAGGACATGGCTTGGCTCCAAATGGACATAACATCAAATAGTAACAGTTGAAAATAAATCCTAAGACATGGTAAAGATGGATGAATCACTAGGTTGGGTTTTTGGTCAAAAACACATGGCCATGGTCCAAGGATGTCCAAAATGGTTGGTCAAGGTTGTTTCTGGTCCAAGGTTATCAAATGGAGCAATTTTGCAAAAGGAACTATATGGAAAATATTTATGGAATTAAATCTATGTCAAAATTACTCAAATATTCTACTTAATTCTAAATTCAATTTTAATTTGATCAAATATTATTTTGGGACATAGGATATGAAAGTACACATTCTAAGGTTTCCAAATATATTTTATTTGCAATTTTTGGATTTGTAGAATCTGAATTATGCCAAATTTCATCAAACAAGCATATTTGAATTTGAATAAATTTAACTTTGTCAAATTTTAATTTTGCCAGTGCCAAAAGTTTCTAGATGTCAAGGGCTTTTCAAAAAGTCCAAGATTGTTAAATTTTCCTAAGTGGTTAAAAAGTTATGATGTTTCTAAGTTCTAGGGACTATTCTGCAAAATTGCCATTTTTTATTTATTCGGAAAAGATAACAGAAAGCAGTTGGGCCCAGATTGCTTATCTGTCGCACAGGGCGATGACTACGGAGTGGGCTTGGGCCGGTTGTGTGCTGCGTTTGGGCGACAAATACCAACATAACACGCGCGCTGGCGTGGCGCAATCCTATTGGCCGATACCGGTTCATTAAGTGATCTAATCTGGGCCGCACGAACTAGATCTGATGGCCAGGAACGGCTAGGGTTCTCACCTCACCGGAGGGTTGCCGGAAAATGGCGGGGCGGCGGCGCTCGCTCGGGCGTGGAGGGTGGCGACGCGGCAGGGGGTCTCCGGGCTCGGGGAAGCACACGAAGAGGACCGGCGCGGCACAGCGGACTCGGTGGTGTCCACGGCGCGGATGCTCGCTTCCTCGAGCGTTGGCGCCGAGCGAACGGAGGAGTTCTCGACTCCGGCGACCGTGGCGCCGTCGATTCTCTCCACAAACGAATAGGGCAAGTAGATTAGCGCGTGCGCCCAGAACAGGGGATTCGAAAGGGCCGAAAGAGGGAGGTAGGGATGGGCTACGGCGGCCGAAACCAACGGCGAACGGCGGCGGGTACTCACGACTCCGGCGAGCGATTACTTCCTCCTCGGGAGGTCTCGGGCTGGGTGTCCAAGGGGGAAATGAAGAGGGCGTCGAGGGGATTTAAGAGGAGGAAACAGGAGACATAATTATGGCCTGAAACGCTCGGATTGAAGGGGATTTAATCGGGGAAGAAACAGTCGTCCGTTTCTTCTCAAGGTTGAAGACGATGATGACATCATCGCTGACATCAGCATTATTATTTTTTTCTGTTTTCTTATTTATTTTATATCTTCTGTTTAATTAATCCAATTAACATGAAACAAAATTCTAAATTCATATTATTTCAAATACTTCCCAATAGTACCACTTTTGTGGGGTTTTCATCATTTTTGAATTTTTCAAAATACAAATTCAAATGAATTCATAATTGTCTTAATATTCCAATTAAATGAGAAATAATAATAAAATAGGGAAATGGGTTTGGGAAATTTTCAGAGACTATAAAATGGTTAATTATTATTTTCCAAAACCATTTCAAAGAGTTTTCATCTCTTTTATGTTTTGAAAAAAAATAATTAATTCACTAATAGTACTTAATACCATTTTAAAATAGAAAATAGTAAAATGGGGTTTTTGATTAAATAAATTTTTAGAGACATTAAACATTTCAAATAATATTTTTGGAAGTCATTTTCAAACCATTTTCATAATTAATAATTTTAGGATATGAAGGATTTATTAATAGTAACTTAATGCTATTTTATTAGTTTATATCAATTAATTATTATTGTTGATCAATAAAATTTAGAATAAAACCACATGTCATAATATTGTTTTCAAAAACCCTTTTTATGTTATTTTCCAAACAATGCATTTTATTTTCACACCTTCATGTTTAAAACTTGGAATAACAACTAAAAATTATTACTAATAATTTTATTCTCCTCAAATACTTTTAAGGCCTAGAACTTTATTAAGGGCTATAAATAATTGAGTAATGTTGCCATAAACTATTTTCAAAGTAATATTACTTGTTTTCATAAACAATTTATTTCTATAGCACTATATTATTTTGTTGATTGACATAACACTTGGAAAACAAGGATCCAACTTATATCTATTTTGGGGTTTTCAATAATAGTGAAAACCCTTTTTAGAGATAAGAAGAAAAATATTAGAGATAACAATTCTCTAGTTTTTATATATCAAAAATATTTTCAAGATCATGATTGGGTTGAAAACATGTTTGGTGTAAGGGTTTGCTTAAGAAGAATTATTTTATTTATGTAGACATATTTATTTTGAAATGACTTTAGAGTTTATGGAATAGAGGTATATTGGATTTTCATTTCCAAAACATTAGAACATGCATTGTTTTCTTTTGTTTCTTGCATCTCATTTGGTTTTTGGTGACTTACTAAACATGAAAACAAAAAGTTTCAAATTTTTGTGATTTTTGAGTTTTCCAAAAATCAGGGATGTTACATATGTACAAAAATGAAAGCAAATAGAGTTCATACCAGCCTCTCACCACAACTTGAATTGGCGTATATCGTCATTATTGCTCTTCACTTGTGGCTCGAATAATATATAATGAAAACCAAGCTCCAATGGGGTCACAGACGACTGTTGAACTCTACAGCAAACTTTAAAAGACCAAAGAAGAAAAACAAATATTTTTGGGTGTTTCAATCAAAACAAGAACAGAACCAGAACAAGCAAACAAAGCAAAATATTTTTGGATTTTAGAGTATTAAACTACAACTTAAAGGATAAAGCAAACCAAATAAAGAAACTAAAGAGGCAAACAAAGAGAAACAACAGAAATATTTTTGGTATTTTTGTGTTTTAGAAAACAAGAACAGAATAATAAAAACAAAAGAAGAGAAAGAAACGAAAACAAACGAAAGTAACAAAGAGAAACTAAAAAACGAAAGGAAAGAAAACATGGATATACAAAGAACCGACCGAACATGATATATAAATGAGTGTGATGTCGGTATACCTCCCCCCAAGCTTAGGCTTTTGGCCTAAGTGGAGATCAATCAAAGCGCGGGAAATATCCCCACTGCGGTGGGACGTCCCTCTCGTGGTCGTACTCGGGCGCCCAAGAAGAAGATGAAGCAGCTGGCGCATAGTCATAGCCGGGGTGATGGTATGGGATCCCCGTGGAGTCGTAGGGACGAAATAACCACTGTTCCCCTCGTAGGCATCCTCCCCTTGTTGGGGGTGGTGCTCAAGATATGTGTCCAGCTCACTCTCAGAAAGCTCCCATCCTTGCATGTTATTAAGATTAAACAAACGAGGTGCATGCAAAAGTACTTCCCTAATAGTTTTAACAACTCTCCACCCTGATCGTTTGGAGAAAGTTAATTCAAAAGATAAATTATGTAAGTGAGCATGGGTAGAAAGAAACTTATGTTGAACCATGGAAACAAGATTAAGCCTCTCTATTGGAAACTGCAAGTCTAGAGGGTGTGGCTCCAAACAATGCAAAGCTAGCAAGCGCGAGGCAATAAGACCTCCACAAACTCCGCCCTTCTCACGGTTATGTGAGGGACGGTAAGCAATCAAAGCGCCAAAGTTATAAGACTTATCACATCTTAAGGCAGCTGCAATAAACGCCAAAGCATAGACATACAGCTTGCTGGCAGTTTTTCTAGCTAACAAAAATTTAGAAATAAACTAGGCAAAGTATTGAATGCTAGGGAGTTGAATTTCACGAATTTTACCACTCTCCCTGTGAAGCTTCTGCCTTGGCAAATCTCTCCATATAAATCCAGTAGTGGTTTGGGCTTCCCACTTATCTTCTCACAATAACCCCACTCGGGTACTTTAATAGCAGCACAAAAAACACTAAAAGGGAGGCTCACAGCTTTATTGTAAATTTTATAATGGACCATTGGGTTAGTTGGAGACCATTTAAAACAAAAATCCTGCACCACAAACATAGTTAGTTTCACATATTGGATAGGCTCATCCTCAATGAAACGGTCCAAGCCTGCATTACGCACTAAAGTGTTAAAATCCTGCAAAATTTCCGTAATCCTCATGAATTCCTGACACAGATAGATTGATGGGAACACCCTCTCTTCACGGTTCACGAGCATGACCTCATGCAACTCCAACTCATGCTGGTTTAGTTGATAAGCATTGTGCTCCATCTCTGATATTTTTCAATAATCATCATAAAAACTAATTTCAAGCAACTATAAGGTGGAGACTACCATAGGGACATACATCAAAACTACATTATTTCTACTCAAATCAAGCATGCAAACTCACATAATCTGTCACCTACTGTGGCAAAATACTCAAGAAATACTTCACTAAACAAAATTCTACTTGGATCATTGGAGGAGTCACATATCGGAGATCAAACACACATAAAATCAGCACAAATGATGGGCTGAAGAAGGAGATCGAAAATCCAGAGGAAGAACCCCAAGAACACGGGATCCAGGAAATGTTTTCAGTTTGGGAGGTGAGAGAGGAGACTTGGGCAGTGGAGAGAGTAACTTGAGGGCCAGGGGGCCCCACACCATGTGCTAGCGCCACCAGGGGCTGGCCGCGCCACCCTGGGGTGTGCCTGACTGGTGACTCCCCCTGCGGTCTCCCAGGTGGCTTTCTGCCTCATTTTTGACGTAAAAATTTGTTATAATTTTTCTGGAATTTTTCGAGAAACTTTATTTTTGCGGTATTTCTAGATTTTTAATAATTAATAAAAATCAGGAAAACGAAAGTGAAAACTAGGAAAAAAACCAAAACCAGCACTACATAGGTTCTATTCCACTCTAATGAAAGAATATCCAAAGAAAACAAAGGTGGTAGTGGTGAAAACAAAAGTATGGGTGGTGAAAACATGCATAACCTCAGTAATCAGAGTGAAAACATCAGGAAAACATGCATAAGGATGGTGGAAAACATGATTGTACTCAAGTAGCAATGTAATAACAGAAGTAAACATGGTGAAAACATAAATGGGGCAGGTGAAAACATTGTCCATTTCATTTCAAATCATTTTGTTAACAAGGGTGATCAAGTCTTGCTACCAAAATAATTTTATATGAAACAAAACTTTGTTTCTCACTAAATACTCATGTTACCTCAACCTTGATAGACATAGTCCCAATCACAATAATGTCATATTCCTTGAGTGGCTTTGGAATAGGACAATAAAATTCTCCATCTCAATATTTTCAATGGAATTTAGACCATATTTTCTATCAATCTTCTTGGGAAAATAAAAAGTGTGCACTTTATCATTAACATTAAAAGTAACTTTTCCTTGATGGCAATCAATAATAGCTCCTGCAGTATTAAGAAAAGGTCTTCCAAGAATAATAGACATATTATCATCTTCAGGCATTTCCAACATAACAAAGTCAGTTAATATCAGACAATTATTATCAACTTGAATAGGAACATTCTCACATATACCCACAGGAATAGCAGTAGACTTATCAGCCATTTGCAAAGATATATCAGTTGGTATCAATTTTTCTAGGAGGAGTCTTTTATAGAGAGTAAAAGTCATGATACTAACTCCATCTCCCAAATCACACAAAGCAGTTCTAACATAATTATTTTTAATAGAACAGGGAATAGTTGGTATACCAGGATCTCCAAGCTTCTCAGGAACCTTGCCATTAAAATAGTAATTAACAAGCATAGTGGAGATTTTCTCATTAGGAATCTTCCTTTTGTTAGAGACAATATCTTTCATATATTTTGCATAAGGAGGCAATTTAATAGCATCAGTTAAAGGAATTTGCAAGAACAAAGGTTTCATCCATTCACAAAACTTGTTATAGTGTTCTTCCTCCTTAGATTTGTGTTTCTTATTAGGAAAAGGCATTGGTTTTTGTACCCAAGGTTCTCTCTCATTACCATGTTTATTAACTAAGAAATCTTCCTTAGTATACTTTACAGTTTTAGTTTGCTTTTCAGGTTCAGCTACAGGTTATTCTTTATCAGAAGCATCATTCTTTTCATTACCACTTTCAGTTTCAGCATCAGAGATAGATATGCTATTAGGATCTTTAGCAAGTTCAGAGGATTCTACAGCAGTTTTATGTTTCTTCTTCTTTTTCTTCTTAGTATGAATAACATTATCATTAGTTTGCTGAGAATCTTGTTCAATTCTTTTAGGATGTCCCTCAGGATATAAAGGATCTTGTGTAGCAATACCACTTATAGTTCTTATTTCATAAGCATGTTTTTCTTTAGAAGCATTAACTAGCAAATCTTTTTGCACTTTAGCAAGTTGATCAATTTGAGTTTGAACCATTTGAAAATGTTTAACAAGCATTTTAACATCGTTAGAGGTTCTTTCTATAATACCATGCAAATTATCAATAGCTCTAGAGTTTTCCATTAGGTGATTTTGCACTCTCATATTAAAATTATCTTGCTTGATAACATAATTATCAAATTCATCTAAACATTGATCAGGAGGTTTGTTATAGGGAATATCTCTACTATCAAAATATTGGAGAGAGTGTACCTCAATGGTGGATGAGTGAGGGATTGGCTTACATAATTCTTCTATAGGTGGAAGATTCTTCACACCTTCAGATTTAATACCCCTCTCTTTAAGAGATTTCTTAGCTTCTCTCATTACTTCATCATTTAATTCAATCATTCCCCACTTCTTGGGTGTTGGTGTTGGTGTTGGTACCGGAGTAGGGGTTGGCTCAGGCTCAACCATAGTCCAATCATCATGATTTTGGTAGCCATTAATTCCTCAGCTTCTTCTGGAGTTCTTTGCCTGAAAACACAACCAGCACAACTATCCAGGTATGTCCTAGATTCAACAGTTAGTCCATTATAGAATATATCAAGAAGTTTATTATCTTCTAGCTTATGCCCAAGTGTAGCCCTAACTAAAGAACAGAACCTTGTCCATCATACAGGCAATTTCTCTTCTTCTAATTGCATGAAATTAAATATATTTTGTTAAACAGCATGTTGAGAACTAGCACGAAAATATTTCTGAAATAAAGCATTAACCAAAAAAATAGGACTATCAATAGATCCGGGAGACAAATTGGTAAACCAAGTTTTAGCTTCATCTTTTAATGAGAAAGGGAATATTTTAGTAACAAAATAGCTACGTTTCCTAAGATCATCATAGAACAAACTACTTAGAGAGGTGAGCTCATTCATATGTTTCATAGCACTTTCATTTTCAGTACCACAAAAAGGTTCTTTCTCAATAGTAGATATATAAGATAAATCAAGAGAGAAATCATAATCCTTATCCCTAATATTAATGGGAGAAGTGGCAAACTTAGCATCAGGAGATAATTTATATTTAATAGCACGACTTTCAATAAGACGTATAACGACATCTTTATCCTTCATAGCATATATTTCATCAATAGGATCATCATTAGTATCAATATAGGAATCATAAAAATCATCACTAGGGTTCTCTATAAGCTCAGGTGAAGCAACAAGAGTAACATGATTTTTATCAGGAGTTTCAGTGTTTGCAATATTTCTAGCTTTAGCAATAGTAGCATCTAAGAAAGGACCGAGAGAACCACTCTCGTCAAGAACAGTAGAAGCATCATCAAAAGTATCAGAAGTATTTTCAGATTCTACAGAAGTAGCATGTGTAGCATGTGGTGGTGTAAGCAACTTACTCATAACAGACGGTGAATCAAGAGCAACAGAGTTGTTCAGAGTTGTACCTATTTTTGTAGTGGATGGTAATATAGGAAACTTTCCATCACGAGTCTTACCCATGATGAATGATGGCAGTAGATAATAATACTCTCCGGTGAGCTCGCAAATAAAGCTATGCTCCCCGGAAACGGCGCCAGAAAATAGTCTTGATGACACACAAGTATAGGGGATCGTAACAGTCTTCGAGGGAAGTAAAACCCAAATTTATTGATTCGACACAAGGAGGGAAAATAATATTTGTGAGCCTTAACAAGTGAGTTGTCAATTCACCTGCACCCGAAAGTACTTTTGTCCGCAGTGGTTTATCAGTAGTAACAGTTTTATAGGAGTAGCAGCAGTGAAATAATAGCAGCCGTGGAATGAAAACAGCAGAAACAGTGTTTGAAGTAAACAGTGGGATTAAATAATGTAGGCATACGGATGGATGAACAGGCGTTGCATGGACAAGATAGTTCATATAATGATCAAGTCATGGCCATTGCAGATAAATAAGATAAAGCATCCAAGCACTAAGTAACCATAGGCATGTGTTCCGTAAATAGTCATACGTGCTCGCAATGAGAACTTGCACAACATCTTTTGTCCTACCAGACCGTTTTCAGCGGGGCCTCAAGAGACCTACTGGTAATTAAGGTGTTCCTTTTAATAGAACACCGGAGCAAAGCATTAACACTCCGTGAACACATGTGATCCTCACATCACAGCCATCCCCTCCGGTTGTCCCAATTTCTGTCACTTTGGGGCCTCGGGTTCCAGACAACGATACATGTAAACAACTTGCATGTATGATCAAGAAACAATAATTATCATCATGACTCAATAACATGTTCAGATATGAGATCATGGCACTCGGGACCAAAGTGACAAGCATTAAGCATAACAAGTTGCAACAATGTCAATAGCACTAATAGAGGATACTGGGCACTATGCCCTAACAATCACGGCATTATTAAATGAACTATATCATCCAATCCCTACCATCCCCTTTAGCCTACAGCGGGGAATTACTCACACATGGATGGGGGAAACATGGATTGTCGATGGAGAGGCGTTGGTGATGATGACGGCGATGATATCCTCCACTTCCCCGTCCCGGCAGGGTGCCAGAACGGAGTTTCTGATCCCCGAATAGATGTTCAGGATGGCGGCAGCGCTCTGTTGTGTTTCTGTGGAATATGACGAACCCCCTCAGGTTTTAGGGTTGGAGGCTACTTGTAGTCGAAAGGGGAGTCCGAGGGGGGCTCTGGGTGGCCCACACCCTATGCTGGCGCGGCCAAGGGGGGCGCCAGGGGGGTGTGTCCACCCTATGGCTCTTCTCATGGCCCCCTCCTGGCTCCCAGGGTCTTCAGGTGTTTTCTCGAAAGTTGATTTTTTTGCACAAAAGCAAGATACCAAGGTAATTCTGCTGAAAACAGCGTTAGTCCGTGTTAGTTGTATTCAAAACACACAAGTTTAGAGGAAAACAATAAGAAAAGTGTTCGGAAAAGGAGATACGTTTCCGACGTATCAGTAGTGCGCCCTCCCATCTCATCTGCTTCACCTTCTGAAGTTACTCCTTCCTCATAATGGTCGATTCAACCTTGGTTTCTTTCTGAGGGAAAACTTGCCGCTGCACTCTTCATACCTTCCTGTTGGGATCTCCCAACGAACGTGTGATCACACGCATCAAGCATATTTTGTGGCGCTATTGCCGGGGAGGAAGAGAATTCCTGCAAGGGGAGTCTCTCACTTCCAATCTCTTTACTTTGTTTTTGTTTTACTTAGTTTATTTTATTTTGTCTTGTTTGCTTCTCTTTATCAAAAACACAAAAAAATTAGTTCTTATTCTAGCTGTAGTTTTATTTATGTTTTTAGTCTTTCTAAAATGACTACTCCTGAGAACACTAAGTTGTGTGACTTTACTAGCACCAACAACAATGATTTCATTAGCACACCTATTGCTCTACCTGGTCCTACTGCTGATTTTTATGAGATAAAACATGCCCTGTTAAACCTTGTTATGAGAGAGAAATTTTCTGGTGTTAGTACTGATGATGCTGCTGCCCATCTTAATAATTTTGTTGAACTATGTGAGATGCAAAAATATAAAGATGTACATGGAGATATTATTAAACTGAAATTGTTTCCTTTCTATTTGAGAGGAAGAGCTAAAGAATGGTTGATATCTTTGCCTAGAAATATATTGATTCTTAGACTAAGTGTAAAGGTGCTTTCATTCGAAAATATTTTCCTCCCGCTAAGATTATATCTTTAAGAAGTAGCATCATGAATTTTGAGCAACTTGATAATGAGAATGTTGCCAAAGCCTGGGAAAGAATGAAATCTTTGGTAAAGAATTGTCCCACTCATGGACTGACTAGTTTGATGATCATCCAAAACTTTTATGCACGTCTGAATTTTTCTTCAAGAAACCTTCTGGATTCAGCTGCTGGAGGAACCTTTATGTCCATGACCTTGGGGTTAGCAACAAATCTTCCTGATGATATGATGGTAAATTATTCTGAGTGGAACACTGAGAGAGCTACAACTGGTAAGAAGGTAAATTATGTTGAAGAAACCTCCTCTTTAAATGAAAGACTTGATTCTATTATGTCTATGCTTGTGAATGTCCATGCTCCTATTGATCGAAATAATGTTCCCTTAGCCTCTTTGGTTGCTCAAGAAGAGCATGCTGATGTGAACTTCATTAAAAATAATAATTTCAACACCAATGCTTATAGGAATAATTTTGGTAGCAATAATTATAGGCCATATCCTCCCAATGATAGCAATGCTTATGGTAATTCTTATGGTAATTCCTACAACAACAATAAAAGTGTACCCTATGATCTTGAGAACATGCTTAAGAATTTTATTAGGACACAAACTGCTTTTAATAAATCTGTTGAGGAGAAATTTGGTAAAATTGATGTTCTTGCTTCTAAAGTTGATATTCTTGCTCTTGATGTTGATTTTATGAAACTAAAGGTTATGCCTCATTATTTTAAAGAAAGTAAAACATTGAATTCTATCCAAATTCGAATTGATTATAATGTTAGAATGTTAGCTGAATTGCATGCTAGATGGGAAAGAGAAGATGAAATAGCTAGAAAGAATAGTATAGCTAGTGTTTGCACCATTACCACCACTAGTAAAACTGAATCTTCTCATGCTAGAAAACCTTCTACTATCAATGGTAAAGTAATTGGTGTTGGAACTCCAACTTCTGCTAGTAAAAATGCAAAACTGCCTGAAACTACTAAAAATGCTCGTGATAAAAGTGCTAAAATTTTAGAAACATGGGAGACAATGGTCCCATTATCTTTGATAAAAATGATCTTGAATGTGATGATTGCAACATAACTAAAGTCATTAAGTTCTTACAAAAGCTTGCCAGTTGTCCTAATGCTAGTGCTATGAATATGGCTCTCACAAAACATATTACAAATGCTCTTATGCAAATTAGAGAAGATGAATTAAGATGTGAAGCCTCTATCCCTAGGAAGCTAGATGATATTTGGGAGCCTATTATTAAAATTAAAGTAAATGATTTTGATTGCAATGCTCTATGTCATCTTGGTGCTAGTATCTCTGTTATGCCCAAGAAACTCTATGATATTCTTGATTTACCACCATTGGAACCTTGTTATTTGGATATTTGTCTTATTGATAATGTTAGAAAGAAACCTTTGGGGAGAGTTGATGATGTTCTTATCATGGTTAATAATACTCTTGTCCCCGTTGATTTTGTTGTCTTGAATATTGAATGCAATGCTTCTTGTCCAATTGTTTTGGGAAGACCTTTTCTTAGAACTGTTGGTTCTGTTATTGATATGAAACAAGGGAATATTAAATATCAGTTCCCACTCAGGAAAGATATGGAACACTTTCCTAGAAAGAGAATGAAGTTTCCTTTTGATTCCGTTATTCGAACAAGTTACAATTTGGATGCTTCTTCACTTGAAAATACTTGATTCCACTTTTCTCGGCCTAGCTAAAAGGCGTTAAAGAAAAGCACTTCTTGGGAGATAACCCATGGTTTTATTTTTGCTTTGTTTTTCTCTGTTTTCTTTGAGTCAAGGGGTTTTATAATTTTGTAGAAACTCCTTTGTATCTTTCTTTTGATTTTTTAGTAGTGCCAAGTAAGGTTTGTGACGAGAGTCGGGGTTGGTTTTCGGATTTCTGCGCAAAAAACAGATTTCTGCTGTCCACCCTAAAAAATTGTATAAAATCCTGGAAGATCAGAATGATATGAAATTGTTTGTTCTTATTCCTTGTATAATTCCACAACTTTTTTGTAATTTAAGTTTTTCGATATGAGCAACGTAAGGGCCTCGAAAAATTCGCTCTACAGATAGTTCTGGTTTTGACAGATTCTGCCATTTGTCTTGTATTTGCTCTTTTGCGATGTCAAGTGGATTTATTTGCTTCACGAACATCAGTGGCTGTAGATAATGTTTAAAAATATCAATAGAACTTGCGCCATACTGAACCAATGGATTTTTAATTGTTGCACTAACCCTCTAATGTGAATCGCTGTTTGAGTGTGATGTGAAGGAAGTTTTCAAGGGTCAAGAGAAGAGGTGATATATGTGATCAAGAAGAGTGCAAGGTCAAAGCTTAGGGATGCCCCCGTGGTTCATCCAAGAATATTTTTAGAAGACTCAAGCATCTAAGCTTGGGGATGCCCAAGGCATCCCCTTCTTCATCAACTATCTATCAGGTCACTTCTCGTGAAACTATATTTTTATTCGGTCACATCATATGAAGTTTACTTGGAGCGTCTATTTGTTTTTCTTTCGTTTTATTTTGTTTTCCTTTGTTTTCTTTTGTTTTCCTTGCTGCAATAATATATTTGGATCCTAGCATTCTTTTTCTTGGAGAGAGACACGCTCCGCTTTTTCGTTTGAATACTCGCTATTCTAGTATTCTTAGTTTTTCTTCTAGCTGCTGCAAAAATTCCTATTTAGCTCTCGTTTTCATTGCATTTATTATTCAGAGCTGTTAGTTTTATTAGTTATGTGAGTTCTGTCATGTTTTCTTTCTGTAGCATTTATAGATTTTTTGTGAAAGCATGTTTTGTATGGTGGTTGTTGGGAAAAGAAACTGCTGCTTGAGGTAGAATTTTTAACGGTGTAAGTAGAAGCTTGTATAGACTGTGGCTAGAACTTTTTCATATCATGCTAGATTTTATTTTAGTTTTAAAGCCTTGTGTTTATTGAGTAGCATGATTAGCCTCAAATAGCTGAGAGTGTTTGATGTTCCATCGAAAGAATCATGAGTTGTTCTTGTCATATTGAAGCATAAATTTGTGGTGTTCTCCTTTGAATGTTTTATTTGGTTGACTTGGCGCATGCTCACACCATTTTTATGACTATGAAACAGTCACGAATAGCCTCATTTATCATTTAGTTTTTGAACTTGTGGTACCACTTATGCTTTGATTAATGATGTTTATGTCGCTATGCATGATTATGGCTCTTATGCTCTCTTGATTTGCCGCTCCCACTCTTTTGCTGGCCTCCACATGTAGTCCTGTACTGAGTATGAGCTCTACTTGTGCATCCAACTCCCAAAAACAAAATTTTTCCCATTGTGTCCACCATACCTACCTACATGTGGTATTTAACCGCCACTCCAAAGTAAATTGCTCATGTGTTACCTTTAAAACTTTCAAAATTACTCCTGTTTTGTGCTCCTGTTTTAGCTCATGAGTACGTAAATAGAGAATCTTTATCTCACTTGTTGATTTGTCTGTCACACCCTGGAATAGTGACTTCATCTTCTTATCCAATGATAGAAGAGCTGGCAGTAGGGTGCCCAGCCCCAAATTAATAACACAAATTCTCTTCACTATTTTCCCCTGATTTATCAGTCAAAGCATAATTGTGTAAACAAAAGAGAAAGAGGGATGACCTTCTGCCCTGATGCGTCCTTCTATGAGAGCCTATCTTGTGAAGTTTAGTTGGCTTGTGATGTACTGTATTTTCTATTTACCATTCATTGACATAAGCATACACCTCTCTTAAAATATAGACACTCCTCCACGCTATGTGATTGTTGTCAGGCACCCGAGGATCTGGTTAGCCATGGTTTGTGAAAGATGGTTGGGAGGAGTGTCAAGTTTTCAATACCTCTGTTTAATAAAATAAAAAGCTCTAGCACATGAGTGATCCATGCTTCTGTAACAGCCCAATTTTTGGAAGACAGGGAAAACTTGTTTTCAATAACCCAAAAATCAGGGCCAACAAAAACTTTTAATATGTTTGACTAATGCTTGTGTTTCTTTTCTGTTTGCTTGTTGATTGTGTTTTGTTTGTGTTTGTTAACAACTAACATTAAAACCAATGATCATTAACTTTCTTAAAACACAACCCTTGTGATCAAGTCATGACAAGAAAACTTATCCTCTTCATCCATCACACTCTTTTGGCAAAAACCTTTTTGAAAATGTTTTGATTTTAGAAGAAACCCAAAGGCCTAGTTTTGAGAAAACAAAAGATAATTTCCAAAACTATATGAAAAGTATTTTGGAGCTAATCATCTCCAACCTGTTTTCGACCAAGATGTTTTGCAAGTATTTCAAAAACTCCTTCTCACTTCTTTCTTTTGCAAAAACAATAAGAGGGGACTATGTGACCCTTGTGTTTTACCTCAATTATATTCTTTTGGGAACTAACAACTTTTGATATGAACCTCTTTACAAAATCCTTCTGTCATGGTATGTCTTTATCACTACCTAAAATTAACACTTGAGAAACACACCTGGAAATTAAATTGAAGAACTCAGTGTTTGAGTGATCATGTGTGTCTTGTTATTTTTATCTGCTTGTTGTGTGATCTTATCTTGTGTTTGCTTGAAGTATTTATTTCTGTTTGTTGATTAATGTGTGCTGTTTTAATAAAATAAAACCTAGTGATAACAAGATCAAACATATATACCATATTCCATCTCATGTCCATATCATCTTCTGTTTTCTTAAAAATCTCCAACATTGGAGACAGACTTCTATGCCAAATCTGGAGCTATTCATCAATACATCATCATACCTCTCATTGTCTATATCTATTCTATCCATACAATATGTTATGTTGGATATTGAAACCCTTTTGTATCATCTATCAAAGTCCTATTGAAGGCATTCCCAAAATAATGACCGTATCACCTTTATCATGAAGCACTTTGTCCATGTTACTCCAAATCACTCCTTATTGTTTTCAGGCCAAATGAACCCACTCTTGTCATTTCCTTGACCTATACATCACCTCCATATGGTCCATTTATTTTCCAATGGCCATTTGATTATTTATCTCTCATAGTTTTTAGCCTATTAAATAAACCCCTGTTTTCACCCTCTTTCCACTTGGTGTCTCAAATATTTTCAAAGGAGTTGTTTATTAAAAATCACTTTTGATACCTATGTTATGTACACTATCATCCCAACTCAAAAATATTTGTTTTAAAATCATTTTACTATTTATTAATTTCCATTTTCCAAAAGGCCAGAAATGGACATTAAAATATTTTGTGAAGAAAAGTATTTTCTAAAATCTTGGAAAAATTACCCAACATGCCTATGGTCATGTGGGACTTACTTATAAAAAAACATTTGCAAGTTGTTTTGAAAATTTCTGAGAAAACATTTAAAAACAGTTTCTGCCATTTTTGAATTCCCAAAACTTTGTGAAAGAAAAAATTTCAGAAAAACTTGAGACCACCATCCCTAGACTCCATTTTTGATTCTCTATCCAATGGACACAATTTCTCCCATAGTTTCTATTCAAATTATTGGTGAAAACTATCAAAAACAACTCCTGGTCTTTTTGGACATTGATGAGTTCATCCATGTCTTGATCAATGATTGCACTCTCTCTACCTGTCTCCTGTTCTGAGAGATGAAAAACATCCATTCTCACCTCCTAGACATGGTCTAGCTGATCCACAATCTTTCTATCTCTCTCTAGCTCATCCAACCACAAATGGACAAGGATGGTGCTCATCCTCCTTTTCTCTATCCACTCCCTCGGTTCATTCCAGGCCGAGCCCTTGCGCCACAAGGCTCCCCGTGAATCTTGTGAACTCCCTGGCAAGCCCCATCCCCTCTCCTTGTCTTCTTCTTCCTTGCCATGAGGTGTCCATGGCGCCCAGGACATGCGCGCCACGTCTCTCGCGTTCCTACGTGTGGGCAGCTCCCCTCCCCCAATCTCCTTGTCAATACGCCTCACGGGGTCACCACGAGCACACTTGTGCCCCTCCTCTCCCCCATATCGCTCTCCCTCTCCCTCGAGCGGGTGTATGAGGTTCCACTCGGCTCCCACTCGCCTCAAGCCTCCTCCTTCCCTTTCCTCCCTCCCTGGAGGATCCCCTTAGCATCCCACGCACCCTAGACATCGCTCCCTCCCTCGTTGAAGCCTGCAGCCGAGCCGCCATGGTCGCCATGACCGCCGGGCGCCGTGCTCTGCGGCTAAACCTCCCCGAGCAATCCCCTTGCTTAGCACCTTGTCCACCCACCTCCTAGTGCCTCTAATCGAACCCTGGGTGGAAAAGCCCCCTCCCATTCCCTCTTCATCACCGGAATCGACCCGGAACCACCGCGGACGGCCTCCTCGTCAAGCCACCATTGCAGGTCCTCTCCGCCCTCGTCGTATGCTTCGTTCCCTCTCCCTTGGAATCTCTCAGCTCTTGCCTCTTTTAATTTTAAGTTCTACCCCCTGCAGGTGTGCTTCCGACGACGTCCTTGGACGCCGGCCGCCGCACCTCGTCACGGACTCCCCCTCGTCCATCCCCTTCAAGCGGGAGTGGGGGCATGTGATTCGCGTCATCGCCCTGATCCTCCTAGATGTTTTCGCGGTTCCATGCGTTGCCGGGAGTGCCCTACGGCGATATTCCGACGAAGCTCCACCGTGGACCGCCACCTCCTCTGTTTTCCGCCGCCTGGAAATGGTCGCCGCCGGCCTCGACGATGCGGCCCCTCAAGAGACGTTGGATCCGCATCCAACGGACCTGTTTGAATCCTGGAACATTGAATCTCGGCCGCTGATTTCTGATCTTACGGTAGCATACCGGTTCGACCGCGCGCGCTCGCTCGCGGGCTGGCCTGCCTCTGCGCGGCCCATTACTCTCCAAATCTGGCCCATTCCTGTTTTTTTTCTGCAGGTGGTATTTCTTTCCCAGCAGATCTGTTTCTGGCTATTTACTTTAATTCAAAAAAAAATGCTAACAAGTGAATATTGCCAAGATAAAAATCACAGAGGTAGATATACAAAATCTTAACCATCTCCAACTTGTAGATCTGCATTTTGTGCAATATTTTAGGAGACATAAAATAAATGGCAGAAGCACTCTGTTTCACCTTTTTAATCATAACTTGAGTTTTAAGTATTCAAATCATGCAAACTCAACTGTTTTGAGTAGCCCTTGATAATATCTATCTGAGGAACGTGACCTTGTGATGACTTGAGTTGTGGTCTGAAAATTACATGCATGTTAGTTTTAGGCCAGAGAGCACTTCTGTGAATTGTTTAATTTTATTGGTGATGATTTTTGATGTGAATCCACTTGGGTTAGTTTGATATTGACTAGGAGCACCTTATAATATATTTTCATGATTTTAGGAGTTACAGAATAGGCTTGGTGCATCATTTGGTAAATAGTCCTTTTCTGTCTATTATTGCCATGACTTGATAAATTGTTGTGTTATCATGTTCTTGTTATAAAATTGATTCCTAGCATGTGTAGGTTATTTATACATGTTTGAAATGTGTCTTGAGTGTTTCACTAGTATTATAGGGTTTGTGTGTGAAAGCCATGCTTGTTATAGTTTAAATCTCAATATGTTGTTTTCCTAGTAAAAATAGGTTAAAATTATGTTGCTCTTCATATTGGTGTGATGACTTGAATAAATGCTTTAGTATTTTTATCCATAGCATAGCTACTGTTATTTTTGCATGTTATACTTGCTTGCATGATTGAATAATATCTAGATCATTTTGGCATGCCATGCTAGTTTTAGGTGATTTCTGCCATAATAGTTATTTGCATGCTTAGTTTTGATAGATTGTTTAAGTTACTATTTTGATTGTACTAGCATGTCTAGGTTTTGTTTTCTCTATTATTTGGATGCTATCTTACAGATCCATCATGTTATAACAAATCATGTTTGATGATCTAGTATTGCTATGCATGTATGCACGTCTAGATGGCCCTTTTTTGCATCTCTAGTTTTAGTAGTGTTTTGCCCCATGATTATTTTCATGTATTGAGTGATGCCATGATATGTTTGGTATTTATTTGTCTCTGTTATTAGGTTGCTTAGGTACTGGTTATATTGTTTCTCCATGTTTAGAAAAGCATGTGTTACTATGGGCTTGTAGTATTGCTTGTTAATATTTCCCTATGCATGTGTATGTGTTCCTAGGTTGTTTTCTTGTTATTTTTTTTCTCATCCTCATGAATGACCAGAGAGTCATTTAAACTTTTTTGAGCATGATATGAGAGTGGCACACCCACTGAACTCATGCCATTTTGGTTGACGATCCATAGCACCTATTCTAGTGTTATTCATGGGTATTGTATGTGCCTGTTTTGCTTGTTGGTGTGCACCCTAGTAATATTGTTTGTGAGTGTACTTGTTTGATGAAATGCTTGCTGTATGTTTACTTTATGTAAAGTGCTTGCCTTTGTTTGGTTCTGATTGGTTGTTTACCTTTTTGTGTTTACGACGTTAGATAACGAAGACGGTATTATTTCCCGGAGAGGTTTTTATTGCAACTCTTGTTTATTTCAAGAGCAAGACCAAGACCAGTGCCAAGGCAAGCCATTCTAAATGATTGCTGTTGTTGTTACTTATCATTATCTATCATGCATGTTTTACTTCTGAAGTTTTACAAAAGTTTGATTCAAAAACTATTCTTTAAGTGGACTATACTACTGTCTGTTTTATGTATCTAATCTGCTATATCCACTATATAATCTTGGTGTTACCAAGCCCTTTAGACATTTTAGTATCTTAACTTAACCAACTTAAGTCCCCTAGTGGACATTTTAACTTGATGTTTTGGAAAGCAAAAGCTTGGAAAAACCCTGAGGAAAGGTGGGACCTTGTCCGAGAGAGGTTTGTGAAGAAGGAAATGTTTTCGACTTGTTTTTCCAAAAATGACACATAACCTAGTCTTCGCCGGACAACCAAGCCGTACTGCCACATTACCTCAATATGGGAACGGGGTCTAGCTAATTGCTTGTCGGTGTTAGTCCATGTCTTCCTCAATGTGCTATAGGGGTTAGAGTCCCCCGAACCGAATTGTCGCCAGGAGGGAGAAATGGGACATTCAGAGTGTGGGGATTAAGTTCGCCACCGGTTGCAACAGTTGGGTCTCCTGCCATGGCGGTGTGTTGTCAGGGGAAACCGGATCGATACGGCTGACTCACTCGGTGCCGGGGAGAACAAACCCAGTTGAAGAGGTAGTCATTTACTAGCGCTGACATAGTGGATGGTTAGGACCAGTTATCCGATGTTTGCATACTGTCTCGGACAGTCCGTGGTTGTTCACGGCGGATGTACTGGATCTTGTGGATTGTGTACACCTCTGCAGAGTAAAACTATTTAGAATAGCCGCATCCTCGGATATGGACAGTTGAATGGCCATGTAGCTAGCATTGTGTCAATGTTTTCAAAAAGCTGGAAAGTGTTTTGGAATTGTACCTGGGAGGTACGTTGAAAGGGAATGACTGTACCTTTGAGGTACCGGATAAATGATGATCTTAAAGATGTGTTTTTTTTCAAGAAGTTTCGCAAAGGGAAACGTTTTCTTTATTTAGAATGCTTTATCAAAACCTTGTGGACATGCTATATCTACAAGAGAAATGAAATATCTTTTGAAGTATCTTCTGCAACAAAGAAAAATAAAACTTGTGCAACTATGATGGGTCTTAAATTCATCATGGCTAGTTGAGCCCTAATTAAAGCCTTCCTACCACCTTTATATATGCATACTTGCATGTTTAGCTTTCATTTAGGGTGACTTGCAGGAGTACATTCAAACGTACTCATGTATGGTTTCATCCCTGGCTATTGTCTTAGTCAGATTTTGAGCAGAAACCCGGAGAACCTGAAGAAGATGGTCTCGCTGACGGCTATACGAACTAGGAATGTCTCCGAGTCAGTAGCCTGTAGGTAGTCAAGGTGTGACTTGGGTTTACCACGAGTGTGTTTTGTAGTCTTCCGTTGTTTTTAGTGTGTGTTCATGCCCTGCGTGGCAGTTGTTTTCAACTGAGTCAAGTGACCAGTTGTGTAAGCCGTGTATTCGTGTAGTGGATGTTGTAATCTGCAATGCCAACTCGAGTATGTTGTTCACGACTAACTGATCATGGGATCGTGAATGTATTCATACTGGAGGTCTCGGACTGCTAGTCTGGGGTCCCCACAGAGTTGGTATCAGAGCCATCCTGACTTTAGGAGACCTTAGTTTAGCATGGACGTCAGATAGGAAACAAAACTATTTTGGTAAAAAAAACTATATTACTGCCTAAAATGTTTTATCTAAGGAACCCTAAGCATGGTTTCCATTTTCCCTCTTATTTTCAAAAATTACTGCCCGGTTTATAAAACAGAAGTTTTGAAGAAAAACAGAGAAAATAGGAAACATATCTTTTTGTCCTTTGTTTTCATGGCTCAAAATTTTTTGTAAATAAATAAACATGAGTTTATAAAATTTTGGTTTTCATTTAAAAGTATATCAAAAAGTTTTCTTTTGTTATCTTTCTATAAAACAATTACGTACTTGGCGATATCCCAAGAAGACCTTAGTAGTTAGCAACCCGAAGAAAAAGGAGTTTTGTTCCGAAGATCTCAACATCATGGTGATTTCTATGCAAGTCCCGAAGACTCTGCCATGTATAAAAATCTACAGAGATAGTTAACGACATGAAGACTTCAACAACCCTTTTGTCGACCCAGCCCCATAGGAATCAATAGGTTTCGCTCAGTGTTCTTGAGCTACCCGTTCTTCAGCGATGATAGACGCTTGCTGGTACTAGAGGTACCTTGTTTGTCCTTTGCATGTGGGCTAATTGTGTGTTTTTACATTTGCGTGGTGTTTTTACTTGCTCCCTTGTTGTGTGTGCTTTTGAATTTTTTTGCTTGATTGTCTCATAAGCATGCCTTTTCGTCAAAAACAAAGTCACCACACATCTACCTCTTGCTTTGTTCCTGCTTGATTGCGAAAAATCTTTTTGCCAGGTCGACCTTAGCTACCCTTTTTGGTATCTCTTCAAAAGTCTGACTTAGAAAAAGCCCTTTTAAAAAGTTTTATATCCCATTCCCTCATGAGAACTGCAAGATTGTGGGGCGCTCTCTACATCAACCCGAGAGCCCAAGACTCTGTAATCTTCCTCAAGACGGGTAACGGACTTCACGCGCCATTTTGTGCAACTACACCAAGAGCCATCATGAAGAACGACGAATTCAGATTCAAGCCCGAGTTAAAGCGAGATGTGTCTCACAACTCTAACAGATTTTTTTTTACCAGACTAACACTTCTAACATAACTATCTAATTGTTAGACTAACATCTAACCGAAGGTTTGCAAAAGGCACTAGCTAGTTTCCCCGAAGGAAAGCTAACTATGTGGTCCTAAATCCCCTATGAAGACAAATCAAAGGGGGGAAGCATCTGCGCTTCAACGTGGTTGACCACTCAAGAAGCAAGGAAGCATATAGGAATTCCTAACAGCTCTCGTAGCAGTAATCGGAGAGAGTCAAGTCTACGAACCTGACACCATGTGAGGCCAGATGGTTTCCGTGAGTAACTATCTGTGATACCCTATAAGAAGACCAGGTCCAGACAACGACAGAAGGTCTACGAATCAGCAAAATCAAGACCATTCATTAGCTTGTGTCGTTCCACCAACACCAACAACAAGGACATGAAGATTCAAGTGAATACATCCACCTCCTCGACAAGCAACACTCTGACAACATCAACATGTCGATTTCTCAGAAGACCACCTAGTCAAAAGGATCTTCATTTACAAAAAAAATTGAAGAAGCCCGAGACCCTTGTTTTTAGTTACACTCTTAAGCACCCACTTACGAATCTCGGGGACGGGATTCATTTTAAGGGGGTAAGAGCTGTAACAGCCCAATTTTTGGAAGACAGGAAAAACTTGTTTTCAATAACCCAAAAATCAGGGCCAACAAAAACTTTTAATATGTTTGACTAATGCTTGTGTTTCTTTTCTGTTTGCTTGTTGATTGTGTTTTGTTTGTCTTTGTTAACAACTAACATTAAAACCAATGATCATTAACTTTCTTAAAACACAACCCTTGTGATCAAGGCATGATAAGAAAACTTATCCTCTTCATCCATCACACTCTTTTGGCAAAAACCTTTTTGAAAATGTTTTGATTTTAGAAGAAACCCAAAGGCCTAGTTTTGAGAAAACAAAAGATAATTTCCAAAACTATATGAAAAGTATTTTGGAGCTAATCATCTCCAACCTATTTTCGACCAAGATGTTTTGCAAGTATTTCAAAAACTCCTTCTCACTTCTTTCTTTTGCAAAAACAATAAGAGGGGACTATGTGACCCTTGTGTTTTACCTCAATTATATTCTTTTGGGAACTAAAAACTTTTGATATGAACCTCTTTACAAAATCCTTCTGTCATGGTATGTCTTTATCACTACCTAAAATTAACACTTGAGAAACACACCTGGAAATTAAATTGAAGAACTCAGTGTTTGAGTGATCATGTGTGTCTTGTTATTTTTATCTGCTTGTTGTGTGATCTTATCTTGTGTTTGCTTGAAGTATTTATTTCTGTTTGTTGATTAATGTGTGCTGTTTTAATAAAATAAAACCTAGTGATAACAAGATCAAACATATATACCATATTCCATCTCATGTCCATATCATCTTCTGTTTTCTTAAAAATCTCCAACTTTGGAGACAGACTTCTATGAAAAATCTTGAGCTATTCATCAATACATCATCATAACTCTCATTGTATATATCTATTCTATCCATACAATATGTTATGTTGCATATTGAAACCCTTTTGTATCATCTATCAAAGTCCTATTGAAGGCATTCCCAAAATAATGACCATATCACCTTTATCATGAAGCACTTTGTCCATGTTACTCCAAATCACTCCTTATTGTTTTCAGGCCAAATGAACCCACTCTTGTCATTTCCTTGACCTATACATCACCTCCATATGGTCCATTTATTTTCCAATGGCCATTTGATTATTTATCTCTCATAGTTTTTAGCCTATTAAATAAACCCCTGTTTTCACCCTCTTTCCACTTGGTGTCTCAAATATTTTCAAAGGAGTTGTTTATTAAAAATCACTTTTGATACCTATATTATGTACACTATCATCCCAACTCAAAAATATTTGTTTTAAAAGCATTTTACTATTTATTAATTTCCATTTTCCAAAAGGCCAGAAATGGACATTAAAATATTTTGTGAAGAAAAGTATTTTCTAAAATCTTGGAAAAATTACCCAACATGACTATGGTCATGTGGGACTTACTTATACAAAATCATTTGCAAGTTGTTTTGAAAATTTTGGAGAAAACATTTAAAAACAGTTTCTGCCATTTTTGAATTCCCAAAACTTTGTGAAAGAAACAATTTCAGAAAAACTTGAGACCACCATCCCTAGACTCCATTTTTGATTCTCTATCCAATGGACACAATTTCTCCCATAGTTTCTATTCAAATTATTGGTGAAAACTATCAAAAACAACTCCTGGTCTTTTTGGACATTGATGAGTTCATCCATGTCTTGATCAATGATTGCACTCTCTCTACCTGTCTCCTGTTCTGAGAGATGAAAAACATCCATTCTCACCTCCTAGACATGGTCTAGCTGATCCACCATCTTTCTCTATCTCTCTCTCTAGCTCATCCAACCACAAATGGACAAGGATGGTGCTCACCCTCCTTTTCTCTATCCACTCCCTCAGTTCATTCCAGGCCGAGCCCTTGTGCCACAAGGCTCCCCGTGAATCTTGTGAACTCCATGGCAAGCCCCCTCCCCTCTCCTTGTCTTCTTCTTCCTTTCCATGAGGTGTCCATGGCGCCCAGGACATGCGCGCCACGTCTCTCGCGTTCCTACGCGTGGGCAGCTCCCCTCCCCCAATCTCCTTGTCAATACGCCTCACGGGGTCACCACGAGCACACCCGTGCCCCTCCTCTCCCCCATATCGCTCTCCCTCTCCCTCGAGATGCTGTCGAACACCTGTGGGTGTATGAGGTTCCACTCGGATCCCACTCGCCTCAAGCCTCCTCCTTCCCTTTCCTCCCTCCCTGGAGGATCCCCTTAGCATCCCACACACCCTGGACATCGCTCCCTCCCTCGTTGAAGCCTGCAGCCGAGCCGCCATGACCGTCGGGCGCCGTGCTCTGCGGCTAAACCTCCCCGAGCAATCCCCTTGCTTCGCACCTTGTCCACCCACCTCCTAGTGCCTCTAATCGAACCCTGGGTGGAAAAGCCCCCTGCCATTCCCTCTGCATCACCGGAATCGACCCGGATCCACCGCGGACGGCCTCCTCGTCAAGCCACCATTGCAGGTCCTCTCCGCCCTCGTCGTATGCTTCGTTCCCTCTCCCTTGGCATCTCTCAGCTCTTGCCTCTTTTAATTTTAAGTTCTACCCCCTGCAGGTGTGCTTCCGACGACGTCCTTGGACGCCGGCCGCCGCACCTCGTCACGGACTCCCCCTCGTCCATCCCCTGCAAGCGGGAGTGGGGGCATGTGATTCGCGTCATCGCCCTGATCCTCCTCGATGTTTTCGCGGTTCCATGCGTTGCCGGGAGTGCCCTACGGCGATATTCCGGCGAAGCTCCGCCGTGGACCGCCACCTCCTCTGTTTTCCGCCGCCTGGAAATGGTCGCCGCCGGCCTCGACGATGCGGCCCCTCCAGAGACGTTGGATCCGCATCCAACGGACCTGTTTGAATCCTGGAACATTGAATCTCGGCCGCTGATTTCTGATCTTACGGTAGCATACCGGTTCGACCGCGCGCGCTCGCTCGCGGGCTGGCCTGCCTCTGCGCGGCCCATTACTCTCCAAATCTGGCCCATTCCTGTTTTTTTTTCTGCAGGTGGTATTTCTTTCCCAGCAGATCTGTTTCTGGCTATTTACTTTAATTCAAAAAAAAAATGCTCACAAGTGAATATTGCCAAGATAAAAATCACAGAGGTAGATATACAAAATCTTAACCATCTCCAACTTGTAGATCTGCATTTTGTGCAATATTTTAGGAGACATAAAATAAATGGCAGAAGCACTCTGTTTCACCTTTTTAATCATAACTTGAGTTTTAAGTATTCAAATCATGCAAACTCAACTGTTTTGAGTATCCCTTGATAATATCTATCTGAGGAACGTGACCTTGTGATGACTTGAGTTGTGGTCTGAAAATTACATGCATGTTAGTTTTAGGCCAGAGAGCACTTCTGTGAATTGTTTAATTTTATTGGTGATGATTTTTGATGTGAATCCACTTGGGTTAGTTTGATATTGACTAGGAGCACCTTATAATATATTTTCATGATTTTAGGAGTTACAGAATAGGCTTGGTGCATCATTTGGTAAATAGTCCTTTTCTGTCTATTATTGCCATGACTTGATAAATTGTTGTGTTATCATGTTCTTGTTATAAAATTGATTCCTAGCATGTGTAGGTTATTTATACATGTTTGAAATGTGTCTTGAGTGTTTCACTAGTATTATAGGGTTTGTGTGTGAAATCCATGCTTGTTATAGTTTAAATCTCAATATGTTGTTTTCCTAGTAAAAATAGGTTAAAATTATATTGCTCTTCATATTGGTGTGATGACTTGAATAAATGCTTTAGTATTTTTATCCATAGCATAGCTACTGTTATTTTTGCATGTTATACTTGCTTGCATGATTGAATAAGTTCTAGATCATTTTGGCATGCCATGCTAGTTTTAGGTGATTTCTGCCATAATAGTTATTTGCATGCTTAGTTTTGATAGATTGTTTAAGTTATTATTTTGATTGTACTAGCATGTCTAGGTGTTGTTTTCTCTTTTATTTGGATGCTATCTTACAGATCCATCATGTTAGAACAAATCATGTTTGATGATCTAGTATTGCTATGCATGTATGCACGTCTAGATGGCCCTTTTTGCATCTCTAGTTTTAGTAGTGTTTTGCCCCATGATTATTTTCATGTATTGATGATGCCATGATATGTTTGGTATTTACTTGTCTCTGTTATTAGGTTGCTTAGGTACTGGTTATATTGTTTCTCCATGTTTAGAAAAGCATGTGTTACTATGGGCTTGTAGTATTGCTTGTTAATATTTCCCTATGCATGTGTATGTGTTCCTAGGTTGTTTTCTTGTTATTTTTTTTCTCATCCTCATGAATGACCAGAGAGTCATTTAACCTTTTTTGAGCATGATATGAGAGTGGCACACCCACTGAACTCATGCCATTTTGGTTGACGATCCATAGCACCTATTCTAGTGTTATTCATGGGTATTGTCTGTGCCTGTTTTGCTTGTTGGTGTGCACCCTAGTAATATTGTTTGTGAGTGTACTTGTTTGATGAAATGCTTGCTGTATGTTTACTTTATGTAAAGTGCTTGCCTTTGTTTAGTTCTGATTGGCTGTTTACCTTTTTGTGTTTACGACATTAGATAACGAAGACGGTATTATTTCCCGGAGAGGTTTTTATTGCAACTCTTGTTTATTTCAAGAGCAAGACCAAGACCAGTGCCAAGGCAAGCCATTCTAAATGCTTGCTGTTGTTGTTACTTATCATTATCTATCATGCATGTTTTACTTCTGAAGTTTTACAAAAGTTTGATTCAAAAACTATTCTTTAAGTGGACTATACTACTGTCTGTTTTATGTATCTAATCTCCTATATCCACTATATAATCTTGGTGTTACCAAGCCCTTTAGACATTTTAGTATCTTAACTTAACCAACTGAAGTCCCCTAGTGGACATTTTAACTTGATGTTTTGGAAAGCAGAAGCTTGGAAAAACCCCGAGGAAAGGTGGGACCTTGTCCGAGGGAGGTTTGTGAAGAAGGAAATGTTTTCGACTTGTTTTTCCAAAAATGACACATAACCTAGTCTTCGCCGGACAACCAAGCCGTACTGCCACATTACCTCAATATGGGAACGGGGTCTAGCTAATTTCTTGTCGGTGTTAGTCCGTGTCTACCTCAATGTGCTATAGGGGTTAGAGTCCCCCGAACCGAATTGTCGCCAGGCGGGAGAAATGGGACATTCAGAGTGTGGGGATTAAGTTCGCCACCGGTTGCAACAGTTGGGTCTCCTGCCATGGCGGTGTGTTGTCAGGGGAAACCGGATCGATACGGCTGACTCACTCGGTGCCGGGGAGAACAAACCTAGTTGAAGAGGTAGTCATTTACTAGCGCTGACATAGTGGATGGTTAGGACCAGTTATCCGATGTTTGCATACTGTCTCGGACAGTCTGTGGTTGTTCACGGCGGATGTACTGGATCTTGTGGATTGTGTACACCTCTGCAGAGTAAAACTATTCAGAATAGCCGCGTCCTCGGATATGGACAGTTGAATGGCCATGTAGCTAGAATTGTGTCAATGTTTTCAAAAAGCTGGAAAGTGTTTTGGAATTGTACCTGGGAGGTACGTTGAAAGGGAATGACTGTACCTTTGAGGTACCGGATAAATGATGATCTTAAAGATGTGTTTTTTTTCAAGAAGTTTCGCAAAGGGAAACGTTTTCTTTATTTAGAATGCTTTATCAAAACCTTGTGGACATGCTATATCTACAAGAGAAATGAAATATCTTTTGAAGTATCTTCTGCAGCAAAGAAAAATAAAACTTGTGCAACTATGATGGGTCTTAAATTCATCATGGCTAGTTGAGCCCTAATTAAAGCTTTCCTACCACCTTTATATATGCATACTTGCATGTTTAGCTTTCATTTAGGGTGACTTGCAGGAGTATATTCAAACGTACTCATGTATGGTTTCGTCCCTGGCTATTGTCTTAGTCAGATTTTGAGCAGAAACCCGGAGAACCTGAAGAAGATGGTGTCGCTGACGGCTATACGAACTAGGAACGTCTCCGAGTCAGTAGCCTGTAGGTAGTCAAGGTGTGACTTGGGTTTACCACGAGTGTGTTTTGTAGTCTTCTGATGTTTTTAGTGTGTGTTCCTGCCCTGCGTGGCAGTTGTTTTCAACTGAGTCAAGTGACCAGTTGTGTAAGCAGTGTATTTGTGTAGTGGATGTTGTAATCTGCAATGCCAACTCGAGTATGTTGTTCACGACTAACTTATCATGGGATCGTGAATGTATGCATACTGGAGGTCTCAGACTGCTCCATCTTCTAACTTTATGCAGAGTTGAGAGAGCATTTTTGCCATTCTGAGTTTTATGTGCATTTGTCCCAGAAACATTATTAATTGATTCATGATGTGTTGTTGCTTGTTCTCTAATTATTTGTTCTAGTCTTCCTCATGAACTTTGAAGGTGTCCTGGCATTTATGTTTTGCCCCACTCTTAAGGACTAGCGAAATATCACTTTGACATGTTCTCTCTATACTTGAAACAAACGTATATCTTTCTTTGCATTGTTATTCATGATCTTTTAGTTGAGTTATTTATCATGATGCAAAGTGATTGCTATGCTTTATTATTAAAGTTCTATTTATCATGGTTGTGTTTAAGTTCTATAATCTCAGCTTACTTATGCTTTTACATTATTGATGATCAAGTTTATGTTGGTAGCATGTCACCTTAGAAATTATGTGCTTTTATTGTTTACCTACTCGAGGACGATTAGGAACTAAGCTTGGGGATGTTGATACGTCATAAATGTATCCTTAATTTCTGATGTTCCATGTTGTTTTCTTATTGTTTCCCACATGTTTGCTATACACTTTATGTCATTTTTATCGATTTTCCGAACTAACCTATTGACAAGATGCCACAGAGCCAGCGCCCTCTTTTCTGCTGTTTTTAGTTTAAGAAAAGTTGTTCTGGAAATATTCTCAGAATTGGAAAGTTCTAAGCCTGGAAGTCTTAGAATTCCCAAAGGTTCCACGAAGTCCCGAAGAGACCCGGAGGGGGGCCTCAGGGGGCCCACACCATAGGGCGGCGCACCCCCCTTGGCCGCGTCAGGGGGTGGTCTGGGCCCCCAGGCCTCCACCGCCTCTTCCCTTTCGCCTATTTAATCCCCCCGAGACAAAAACCCTAGGGATATTCCACTTTTCCCCGAGAAATACCCGAGGGCGCCGTCACCGTCATCCCGAGATCGGGAGGGTTCTGGAGCTCTCCCCGACACCCATCCAGAGAGGTAAATCATCACCGGAGGGGTCTACACCACCATGTCCTCCTCTGAAGTGATGCGTGAGTACTTCATCCCTGGACTACGGGTCCATAGCAGTAGCTATATGGTTGTTCTCTCCACTTTGTGCCTCATGTTTAGATCTTGTGAGCTGCCTATCATGATCAAGATCATGTTTATGTAATGCTACATGTTGTGTTTGCTGGGATCTGATGAATGTTGAATGCTATGTCTTCTCGTTATCAATCTATCATGTTATCTTCATGTTTATGTTATTTATGATCTTGCATGCTCTCTGTTATTAGTAGATGCTCTGGCCAAGAAGATGCTAGTAACTCCAAGAGGGAGTATTTATGCTCGATAGTGGGTTCATGCCTCCTTTTCATCTGTGCTCGAGTGACAGAAACATGACGGATGGAGGATGTGCTATTGCCATTAGGGAGAAAACAACAATGCTTTGTCTAAGGATGATGTTATTGTTTACATTACACACTTTGCTTACTGCGATTATCTGTTGCTTGCAACTTAATACCCAACGTTTGTTCGAATGATATTCGAAGGGTGGATTTTTAGTCATAGATGCAGTTGGATAACGGTCTATGTATTTTGTTGTAATGCCCGCATGAATCACATAGTAATCTTTATGTCTTGCATATGCACTATGGTGCAACCTTCATTTCTGTAAATTGCCCAGTTGTAATTTGTTCACCACACATGTTATTTATCTTTCACGGAGAGACACTACTAGTGAACTGTGGACCCCGGTACTTTTTCCTCATACTGATAAAACACCTACTGCTTTCATACTGCTCTCATACTGTTCCTACTGTTTTCCATACCATACGTTTAACCTCTTTGTGTTCAGCAAAACCGGTGAGATTGACAACCTCACTGCTTCGTTGGGGCAAAGTGATTTGATTGTGTTGTGCAGGCTCCACGTTGCCGTTGAACCGGTAGTGTTCCCTGCCATCTTAGCTGCTTCAACCTTCTTAAGATACTACTTCCTCCTACTAGTCGACTCAACCTTGGTTTCTTTCCGAGGGAAACTTGCTGCTGCACTATTCATACCTTCCTCTTGGGGTCTCCCAACGAACGTGTGTTCACATGCATCATGGATCTCATGCCTCTCACATCATCCAACACCATGTCATCGGAAGCATCAATTCTTCTTAAAGCTCTTTTAATCCTTTTCTCTCGACGGGCTTGGATCTCCTCATTATTACGAGGAGGGATCACTTGCTCATCTTGATCATTTGGGTCCCAGTCTTGACATATTTGTTGGCCTTGATCATCATTATGTATTGCTTCAACATGAGATGAAGAAGGTTGATCGTGGCCTTGACCTTGGCTAGCTTTAATGATAGGAGTACTTGGTTCTTGCATAGCTACTTGGTAACCAAGAGTAGGGTATTGAACTTGTTCTTGCGTTGGTGCACCACTTGCTCCATTGGCATGATCTTCTAATGTAGACGAGGGCTTCACTTGAGTAGAGCATAGTACTTCTCTAGTCGCCACAAGGTGTCCCTCAATGGCGCTGAAAAATCCCACACCTATTCTTCCTATGGCTTCTTGAGGAATTTCAACATCTACATCGGAAACACGAAATTGCACCACTTGTGAGCCATCATTTTCTTCGAACAACGTTACTAAATTCAATGACAATCCGTGAGGCCTTGTTAAAGACCTCAATAGTTTTAGCTTGGAATTTAGCATGTAAGTGTGGGATTTGGCACCATAACCAACAAATGTACCCTCAATAGTTTTAGCTTGGAATTTAGAAAAACAAACTCCTTTTACCAAATAGAAACACTTACAACCGAAGACACGGAAGTAGGAGATATTTGGTTTGTTGCCGGTGAGAATCTCATATAGAGTCTTCATTAAGCTCTTGCGTATGTAGAGCCGGTTAGATGAGTGACTGATGACCCACAAGTATAGGGGGTGTATCGTAGTATTTTCGATAAATAAGAGTGTCGAACCCAACGAGGAGCAAAAGGTGTTGACAGGCAGTTTCGATGAAGGAATAACTGTAAATACTGGAAAATAGATTTGTAGGGGTTTTTGATATTGCAGATAAATAAAGTGCGAGTAAATAAAATACAGTAGTAATAATTGCAGCAAGTGGCCCAATCCTTTCTTAAGAAAAGGACAAGCCGGAGGGTTTACATATGATTAGCAAAGTTCTCGAGGACACACGGGAGGTTTCTGTCAAGTGCTTTTGTTCCATTCAGCTGAATAATGTTAGGTGTTTTGATAAATGTTGTGTGGGTGAACCTATGCTAATGTACCGTCCCATCCAAGATTAATACATACTTGACATTATACCCCTTGCAAGCAGCCGCAACTATAAGAAGGTAATTAAGAAATAAATCTAACCACAACTTTCAACTTCGGGATCCTACACTCCCTCGTGTAATGGTTTCCTAACGGGGGTTTAGGTTTCTGTCACTCCGGCAACTCCACAATTAGTATCCGATGCATCCCCCTACGCCCATAAATGGTGAAGTATCATGTAGTTGACGTTCACATGACACCACTAGAAGAATAACACCACGACTCAAATATCAAACATTAAATATTATTCAACATTACTTCACTACTAACAACTTGACTTCTCCCATGTCCTCAAGAAAAACACGAACTACTCATAAGACATCATATGGATCATAATCAGAGGTGATATAATGGATGATAACAATCTGGTCATAAAGTGCAAACACCGATAAATCTCACAAGCATCAACTACTAACAAGTAATCCACACCGGGAGAGAGATCTAATGCAAAACAAGATAGAGGCCCCTAATTGTTACAACGGTATGATGGTGGATGATGAGAGTGATGGTGCTGGTGGTGATGACGATGATGATGACAATCTTGATGAAGCCCGGAGCGATGAAGATGACGATGGCGGTGATTTCCCCTCTCTGGAGAGGAATTTACCCGGCAGATTTCTCCCTGCTAGAGTGATTTTATCTCTTGGGTGATTTCCGCCCCGCAGCGGCGGCGGAATAATTCTTCGAGGATGGAATGTGGCTTATGTCACACCCCAGTTTTTGGATTCTTGTACAGTGCTTAAGAAGACAAAAATTAGGGCCAACAATTTGTTTTTCTAACAACATGATTGTTTGAACTAACACGTGTTTATGATCTCAATCATATTTTCAACACAAGTTTGTTTCTTGAATAAAACCAATACCAATTTTTTCTGAAAACATGCCTATTATTTTTCCTGATATTTTTTCCCTGATATTTTCCTAATATTACTTGGGTGGATTTTTATTCCAAGACTTGGATCATTCTTGTTTGCATCTTAAGATAAACTTTTACCTTTGTTGGATCTAATAAAACAAAATTCCAAAATGATTTATGAAAGTTTTCATTCAAGTTTTCTATAGAAAACAATTCCTGAAAATATAGCCAAGTACCTGTTTTCTACTCTTGTTTTCACTAGGCTATAAAATGTTATTTTATGTTTTCTTGACTTTTAATTAATCCTTGATATATGTACTACAAATCCATAAGCTTACTTTTATTTTAGGGTTATTAAAAGTTATCTGTTGCTTGTTGTTTTTGTGGTATAAAATTAAGGCAGAAAGGGACAATTTTTAAAAACAGATAAAAACAGAAAGTATACCTTTTCCCACATTGTTTTCATGGCCTTAAACTATTTCAAAATTGTTTTCAAAAGATGTTTTTGAAATTTTATAACATGGTTAGAAAGTTACTACTTTGAAAATAAATTTTGGGAATCATTTGAACCTTGAAAACAAATTCAACTTTTTGATGATTTCATCTGTTTCCAACACTTAGAAAATTTTCTAAGTCCTTAACTGAATTTTCTGAATTTCAGTGAACAGTGTGAGGTACACTTTTGCACAATTGTTTTCTTGATGTTTCTTTGCAAATTTTGAGGTTTAGCCCGATCTAACCTGTTGACTAGCTAGTGGACTCGAGCCAGGACACTTGGACTTGCTTCTAGAAGCCTTAGACATGAAGAAAACAAAGAGAGAGAAATGGTGATGTGGAATGGTATGGGCAGCCCATGCCTTTGACTCTATTGACCCAGCCCTTGCCTCAACTTGTTCCAAATGCCAGCAATGACCTTGCCCATGTGTTCTCTGCCCTGACCAGCCAGTGCCCGAGTTGGAGTGACCAAAATGGCCCTAGAGCGCCCTCATGCCACCCTTTGGCATCAACCCGAGCACCTCCCTTTTTGCCCTTGCTGTTTTGCTTCGAGTACAAGTACCCCGAGCCAATCCCTTGCGCCTCTGCCCTCCCCACACTCTCTCACACCACTCCCTAGTCTAGATCTTCCCCTGCCTAGCCCCTGGAGAGCGTGCTCGTGCCGGTGAGCCCAACAGTCACCGCCGGGAGCTCGAGGTTGCCCCTCCCGTCCCCTTGCTCTCCCACCTCTCCCCACGACCCTGGATCACATCCCCACCTCCCCCTGACCTTCCCTGACTCCCTCCCATGGTCGTGCACTTCCAGGGAAGCCACCGCCGTCACCGTCGTCGCCGTGGCCGCTCTGCGCCCGCGCCGTCGACTGGAGCCAAGATAGCCACCAAGCCCGCGCCCCTCGACTCCCCGGACACCCTACATAGTCCCCGACCCCGCGCCTTCGCCTCCCGATCCCTCACGGTGAGCACCCGAGCCCTCCCGCGCCGCCGTGTGTTTTTCGTCAGGTGAGAAAGAGAGAGGAGGACGACGACAGCGTGCTGTTGGATCCTTGATCCACGGCCGCGGTTAAACCCGCCCGTTCCCGCGCCCGCACTCGTACACGCAGCACAGCTGGGCCGCCTAGCTGGGCCGCGCCCACGCAAAGCCAGCCCGCGAGGCTGTTTTCTTTTCTTTTTCAGTTTTTAACAGAAACCTGAACATTTACTTTAGACGTATGAAAAATAAAAAACGTGCAACATAAAATATACTAAAAATCATGGACCTAACTATATGAGTTCCTAACCATATAAAAATTGCAGATCGAAGTTTTGGACTACATTTTTCTCACAATGACTGTTTTTTCCACAGAGAGCCTTTGAACATGTTTTGGACATAACTTTTTGAATCTATAATGAAAATGGACAAACTAAAATGTTTTGGATAGACCTTGAACAGATCTATCCATAGCACTTGGCCTCACATCAAGGTGAGCTACCAGATAGAAATTCCATCCATTTTGGTAAAAGACCAGTAGGCTCTTTCCTGATTTTTAGAATGAGTTTGAAAATGATTTTTGAAGTAAATCCAATTGGATGAGTTTGATATTGACTATATCTATGTAGTCCTAGCGTAGATTAATTCTTGGAGCTCTAGATTATTTTTGGTGGACAGATCTAGAAAACAACACTTTCCTGTTTTTGTTTTTAAGTGTGTTTTTGTTTAAAATGAAATGTGTGATTGATTGTATTTTGTTTCCTAGCTTGTATTCTTGTGTTAGGAATTGTTATTAAGTTGTTTTCTTGCAGAACATCTACCTTAGAAAGTGTGTGCATGTTTGGAAAATATATGGAAAGTGGGAATATCATTTGTTACTTTCTAGTTTATTATTTGAGATATTTGTGTGAGCTAGATCTTTGTGTGTTGGATTGACTAACCTTGTGCTAGGTTTGCTATGGATCCAGTACCATTTTGGTACTGCTATTTTGAATTTAATACCTCTGTTAGCTTGCAGGTTCTTTTGTAGCAAAGCATGTGTAAGTCTTGTTATTTGTTTGCACTAGTATTGTTTCACTAGAATGAATAGCCTTGTTTTATTTATTTTTGTCATACACTTTTGTCATGAGTAACCAGAGGCTTTGTACCTCTTTTGCCTTGGTATTAGTGGGCCCATAACCCACTGGTCCCATTGCATCTTGGTTGAGGATGAAAATCCCCAACCATACATGTGTGTAAAAATAACCTGTTTTATTATATGATTGATTGTTATTTTCCACCATGGAAAATAAATTTGTTTGTTTCACTTATGTAAGTGAGAAGTTTATTTCTTATTTTTAAATACTAGTATGTTAGGGTGTGATTCATTTGTTAGCATAATATCCTAATGGGTATCATGTTAAGAAGTGTTTCCTATTGATTGCTTAACATGAGTTGTGTGCTAACAGAATAATTTCCTTGTGATTGATAGATTGTTGGTGAATGATTTGTATTGAGTGTTTGGATTTTTGAAAGTTTTTAGTTAGTCTTTCATTGAATGCATAGCTACTGGTTGTGTGATTTATACTTTGTTTGCTTGCTTTTTAGTGGGTTAGACAAGCATGTATTACTAGAATTGGTTTATGCATGCTTAATGGTTGTTTCATAGAATTATTTTAATGTTTTTGCTTAATAGCATGTGTAAGGTTTGTGTACTGTTAGTAGTTACATTTATGTTCATGACTTTCTTGTTTAGAGTTAAGTATAATTGTAACATTGTTTGCTTCTCTAGTGTTGAACTAGTGTCACCACTAGAAATTGTGGTTTTGGTCTAGTATTGTTATCTTTTGTTTTATGAGTGTATGCTTTATTTTAGCATATTTAGGAAGTTATTACTTATTTTATGATGCCATGACATCTTGTATTGCTTGTGCTATAGTTATAGAATACAATTATTTCTTATAGCATGCTTGTGTAGATTTTTCCATACTAGTATGCTATAAATGCAGTCCTGTTTGTATGAGTATTTGGTAGGAATATTATCTTGAGTAATGATTGCGTTTTAGGTTATTTTGTTGGCATGTTATCATTGATTTTAGCTACTGGTTGTTTGTTATGTTTTCATGATTGATGGATTCCATAACTTTGAGTAGAGATTATCTTAGTCAAATAAATAGTCTATTCATCTGTGGTGTGTTTGCCTGCTGTTTGGAAATTGTCTGAGTGATTGCTTTAACATGAGTATTACTTATGTTATTTGATGGAGGGATGATAACCCAGTAGGCCAACGCGAAGGAGTAACTCGGCCCAAAGGACGCTGCAGAAGGCCCGGCTTAAGATAAAGGAGTTTCTAGAAGGCCCAGGAACGAAGGCCTCGTAACCCGGATTGTGGGTTCCGATAAGGAAATTTAGGGTTTGTTAGCGGTGTCCGGGTAGGATTCAGAGTGCGCCTTGGAGAGTAGGCCAGGGGGTCCGGATATTATATAAGCCGGCCCCTAGGGTTAGACCAAGAGAGATCCAAGAGTTCGAGCAATATCGCTAGGTATCGAGTATCCAGTGTAACACGAGAGTTGAGTTAATATATTTAGATCGGAGACTCGGCGACTTGATTGCCGGCTACCAGATCGCATATCATCATGTTTTCCCTTGAGGTAAACCCTCTCCCAAACACCAGAGTCGATTTGCCCCAAGATAAGTTACCCCCGGTAACGTCTGCCGTGATTATCCCACGACAGTTGGCGCCCACCGTGGGGCCTACGTCCAAGGGTGTTTACATCATGGGAGAAGATCGGAAGAACATGGAGAACCTTGTCATCGGCGAGATCTACACCGACCCTAAAGGAGAGAGGATGGTGGACGATTCTGGCTGGGGCCCAGAGTCGGATCTGCTCGAATCCGTATTTGTCGTGACAATCGACCAGATCAATGTCTTCATCGGCATGGTACGTACGTCCGGTTCAATCCCTGACGATTTCGGATTTGATTCTGTGTCAGGGGAAGCCACCTACGTTCAATCAGATGGGGAAGAATCGATCGGGACGGTAGATCCGACAGAAGAGCCCCCCACGAAGAGGGAACAGCCGGAGGAGCCGGCATGGACCCCGCGTGGCCGGGTCATGAGAGAAGATGATACCGAGTCCATCTTGCATCTACTGGAGGACCGGTACGAGGAAAATAGCAGCGAAGAGGAAGAGTACGAATCTGCGCCAAGCATTACGCGCCAGGTTGCGGTTTACACGGCCCCGGCAATCAATCTCAATCAGGGGAACATGACCGCGGCCACAGTCGGAGCAGCACAAGCATTGGCCCAGCAGCAAGGTCCGGTTGACGGAAATCCGGTTCTCACCCGGGTTGACAGAGAATCGGCATGAGTTACCAGTCACGTGGCGGATAGTGAATTGCAGGCAAACACGTTTGGATATCTGGCAAATCGGACGCCAGGGGCGGGTCCTTCAAACCCGCAACACCCGGCCCTATTCAACAATAACTTGATTCTAGATCCCACCGTTTTGGCCACGGTTATCACTCCGGAAAACGCGGCGGAACGTGTTAGAGATCTGGATGTAGCCCGTCGTGCATTGGAGCAACAGAGAAGGCGGGTAGAAGCAGAGAGACAAGGGATGGCCACGCGCCAACGTGAGCTGGATGCATTTGAAACCCGGCTCCGAGAAGAAACAACTAGGGTGCGTCAAAGGCATCAAACCAGATTACCGGCAACGGGTGGATTTATAAACCCGACCACGCTATTCATCACGCCTCAGGATCAACCGATCCCAGCGGCAAACCAAGGAACTGTACAACAACCTGCAACTGGAGGAGCACAACCGGCAAACATACAAGCCGGGTTACCCATACTGCAGACCGGAGTCACTACCGGCAATACATTACCACCACCGCCACCATCACGATTTCGCACGCCAGCAGGTCACTACAACAACCCCATGGATAATGTGTACGCAGCAACGCTCGCATTGAATCAAATCCCCGTGAGAGAGTCACCCCACGCAGAGGAGACCCGGCGGGCGATAGATCTATTGCGCACTACGGTAGCGCAGCAAGTTAATTACCCGGATCACAGAAGTGGAATGCATGGGACACCATATATCAGCCAGCAACGAGGCAATACCGGTAATATCCAGACAAGTTCAGCGCGGCGGAGGGAAGAGCAGCAGCAAATGCCGCCTCCTCCCCGCGTTCAGGCAGTACCAGCAGCATCAGCAGCACAAGCTATCGTGGATAGTTCCAGAGCCAGGAGAGTCGCGGCCGGGTCTGCGGTGCATGGACCACTAGCAGTACCGCGCCCCGCCACGCCCCCCGCAGGGTCGCATGTTTCCCGGGTGAGGCCAGTTCCGACTAATCTCGCTGGGCCTAAGTGTCTGTCGGCTGACATCAGGGCTGAGCCTTACCTGGATAAATTCAAGGAACCGGGTAAAGTTGTGAATTATGAGCCGACTATGGATCCTGAAACATGGTTGAGCAGTTATGAGATGGCTATGTCGATTCGCAATGCATCCGAAAATCTTCAAGCCAAGTTCATGTACTTGATGATGTCAGAAGGAGCAGCAAAGTTATGGTTCAATAATTTACCGGAAGGATCTATCAAGTCATGGGAGGAGTTGAAAACTGCGTTTATCAAGCACTTCCATGGGACGTGCAGAAAGCTATTTACTATTGATGACATAGAGCGATGTGTCCAAAAGAAGGGAGAATCGGCGCGCAGCTGGGTGCGCCGGGTTATGGAGATACTTCACTCATCTACGGATATTCAGCCCAAAGATGCGCTACAAGCTATGGCAAAGACGTGCAAGTACATACCTTTGGTGCAAAAGTTAACTCGCATGAAATCTAGTCGAAATGCTTCAGAGGTCACGATGGGAGAGCTAATGGATGCATGCAACAAACACGCTGCAACGGATACTACAGAAGAGGATGTCGATGACAAGAAAGCAAAAGCAAATACAAATAATAGTGGAAGAACCGGCAATGGATCAACGCCGGGTAACAATGGAGGTAATAATGGGAATAATCAGAACAAGCGCCCGTTTGAGGGAGGCTCCGAGTTTGTCGCTAGCACAGAAGCCGGGTCTTCGAGACCTAGGGCAAAAGGAAATTTCAATGCTGGAAACCACAATGGAGGAAATTATCAAGGGCCACCGAGGCCGGGTAACAATTGGGATATCTTCAGAATGGCGTGCCCAAAGCACAGCAGGAACGGTAGGCCGGCTAACCACTCATTGGAGCAGTGCGCGGACCTATAGAGATGGAAGAATTAGGAGATAAACAAGGCTATGCGAGGTGCAGGTCGGGGAGGAGGACCGGGTCCGGGTGGAAACCCGGGCAACGGCCCACCCCCAGCCGGTAACCCGGCAGGCGGAAATCCGGGTAACAACCAAGGGGGAGCTGGAGGTTTCCAAGCTAACCCCAAGCAATTGGGACAATATCACGTGCATACCACAGGAATTTCTAACAAGGATAAAAAGATACTGAAACAAGCGGTAAACTCGGTTTCTTCGGCTGTTCCGAGATACCTGAGATGGTCAGAGCAGGACGTAACGTGGAGTAGAAGAGATCACCCCGAAAGGATAGAACACCCGGGAGTCTTAGCATTGGTGGTTGCACCACAAGTCAATGGTTATGAGCTGAAGAAGGTCCTAATGGACGATGGAAGTAGAATCAATATCTTGTATTGGGAAACCTTTCTACGCATGGGTCTCAAGGAGTCTCAGCTACAGAAAAGTTCAACAGTTTTTCATGGGATTGTGCCGGGTCACTCAGCGTGTCCTGAGGGAAAGATCACATTGGAGGTAGCTTTTGGAGAATCGAAGGATAATTACCGAGTCGAGTGGCTTACTTTCGAGGTGGTTAAGTTGCGCAGTCCTTATCACGCGCTATTCGGAAGGCCGGCTTATGCTAAGTTCATGGCCAGGCCGTGCTATGTGTACCTACAGCTAAAAATCCCGGGTCCCAAGCAGACCATCACCATACATGGGAGCCGGGATATAGCAGCTGAGTGCGACGAAGGAGATGCAGCCATGGCTGAACAAGCTTGCAGAAAAGAGGAACTCAAGTATTACCGGTCTCAAGTAGACCCGGATGACAGAACAACGTTAAAAAGGCCGAATATTGAAGATGAGAGAGCAAAGTTCAAGGCAGCCCAGGACACCAAGATGGTAGCTTTTGTCGAGGGTGATCCCTCCAAGCAATTTGCTATAGGATCCAACTTGGACAGCGAGCAGGAGAAAGCACTTGTGGAGTTCATTCGTTCAAATCAGGACGTGTTCGCCTGGACGCCTAGTGATATGCCAGGTATCCCCACAGAATTGGCAGAGCAAAGTTTGCACGTCGATCCCAAGTCCAGGCCTGTGAAGCAGGGCTTGAGAAAGATGAATGAGGAAAGAAGGAAAGCTATAGGAGAAGAAATTGCTCGGCTGCTGACAGCCGGCTTTATCATGGAAGTGTTTCACCCGGACTGGTTAGCAAATCCGGTTCTCGTGATGAAAAAGACCAATGAGTGGAGGATGTGCATTGATTACACGAGTCTCAACAAGCATTGCCCAAAGGATCCGTTTGCACTACCAAGGATAGATCAGATCATAGACGCAGTAGCTGGAAGCGACCTATTATGTTTCCTGGATGCATATTCCGGGTATCATCAAATCAAGCTCAAGAAGGAGGATTGGGAGAAAACATCATTCATAACCCCTTTTGGGGCCTTTTGTTACAAGACCATGATATTCGGATTGAAGAACGCTGGTGTAACCTATCAACGGTGTATTCAGAAGTGCTTCGAGGACCAAATTGGACGCAACGTCCATGCTTATGTAGACGATGTGGTGATCAAGACCAGAAAGGCGGAGACATTTATTGATGATCTAAAGGAAACGTTCAAGAACTTGAGAAGGTATCAGATGAAACTCAACCCGACAAAGTGTGTTTTTGGAGTCCCAGCCGGGAAATTACTCGGCTTTATCGTTTCTGAGAGAGGAATTGAGGCAAACCCGGACAAAATCAAAGCTATCCAGAGTCTGAAAAAGCCGGAAAATTTGAAACATGTGCAGAAGCTCACAGGGTGCGTAGCAGCGCTCAGCCGGTTTATATCCAAACTCAGAGAAAAGGCAATACCCTTGTACCGGCTCTTGAAAAAATCTGATAAATTCGTATGGGATCAAGAGGCGGACGAGGCGTTCGAGGCACTAAAAAAGCAGCTATCTGAGGCACCAGTCCTAGCAGCTCCGGGTCCTAAAGAGCCTATGTTACTATACGTTGCAGCAGGGCCCCGGGCAGTTAGTGTAGTGGTTGTTGTCGAGCGAAAAGAAGAAGGAAGAGAATACCCGGTCCAGAGGCCGGTCTACTACGTCAGTGAGGTATTATCAGAGGCAAAACAGCGTTACCCACATTGGCAAAAGCTGGTTTTCGGGGTCTTCATGGCCAGCCGGAAATTGAAACCGTATTTTCAGGAACACCCCATCACAGTGGTTAGTTCTATACCAATGTCGGATATCATCAGAAACTCGGACGCAACAGGCAGAATAGCCAAGTGGGCGATTGAGATGGGGGATTATCACATCAACTACGAGCCAAGGTCAGCAATCAAATCTCAAGCTCTAGTCGATTTTATTAACGATTGGACACACACAGGCATGCCCACCATGGCTCCAAATTCCGAGTCTTGGATCATGCATTTTGATGGCTCCAAGCAATACGAGGGGTCAGGAGCTGGAGTGGTGCTAACATCACCCAAAGGAGACAAGTTGAGCTATGTGCTGCAGATTCACTTTGATTGTTCCAACAACGTGGCCGAGTATGAGGCCTTATTGCACGGCTTAAAGGTAGCCAAGGAGATGAACATTAAGAGGATACGATGCTTTGGAGATTCGGACCTCGTGGTACAGCAGGTCTCAGGAACTTGGGATAGAAAAGATGCAACTATGGCAGCATACCGCAGAGAGGTTGATAGAGTTTCCGGGCGTTTCTCCGGGTACGAGGTGGAGCACATAGACAGAAGAAAAAACGAGGCAGCAGATGCACTCGCCAGACTCGGCTCGCGCAGAGAGCCGGTTCCACCTAATGTTTTCCTGGATGAACTATGGCGACCATCATTTAAAACCGAGTCTGAGGAAGAACTGGCAAATCAAGACCCGGATTTGGAGCTCGTGGCCACAGTACGTGTTGTTCCCGAGTGGACAGACCCGTTCTTGGCCTACCTATCACGGGGCGAGTTACCGCAGCAGGAAGTAGTAGCAAGACAAATTCTGAGGCGAGCAAAAGGATATTCTATCATCAATGGAGAGTTATACAAGAGAAGTGCAGCAGAAGTCTTTTTGTGCTGTGTAGCACCAGAAGAAGGCCGACAGATCCTCAAGGAAATCCATGAAGGCGATTGTGGGCATCATGCATCCACAAGATCCCTTGTGGCCAAAGCTTATCGACATGGTTTTTTCTGGCTCACAGCCCTAGCAGACGCGGAGCGATTGGTGGCAAGGTGTGACGGATGTCAAAGGTACGCTCGCCAAACCCATGTGCCGGCTATGGAACTACGGACCATCCCGTTAACCTGGCCGTTCGCTGTTTGGGGTATGGACATGGTTGGCCCCTTTCACATGTCACCTTGCAAAAAGACACATCTCTTGGTGGCCATTGATAAGTTTACCAAGTGGGTTGAGGTTATGCCAGTTAACAACTGTGAAGCAATTACAGCAGTCAAGTTCCTGAAAAAGATTATCTATCGGTTCGGGTATCCCCATAGCATAATTACCGACAATGGAACCAATATGTCCCTTGGCGAGATGGAGAAATTTTTGGTAACAATGGAATCCGGCTTGACATAGCTTCAGTGGCCCATCCACAGGCTAATGGACAAGTGGAGAGGGCAAATCAAGAGTTGCTCCGTGGATTAAAGCCACGATTGCGAGTTTCGTGTATCAGAGCTGCTGGTGCATGGGTCGAAGAATTACCTGCAGTGGTTTGGGGTATCAACACAACACCTAACAGATCTACTCAGATGACGCCGTTTTTCATGGTTTATGGTGCAGAGGCGGTGTTGCCGAGTGATATCATCCATGACTCGCCTCGAGTGTCGGCTTACGTCGAGGTGGAGAACGAGAAGACCCGGCAGGACGCCGTGGATATGCTAGAAGAAGAAAGGGAACAAGCACTGGAAAGATCAGCCATATATCAGCAGGATCTGCGCAGATATCATAGCCGGCGCGTGAAAACCCGGGTCTTCCAGGAAGGAGACCTGGTTCTGCGCCTGGCACAGTCAAAGGAAGGGAAACACAAGTTATCACCGCCATGGGAAGGACCGTTTATCATAAGCCGGAATTTGCACAATGGATCATATTACTTGATAGATGCAAGGGAAGAGTCGGCTGCGGTTAACGACACCACTCATACCACTTCATCTATGCAAGAGAGAGAAAGACCATGGAACGTAGCTCAGCTGCGTCCCTGCTATACCTAGTATAGACCAGACTCACAAGTGGAATTGCACGATGTAACAGGCAGCAGGTTTCAGACGCACTCTTTTCCTATCTAGGGTACCTAAGGGGACTGGAGGGTTTTTAATGAGGCGGCCGGCTGACCTAACTTTCTCATATCAATAAAGAGATGGTTAAGCAATATATCTTTTTCACATGTTTTATCAAGTTTTATTTTTCTGTTATGTTTTTTACTTTTCTTCCAGGTAAGTATTATTTATTGTTTTCTTAGTGCATTAGTTTTGTTAGTATGTTGCATGTATTTAGGTCTTGGGGGCTGATTGCTTGAATAGCACAGTTACAAACTCAAAGACCCGGCCACGATGCCTATGAGTTATAAGGGCTGATTACTCGCAAACGAGTACGGCTGCAATCTTATAACCGGACAAAGGAGCCAAATTTCTTGACTTTTCTTACTTAAGCTCGATGTGACTCGCACTAAAGTGGCATGATTTGCTCGCTTACGATTACAATCAGCCATGATGCCCAATGGGACTTGCCTGACCCTGTTTTCGTACAGATGTAACAACATGATATCCACGCGAAAGCCGGCTTACAGTACAATAGAGTCAAAAGCGTCATCTAAACCACAAGTTATGCAGAGTACATTGTTAATAACCAGAAACTCAAAGTCTATTAAGCATAACTTCAAAACCTATGTGAAACGGCTCTAGGTTTGGGCTTAGCAGAAACAACTTGTTTTCTTTGAGAAACCTCACACCCCAGACTCGGAATTTCGGGCCTTGGGGACTGGGTATTTTGAAAATGATAAAGTTGCTTAGCTATTAAGCACAAAAAACCAAAAATCCGAGTCTTGGGGACTTAGAGAAAAGTTCACCTGTCAAAACCCACGAGACCCGGAAACCGAGTCTCACAAAAGGAACCATAAAGTAAGTCGGAGTATCAAGAATAAATGAGCTCAAAGGCAGATAAATATAAAAATCATCCAAAGGCCAGAAGAGGCACGAAGTATATCAAGGCATTAAAGTACATTACAAGTCTCGATACTAGTATCAAAGGTGCACAGGCGCACCGTCAAAAATAATTGTTCAAAGGGCCCGTTGGCCGACTGACGCATACGAAACGACAGCGGATAGCAAATATCACTCGGCATCCTGGGCTGAGGCATCCATCTTCTCCTTGCCCTTGCCAGCCGGGTCTTGTCCCTTGACTTCCTCTTCAGCACTCTTGGTAGCAGCAGCACCCGGATCAGCAGTAGTGCCGGCCCGTGCAGGAGGAGGGATGATTGGTGTGGAGGTAGCAGGCGCAGAATCGGCCTCAGCCTTCTTCTTCGCGGCCTCCTCTCTCAACTGGTCAGCCTCCGCCTTCCATCGGGCCAGCATGTCGTACGGCTTGGGAAGATCCGACTTAATCGCCTTATCATCAGCATCATACGCAGGGATAATTGAGTTGATATCCAAGCCATCAGCAATCACACTGGCCGGGTGACGAACTTCCTTCTGGATGGCCTTGAAATTCTTCACTGAGAACTTGGACCCGTCATGGTTGAATTCTGGAAACCCGCCCACAAGCTTGGCCGGCTCGAGCTTAGGAAAATAAGCTTTAGCCAGCGCAAGCCCCCGAGTTACTCCAATCCGGCAGGACGAGCGCTTCCAGTGCCCAATCCACTCGGGTATAGTGGAGCAGGCGTCCAGCAACCTCTTCAGGTTGCCGTGTCCAACACCTGGCCATTGCAGTTCTTGAAGGATCCATTTGGTTCCGGCACAGAGCTGCCGGATAGTGCTCTTGATGGTTTTCAATTTGGCAATGTCATCTTCGTCCGGGATTACTTCATCCGGACCTGCAGAAAGTAGGAAAAAACAACGAGTAAGGAAATCCGACTATTTATCAAAATGAGAATCCGGGTCATAATTATCAAAGTTAGGAATCGTACCAGCCAATGCACGATATGTATCGGCAATTTGAACAGAAACCTTTGTCAGCTCATCTTCTGCTGCATGAACCCTCCTCCTATACTTCCTCGTGATCTTCCCGCTCCTCCTAGCTTCAGCTTCAGCCGCCTCACGCAGAGCCACCTCCTTCTCAACGAGCTTGGTTGCCTTCGCCAATTTCTTCTCGGATTGGGTCACGAAAGCCTGAGTGGAGACACAAGGAAGGATTAGTCGGATATACTACAAAGTTCCAAGCAAATTATCAATAAATTCACTCGGAACTTGGGGACTAGATAAGGATACAGGCAATATTATTCGGATTTACCTCATATTTAGCTATCAAAGCTTCTAAGATATTTTATTCATCGGCCCTCAAGGTGTGAAGGGCATCAAGCATCTGGGAGAACGTCATGTCTTCGGGCCTGACACCAGAAGAGCCGGCAGCTTGATCGCCTGGCGGGTGAACTTTCCCCGACTTTGGAGTCGAGACCCGGACTGTCTGGGTGTCCGGGTTTGGAGAACTCATCTTTGTGTCCAGGATCTCAACCTCCTCGTCCTCAGCCTCTTCGGATGGCTTTGGAGACCCGGCTTCCTGGTGAGCTGGGTCACCCAAGGGGCCTTGTTCCTGGTTGTCTTCAGCATCACCGCCAGTCGCGGCGTCCGTATTATCAGTCGGCCCCTCCGTCTCCCGGTTATCTGTCTCCATGTTCTCCGGGTCACTAAGTGTGACTTGGGAGCTAAGGAAAAAAGAGAGAAACAGTTAGCGGCAGTGGAGGAAGATTATCGAGTATGCGGGGATATCATACAGCAAAGACTCACCCGGTGTTCACAGCGTAATCCGGGGGGAGCTCGCTGCTGGAAGCGGATGAGTATGTCACAGGAACCGATAGCGGAACCCGGAACTGCCCGGCCCGTGGATGGTTGGGGGAGGGGTGACGCCGAGGAGAGTTGGAAGGATGAGGTGGAGGAGTACCGGCACGGCGGACTGGTGAGGTGGAGATGCCCGGGTTGAGGGGATCGTCACCCGGGGAACTCCGGTTCACCCTACGCTTGGCCGGAAGAGAGTCCTTCAAGCGTGATGAGTTGGATAATTGTTGGTTAAGTTTTCGCATGTTATCAAAGGAATAGGGTTCGGAGGACATAAAGGAGAAGGGAACCTTGGATACCACCCCTCTGGTCTTCCTCTTGGCCCCAACATTTGCTTCTTGTTCAGGGTCGCTTTGGTCGGACTCGGTGGCCTCCGGGTCCCCCTCGTCCTTGTCATATTTGTCCTCCAGCCCAGAAAGTTCGGAATGTACAGTTGGAAAAAGGTGAGATATGTGAAAGAGGAATGGTATAAGTGGAATTGATCGAATACCCGGATAATACCTTCATCGTTATCAGCCGGCTCTTCATCTTCTTCCGGGTCTCCGGAAGAAGGGGAGGTCTCGACGTTCCAGAAGACGTTATCAGCCTGAGATAAAAGCATGAAAATGGGAATTAGTGGTTGTATCAAGTCAAAGCGTGAGGATAAATGCATAGGTATCAGATTTTACCGCTGGGGCCGGGTTATCCCGGGTAAACGGTGGTAACCCGGCGATGTTCTTGATCACCTCCAACTTTTCCGTCAAGAAACTCTTGATGGTCTTGTTGGTATCGCCAGCTGGATAATTCTTAGAAGAATATCGGAGCGCGTCTATGACGTGCCCCGAATAGTCGCACATCAGTTTGGTGCGGATGGAGTTGGGCTGGATCCGGAAGTCCACCCATGTCTTGACCAAGTTGAGCCCAAGGAGACCTTGGGCGGAGAGGACGGCTATCTTGGTTAGAAGAGGTTGGATGGCCTCCCTGTCCGACTCTGGGGCAAAAGCATTGAAAGACTCGGAGATATCAAGGAGACCCTCCGAGTAACCCGGCAATTTCCTTTCGCCGGGTGGGGAGGTGTCTCGGCAATAGAAAAAAGAAAGTTGCCAATGCTTGACATGGGAGTTGAGAGTGAGAGTCGGCATTGGTGAATTCTTGTGGCGCTGGATAGAAACCCCGCCGCAAGCAAGAAGCGCCCCGTCACCGCTTTCGCGGCACGGTTTGCATTGGAAAAGTTCAATAAAAAGAGCCAGATTTGGCGGAACGCACAAATATGACTCGCAAAGGACGATAAAATGGGTAATGTTCAACATAGAGTTAGGCCCTATGTCGAACACCCGGAGGCCATAGTGGCTCAAGACCTCGCAGAAAAAAGTATGACCCGGAGGGCGAAACCCCCGGGTCACATGCTCAATGAAGCAGATTACCTCATCGGCAGCAGGTGTAGGCCTGGTCTCATCACCCGGCACTCTCTGCTTCTTGGGAGCCATCGGTTCAGTCTACAAAACACGAGACAAAAAGGTACAAGACATAAGACTCGGCAATTATGGGTTATCCGGATATATGCAAGCAGTATCAAAAAGAGATATGGGAACTATGAGTTGTCCAGGTATCATTGGACGGAGCAAAAGTTACTGATTATCCGAGTATCGAGTATCAGTACAGAAACTATGGGGTACTTACGTATTGGTAAGCATTTGTGGAAAAAGGTTGGTTGCCCATGCATCTAGTGTAAGTAAATGAACCGGAAGAAGTGGATTTTCCGAGTATTGGTGGCAGTTGCGGAAAATTTGGGCGGACCGAGCCTGGAATGGAAATTTCATTTTCGAATTCATGGTGAAATTAGTGACTACAAGCAATAGGAGAACGAAGTGGAGCCAATATTCAAGCAATTGGATGAACTGGTGTGAGTCTATGCGACCTAATCCGGCGGGGGGCAAGAAATGGCCCGCGGTTGACCTTGATCCAATCTAGAACGAATTGAGAAATTGTGAGGCTAATTCAATGGGAGCAAGAAGCTTACCGGAGGAGATTGGAGCAGAGCACGACGGCGGCAGATGGCGCAATCCAAATGCCCCTTTGCGATTCCCGGCGGGCAAGATGAGGGCGCGACGGCGGAGTTTTGCGGCGGCGCGGGGCGAACGGTGGATGAACGCAGCCGGCGGCGGCTCTGCTCCGGTGGCGCGCTCGAGGTCTCCGTGGCGGTGATGAGCGAGCACGCGTGAGAGAGGACGCCGGCGCGGAGGAAGAAGAATAAGGAATGGACCGTTAGGGTTAAGTTATACCCTAGGTACCTATTTATAGGTACGGGTGGGAAAACCTAGGCCAACGGGCGGGAACCAAAATTTCCGGGCTAAGGGATACCCGTCCGAGATTTTGGGGATATGCATTAAGTGCACGAGAGCGAAATCCGGACAAGATAAGAAGTGAATCATTTCCGTGATACTAGGATCGATTAACGAGAGAAGTAAGCCGGATCTTTGACATTTTCATCAGGGTACTGACCCGGAAAAGTAAACAAAGGACTTGGAGAAAGCCGGGTTACTATATGGCCACCATGGAGTTAGGCCTAGCTGTTTATCAAAGCAATCTAACCCGGCCTCTATGAACTTGTGTGTTTGTTATTTTTGCAGGGAATAGTGTGCGCTTCAAGGAGGATCTCATGAAGCCCAAGCTATTCTGGGGACTACTGATGGAGGGATGATAACCCGGTAGGCCAACGCCAAGGAGTAACTCGGCCCAAAGGACGCTGCACAAGACCCGGCTTAAGATAAAGGAGTTTCTAGAAGGCCCAGGAACGAAGGCCTCGTAACCTGGATTGTGGGTTTCGATAAGGAAATTTAGGGTTTGTAAGCGGTGTCCGGGTAGGATTCAGAGTGCGCCTTGGAGAGTAGGCCAGGGGGTCCGGATATTATATAAGCCGGCCCCTAGGGTTAGACCAAGAGAGATCCAAGAGTTCGAGCAATATCGCTAGGTATCGAGTATCCAGTGTAACACGAGAGTTGAGCTAGATCAGAGACTCGGCGACTTGATTGCCGGCTACCAGATCGCATATCATCATGTTTTCCCTTGAGCTAAACCCTCTCCCAAACACCAGAGTCGATTTGCCCCAAGATAAGTTACCCCGGTAACGTCTGTCGTGATTATCCCACGACATTATTGTTGTGCTAAGTGTTGTTATTGTGCTTAGTAGAATTTTGGTATCTAAGCATTGTTTGATTAGTGATCTTGTTTGGTGATGATTTGCTTGTGTGTTGTTAATACCCACTGCCATGGGTATTGCTTTGTTTGTTTGATATTATTTTAGTAACCTCACCTTTTGCACCCACAAGCTATACTTTTAGCTTCTTAGATATCTTATTGTGATAGCGATGCGCCCACTCCATGTATGATATGTATGATGTGGGATATGGTTTCTCAACCATATGTTTGTTTGACACTAGTTTTGTACCCTGAGAGTTATGTGAGATAGTTTCTCGATAACGTTTGAGTGAATGCGCTAGTATAAGTTTGCTTGCTGTATGTGTTGTTTAGTTTAGTTGTTTGGTCTTTAGACCTGAGAGTGTGTCTTTTATTCTTTTACGACGCTAGAAAACGAAGAAGAAGAAGAAGAAGAAGAAGAAGAAGAAGCAGTTGTGTAGCTGTGCGTCAAGTTCAAGTTACTTCAAGGCCAGGGACATTAAGAACTTTAAGGCAAGCCATCCTGATGCTTGCTGTTATACTACACTTATCATTATCTATCATGCATGTTTTACTTCTGAAAAGTTTTACAAAACTTTGATTTCCAAAAACTATTTTTTGAGTGAATACTACTACTACTACTACTATAGATATACTACTACTATGCAAGTAGTTAATACTTGGTGTACCAAGCCCATAGCCACCATATGGTATTTATTACCATCACAAATACTAGTCCCTAAGTGGACACCCTAAAAATGTGTTTTTACAAAACAAAGGCTTTATGGAAAAACCAGGAGAAAAGGCTGAGCCTTATTCACCGGAGGAATGTGGAAGTGGTCATTTTTGGGAAAATGGTGTTTTTACAAAAATGACACATAACCTAGTCTTCGCCGGACAACCTTTATCGTACTGCCACTTTACCCCAACATGGGCACGGGGCCTAACTGGAAGTTTGTTCTTGTTAGTGTGTGTTCTATCTCAATTGATATAAGGGGACGGACTCCCTCGAACCGAATGTCGTCAAAACCCTCAATCTTGGCGACATATAAAGTGTGGGATTAAGTTACCCTCCGGACGCATCCATTGAGGCTCCCGTCTAGGCAGGGTGAGACCTGATGCCGGAGAGCATATACTCAATGGAAGGGATAGGCATATTCTAGCTTGAACATAGTGGATGGTTAGGATCAGTTACCTGATGTTTGCATACTGTTGTTACAGTCCGTGATTGTTCACGGCGGGTGTACAGGATCTGGTGGATGTATACACCTCTGGAGAGTACAACTATTTCAAAGTAGCCGCGTCCTCGGATATGGACAGTTGAATGGCCATGTAGCTAGCATTGTGTCAATTTTTTCAAAAAAGGAGTTTTCAAAAAGGTGTTGGACTTGGGAAGTTCGAACGGAGGAAATCTTGTACCGCGGAGGTACCGTGATGAAAAGACAGAAGTTGTTTTACAAAAAGTTTTGCAAAGAGAAAACCTTCTTTTACAAAATGAGTTTGTAAAACCTCTTATACATGTGATATCTACAAGAGAAAGAAAAAAACTATATTATTTTGTTTGAAGTATCTTCTTCAATGAAGATACAGAGATTTTCAAAATCAACTATGATATGTCTTACACATATCATTGATAGTGAACCCTATTTATAGCCTACCTATTCCACCATATAAGCATACTTGCATTTTGGTAAGCTACATGATGGGTGTCTTGCTGAGTACATTCAAATGTACTCATATTGGTTTCGTCCCTGGTATCAACTTGCCAGATATTGAGAAGGAGTCTCAGAAGGAGGTCAACGAGGAGGAGTACGGAGCTGATGGCTTTGCGAACTAGGATCGTCTCCCGGTCAGCAGACTGTAGGTTAAGGCGTGACTTGGGCTCTACTACGTTTTGAGTCTATTAGTCTTCCGCTGTGTGTGTTGTGTGCTTTCCCTGCGTGGCAGTTGTGTTGGACTTGGTCATGTGACCATGCCCCATTTGTAAGTGTTTTTGCAACCGTGTAATGAATATTGTATCTGTGTACCAACTTGATATGTTGTTCATGACTGAATTTCCTGTCATGAATCTCCACTCAACATGTTCGCATGTGGCACATAATGGAAGGACTCCCTTCTACGTACTTGGTGTTTCCATTGTGTATGTTTTTTCAGCTAGAATTTGGATATGAAATTTGTACCACATTATGTAAAATGTAGATCATCGTGTAATAGATTATGATGTAATGATATAGTATTTATCTTAAATTGTGTATGCTAGTGATTCAATCCAGTTACTATCATAATAGGCACATGCATAAGCACCTTTAAAAGGTGAGGCCACTAAAGATTTTATCGGAACATTGTGTTGACTGTAGGTTTGTGACCCTAGGTTTAGATTAGAATTAGTAAAAGACTAAAGGATTGAATATATATTTTATTCAGTTTCCCAAAAGAAATATTTTAGTTTTTATATTTTCTCATATGCTCATATATTCACCTCGTGAAATATCTTCTCTTATTCTAGATAAATTAGCTATTTCAATCCATCAGGACATGATTGGTGATGACCATGACTTTAAAGTGTGAGTCTGATACTTCATACGGAATTCTACGGTTCAACATGAAGCACAACATGGAGGGCCATTGAAGAACTTGGAGAGAGACTTGGGTTTAGACTCCATAACACCTAGAAGGACCTCAGAAAGTTCAAGCAGAACTTTAAGTTCTCAAGAGAGAGAGGATATACTGGACCACCACCGAATTAGAACAACAATATCATGCTAGTGTATTGATCATGCTAACTTAGGTTGTATGGACATACTAGGTTCGTTGTTTGTGTTTGAACCATGTTGATTGATGATTGTTAGATGTTGTTTGTAAGATGAATTCCCTTGTTCTGTTGTGTTTTGGTAGGTTTTCTTAATTAGAACTCTTATCTCTAATCAACCATGCAAAACCCTACCAGATGCCATGCCCATTTTCCAACAATAGTGAGATGCCAATTAGGGTACAACAATGACATGGCACCCAATAATATTCTGACCAGAGGCTTATTGAGGCACAAGATTTTCAACCGAGTATTGTTTCACCTCTCAAAGTATTTGCTTTTGTGTGAAGGAACAATCACATTATTTCTCAATGCCACCTTTATCCTAAGGAGCAACAATGGAATAAGCGAGCAAGAATATAAATGTGCAGTCAAACTTCCATGAGATAAGACATCATAGAAAACCTATTACATGAGAAGAAGGATCGATGAAGGGTCTACAACTATCTACATAGTGTTGTGCAAGAGTTTACACAATCCCAATGGTTTGAGGACTGACAGATTAGTAAAGTTTTTCTTGTAGATTGGATTTGTGGGAGTCAATTTTGATCCTCGGTTCGTGCCCATAGAAACTATCTGAAGGACAAGTGAGGATGGCTGAGTGATAGGTAGCATGATTCATGTATCTTCATGCGTTAAAATGATATGGGTGTAGTATGGATTGATCACATTCCTAATACTCTTATATTCACTCTCACTATGTTAAATTGATGAATTTTGTGTGAATTTATCCCTAATCGAGATACAACGATGATAAGCCTATCCATAGGAAGAAATTATAACCTTATGAGGGGCAAGTGTCGCAAATGAATGATATATAGTGAGAATGAACATCAGTATTCTATTAGAGGTATCCTACAATGGAATTTTTTCTATCTACCATGAGAGTTTCATTATATTGGAAAATATTTGCATGGAAGCTTCAGCAATGAGATTCAAGTCAGCCAAAGACATCAACAAGGATGAAATTATGACATGAAATCCCCTAACCTTGGTATGCTGATTGACACAAAGGGTGACCCTTCACTGCCCAAATGTAGATCAACAACCCTCTTAGTTGTTCCGCATGTAAAATTATCTCAAGTCAAGGTGGAGCATCACCCAAGTATTATGAAGACACAACCACCTATTAGAAATGAAGTTGGACCCGTAGAACATTAAAGTTTTATGTGAGGATCCAAGACCCCCAAACATCTACAAGGAGGTGATATCAAGAAAACTAAGGATGATGAAGCATGACTTAATAGTTGTAGTCGACTTAGCAAGGATCTATGAACTCTCATATATGACCCTATTTGAAGCCATAGGTCTGGACTAAGCATGAAAGATTCTTTTAAGGGCAGTAACCCACCCGGTTTCCGGAAATGAAGTTAACCCAGAGGTTGTCTTTATTTCTAGCATGTGGTAGTATGTAAGATCAAAAGAATTGTAATGTTATAAAAATCCTCAAATCTTGAAAATTATTTATAAAATATTACTGTGGGTATTTCATAAATCATGATTTAAATTACTTAAAGGCTACCTTTATATTATAAAATTATTTTGATTAAGATATGTGATAATATTCTGGAAGGTACATTAGACATTAATTTTTTTAAATATTATAATATTTTCTATTTTCAAGCTTTACATACATAATTAAAAACCCGTGAGTAATTTGTAGGGTGCTTAAATAATTTATCATGTTTTATTCATAAAAATAATTTTCATGATTTATTTTAATATGAAATTTTAGTTTTATATATTATATAAAAATATATAGATTCTATTATTTTCTATAATTTTATTTGTTTATTTCAGAAACACTATGTGGAAAAATAACATAAAGGTACACTATAGGAACATTAATATTTTAAATTTTCAAATATACCTTGAAGTAAAAAATATTGCCAAAAGTCAAGTTTTGAATGATTTTTCCAAGTGCATCTCATCTGTTTTCAGAAATGTTTTGAAGACTTTTAAAGTCGGCTTTGATGAAATCAAATAATATATACATAAAATAAAACATATAAAAATAATAAAAGGAAAATAAAATAAAAAACGAGAAATGGGACGAAACCTAGCCGCCACGGCCTAGCAGCATAAACACTGGCAAGATGAAGCAACCTTTCTACTACCCCGAACTAGATGATTTGACATAATGGTAAATAAGTGAACTATGGTCACTATAGTTTGCCTATATGTTCCTTATAAATGAATTATTAAGTAACATATGTTTTTGAAGAGGAGATTAATTTGTGGGCATGTTGAGCAATCCATGATTTGAAGAAAAAAACATGTGTACGAAACTTGATTGACACACATAATAAATCCCTCTTTCCGTACAAAACTCTGCATTTCTGATGATGTATGTAGGGTTAAACCATATATTAATCCTGACCTACCCCGACCTCTTTGATAACTGAGACTTTGTTCACTACATCACTTTTATAACCACTCGTGAGAACTATTGAAACATCAACTCCCCCCGAGCCTGTACAAAATCCCAAACACATGTACCCACGATTGGTTGAGAATTTTACGGGCTTCATTCTCTACATCTAGATACCGAGCCATTATTTTTGCATTGTGGAGCAGTAGACTTTCGTTTAAAGGGAAGAACACATTCCAGTGCTTGTATGCCATCTTCTTGGTCTATCGGCCCGGTCAGTCCTCGGTGATGGAGTTCAACTCATAGGCGAGACGCTGAAATTTCATCTTCCTCGAGGTGAATGTCATGGTTTCTGCATTAATAATAACATTGGCTCATCCTAGACTCTCTCATGACAAGGAACATTAGATGAAGCCTACTCTGCCACAATTATCGAGTGACAATTTCTCGGAATATCAAGTGAATTTCGATCTCCCAAATAGAATTTTGTAGATTGAATTTTCAATTCATCATTTATATACGTTCACCGTTTCCAGATCCCCGTGAAACAAGAAAGTTCAAGTATGTTGCATGTGTTATATATACGTGGGATATATGAGGGCTAACATATGCACTAAATTACTCATATTTTGTTACAAAAGGGGTATATCATATCCTCAACATCCATTGATGTATACAACCATATTAATTACATAGTGAAAAGAGCCAACATAAATCTCACATAAAACAAAATAATGTACATGTTGCACTTATGCAACATAAATCTTATCACTAGAACGAATGCCATATATATAGGTTGAAAATGTCTCATCCTACCATCTCTAAAAGGTTGCACCGAAAAACCAAAGCATGGTAGCTTTCGTATGATCCACAAAAAGTGGGGAAACTCTTGCTTTGTTGTAACATCCCTGATTTTTGGAAAGTGCAAAAATCACAAAAATTTGAAAATTTTTGTTTTCATGTTATGCAAGTCACCAAAAACCAAATGAGATGCAAGAAACAAAAGAAAACAATACATGTTCCAATGTTTTGGAAATGAAAATCCAATATACCTCTATTCCATAAACCCTAAAGTCATTTCAAAATAAATATTTCTACATAAAGAAAATATTTCTTCTTAAGAAAACCCTTACACCAAACATGTTTTCAACCCAATTATCATCTTGAAAATATTTTTGATATATAAAAACCAGAGAGTTGCTATCTCTAATATTCTCTTGTCTCCAAAAAGGGTTTCACTATTATTGATAACCCCCAAATAGATATCAGTTGGATCCTTGTTTTCCAAGTGTTATGTCAATCAGCAAAATAATATAGTGCTATAGAAATAAACTAGCATATTTGCCCGTGCGTTGCAACGGGAGATAAAAAAAATCAACGTATGCTTCATCTTGTTTTCCTATGTGTTTGGAACCGCCGTATTACTTCGATCTATAAATTATGCCCAATAGCAAAAACCTCGCTTGATTTTGCCATTTTAGTATTTATACTTGTATTGTTTTTCCATGAACCCCCTAAACAGAATCACAAACTGTGGGATGACGCTGGAATGAAATCGGTAAGAATCGGTAGAGATGAATGTGATGGAGCAGGCATGTTTGTGCGTTGATACCATCACATATGACAAATTATAATTAGTTTCCATTAGGTAGATAGTAGAATACCATTAACGCATTATTTGACTCCTCTTTGCCATATAGCCAACACATATTTAAAAACATTTGTGTTAACGTGGTGGTATTTTGGTGCATATTTTTCGCCAGATATGAAGTACGATATTGTTAAGCAGTACTCCTTCTGTTTCAAAATAATTAATTTTTTTGGTCTGTTTTAATTCAACACATGACGAAATATGCAGTTTATTAGAAGGGTACAATTGACTGACAACATTTGACAAGAATCTAAAATACTAAATAAAAGGAACACGTACAAATTATAATATGAGATGCACAGTTTCTAGCCATATCCTTCTTTGGAATGAAGTGTAAAGAATCAATTATTCTATTTTGTGGTTTCAGTCCTAAATACGTTCGTCAGCTCTCCAATACACATCTGCAGATCATCGACGACCAAGGAGCAGAAAGACCAAATCATTAAAAATTGATTGATTTTGTTAATAAAGGAGAACAACTGAACTGATGATTTTTTTTTCAACCATAAGTAATACACGTGGGCCTTTCTTATGATCGGGCTAGCTACAGAAAATTCGAACAAAGTGTAACTAAACAAACCTGGGCTGAGTTTGAAAAGAGAGCCGCGTTTGTTCAGACACCTCCCAGCAGTCAGCTCTTCGTCCAACGGGCGCTTGCAATGAAGTTACAGTTCTTGGCGTGGGCGTGTCAAGCAGCGTCCAACGTCAAGAAAGAGGCGCACGCGGCATCTCTCGCGATGCACTTCTCGGCGACGGCTTCTTCTGGTGCAGACATCATCGCCGGCTAGGCATCACCCAGCGGCCCGAGGTCTCGTGGTCAAGCACGATTCAAGGAAAGGCCCATTAAACGTGCTCCGCAGTCGCGTGGCCGCCTCCTTCAAGTTCGCCGTAGCTTCGCTCGCAGGGTCCTCCACCGTCGGCACGTTTGTTTGACGACCAGTGCACAATGTGCTTCTCGCGAGGCTCCCTCTTCCGCTGCTCTTACGCCTAACCTCGTCGTTGCCTCGCCAGGCTCCCGGCGACCAGACCTCGGCGACGACCGGTGTACCTCGCTTGGTTCCATGGCGACGCCGATATGTCTCTGGGTCTCGGCCTAGTTCCTGCCACAACCCGGTCGGCCGCGCATGCTCGATTTCCAGGTCATGCAATTGGGTGGCTCTTCCCCAAAAGCTCACAATAATGAGATAAATTACCATGGTTTTGCCATATCAGAGTATACTGAAATATTGAGAATACTACTCACAATACTTCTAAAAAATATATACATTTTAGGAAAATAAATTATTTTAGTTTGCATCCAATCTATTACTGTATACATCGGGGGAAAAAAGAGAAGAAGTTTCTTGGTTGAGACTCCAGAAGACATTTTGCCATGCCTGATCAATGATCGTGCTTCATGCAACTCTACTATTTTGCTGAACAAGATCTGTTGCTAATTCTCTAATCCACTAATGCCACGAAAAAATCTGACACAAGCTGTCAAGTAACAATCTGAATACAGAATAGTCGAATACGACTCTGAATATCGAATAGTACATCTGGTAGCAACATGACGGGATGGAGTTCAATAGCTTTTGCCAAAGAAGTGCAAGAAAAAAGAGGTGCAAAGTGGCACAAGAACTGCACGGTCTTGTTACATCCGACACCACACTTAATTGAGTAATGACTACATTAGATCTAACAAATGCTACTACAAACTTCACACCTGTGTTCTTGGAGTCCTCGCTTCTAGCTGTGTTACGGCCTAGATCAGGACAACAACCGACAATGGATGTTGCGGACAGTGACCCTCGTGGAGAAGCTCGAGACCTGCTGCATGTCCCTATCACTTCCGCTGTGTGTCAGGCAGGCACAGTCTGAAAAATCTCCGCTGGGTCATAATTTACAGATGGAGTACGACCAAAAAACCACCGGGAATAGTGGTATACGTAGCACACTTGGTTTTATTTTCCATGGACGACCGGTCATGGTTGAGTCGTGCGTACATGGGACACGTTTTTTTCTTTTTCATGGAAAGGAACGTGTACGAAACAAATTGGACAGGTAAGTTCCGTGTGTATATCAGAGTGGGACGAACGGACGTACGTAAACGAACCACGCGAGGTACCATCGCGGCGTTATTACCGAACCCAATCACGATACAAATCAGAAACGGAGCGAGTACGTTGACACCAACCAAACCAAGCCAAACGTTTTTTTAACTTACTGGTGGCAGGGTGGGTAATTTATGTCTAACTTTAGGGGCAATTTCAATGACCTACCAAACCAAACCAAACCAAGAAAGTCTTAACGCCTTTATTATTAGGTATAGATTGTTTATGAAAACAAGTAATATACTTTGAGAAAACAATGTTTTCATTTGGGAAAACCTTTCTGCTTTTACTAAACCCCATTTCCAAATTTATTAAATAATTCTCTATGTTTGAAATATAACAAAAGGATACTAATTGTGGTTTCACTAATATGTTGAAAATATACAATATGAAAGTTCCTAAAAGGGTCTTAGGAAACAATAGTTGAACCATAGAAAATATTTCTAAAAATTGTTTTAATCATATAAAAATTAATGTTTTTTATTAAAGTGACTAACATTGTTTCTTCATATTTTAAAATCATAAAATATGAAAACCATTAAATATGATTTTGTAAAATGTTATTTTATCACATTGATGTCTCTGATATTTTATTCAACAAATAATTTTCATTTATATAATTGATATTTTTAAAATGGCATTAATAGGCTATTAGTGAAATCATTTTTTATTTCAAAATATAAAATAGAAAAACAAGTGTAAATGATTTTAAAAAATGATATTTGACTTATATAATGTCTCTTTATTTTTATAAAACCCTTTCTCAAAATTAAATTTGATTTTCTATTAAAAATGCTATTAAGTCACTTTTAATGAATTATTCAAATTTCATAATTCAAAAATGTAATATGTTCAAAAGTTTGTGAAAATGGTTTTTCTGGAAAGGCAATTAAATTTTAAGAATTTGGAAATTGGTTTCATGCCAATTGGAGTTTTTATACAGAAGTTATTAAAGAAATGATTAAACAGAAATTAAAAAGAAAAAAAAAGATTTGATGACGTCATCATGACGTCACCCGTCATCAACCTCTGGAAACGGCAGGAGACCGTTTCTCCCGAAATTTTTGCCCCGTGATTGCTCGTCTTAAACGCGATTAAAATCTTTCCCGAGACCATCTCCTTATAGCCCTGGCCTCCCTCTTCTTTTCCCCTCTCACATTACCTCGAATCGTGCCCCCAGCCCGCGTAGATCTCTCGCCGGAGTTGCAGCTTTCCGCCGCCGTGCACACTCGTTTCCGGCAGCCGCCGTGAGTCCTCTCCACCCATCTGTTGCTTTTCTACCTCGCCGTGACCCAGCGCTTCCCCCTAACCCCTTGCTCGACTTTTTCGTGCACAGGAGCAGGCGCGCCGTGGATTTCTACGTCTCACCGGATCCTCGCCGTCCTCCATCCACTTTGCGCCAGCGTCTAAGATGGAGTGTGCCCACGCCATCACCGCCATCGTGCTCTCCCTCTCGTGATGAAGCCCGTCCTTGCCTCCGTTGAGACTCAGAGCAACCGGAGCGCCGCCACCGTCAACTTCCCGAGCGCAGCGCTGCCGCCGTCGACATTTCCGGCGAACCTAACACTAACCGCCGGTGAGTCCTCCCCTCCTCTAATCCTGCCCCTTAGATTTAGATCGTGCGGCTAGATTTAAACCCAAAGGGGTACTCATCTCAGACCGTCAGATCTAGATCTGATGATCCATATGGATCCACTTATCCACCTCAGCGCCCAGTCAGCATGCCACGCAGACAGCATAGTCACCACAACCAGCCAATCGGATCCAGCTACGTGGCCTGCCCTTTTAATTCAAATATTTCTCCCGGTAGAATTTTGGCAGTTTTGCAGAAAAGCCCCTGCAACTTCAAATCATCATATCTTTTCAGCCACTTAGCCAAATTTAGCAATCTTGGACTTTTTGAAAAGCCCCTGACATCTAGAAACTTTTGGCACTGGCCAAATTCAAATTTTACAAACTTAATTTTTTTGAAATTCAAATATGCTTGTTTGATGAAATTTGGCATAATTCAAATTCTACAAATCCAAAAATTGTAAATAAAATATTTTTGGAAACCTTAGGTTGGCTACTTTCACACCCTCTGTCCCAAATTTTTTTTTTGATAAAGTTAAATTTGATTTTAGAATTAATTTGTATATTTGAGTATTTTTTTACATAGATTTAATTCTATAAATAATTAGATATGTTACCTTAAGCAAAATTGCTCCTTTTGGTAACCTTTAACTAGAGACATCAGTACCTAAACCTTTTGGACAACCTTGAACCATTTCCTTGTAAGTTGGACCAAAACTTCATCTTAGTGAACCACTAGTTGATCATGCCTTAGTTTTGTTTTCATTCTTTCTACCATTGTTGTTGTGGCCATTTTGAATCCAAGACCAAGTCCCTAGTATGTTAACCATATAAGATACCAAGTAGTGAACCTCAAACACTAGTACTATAGTGTTCTATCTACTCCTCCATCCCCCTATTCTTGCTTCAAGAATCCATCAAGTTAGCAAATGGAAAACAAGACTCAAGAAATAGAAGGTTCTTCACTTTCAACCTGGTGGAGACATGAAGAGCTACAAGGAAGATCAATGAAGAAGTTTTGAAGATAAGACTTAGACTCCACAACAACTAGAAGCAGCTCAAGAAGTACAAGTGTGAAGAAATTCAGAAGAAAACACCTCCCTCTCTCTTTCTATCCTTCTTCTTATATTCTTTCCATTTGACTTAGTGGTATTTGTGTCCATACCATACCCAAACCAATTAGTGAATTCAAAGCCATGAAGAATTTATCAAGACCAAGAGAAGAATCCATCCAAGGAACAAGACTACAATAGAAGCATGAAGATGATCTTCAAGAAGGCAATCACATGAATTCTAGAAGCAATCCATACAAGTTGAAGAATAACAAGTTATTTTGTCCAACCATTGACCCAAATGGAAAACCCAAGACTTAGTAATATTTTCCCTTTGATGATGAAGTTAGTAGACCTACCCTAACCACAATGGAAAATACTAACATAGTCACTTAAATATTTTTGAAGGTGAATATGACCAAGTGTTTGCATGTATTACTTTAGTTGAAGAAGTAATATGTTTGTTATTAGTGAACTCTTGGAACTTCCTCGACAATTATGGTTATAATAAAGTTAGATCACATCAAACTCAACCTAGTCCTTCCCAAGTAAACCATTGGAATTTCCTTAACAAGAATGAGACCACTAGAGAATGAATCTTTCAACTCAAACCTAGACCTTGTCCTAACCAACTTAGTTAAGCCCCTTTTGATATGTTAGTTGCTATGTATGTTTTCTACACTTGTATGTTTGTTTGTTAGGATTCTTGTTTATTTGGTTTTGTGTTGTCAATGAATAGATTGTACGGAGAGCAACGATCTTTTGTGAAGAGAGTGTGATATCTTCACCGACTTCAACAAGGCAAGTAACACATCATCAGCTACCTATTATTTTCCTATGCATTACTAGAGTTTTGAGTAGTATGCATGATAGGTGATTTTTCTCTAAGTACTATGCTATGCTATATCCTAGTAGTGTGTAGCCATCCTTATACCTTGTTATTTTGAAGCCTTGTTACTTAGTTGATGCTTAGCCTTGCTACAGAAATTGTTTTACTTGATGTTGTGGAAAAAATCTAAGTAACAACTTCAATGAACCACCTGTGTGGATTGGTATTACGGGGCTGTCGAAAGTTGAGTGTCTCCCAAGGGGAGTTCACTTGAAGGAATGCCACCCAGGAACAAAGTGATTTTGATGTTCCCCAAGTTTAGATTGCTTCCAGTGCAACCTTTAGTCATATGGGCTCTGTCTTGATCAACTAAGTTGTGAGGGTTCAGCCCGGGCTTGACAAGCGGATGTAGCATAATTATAGGTAGAACGGGTCTTGCCATTGGGTTGGATTCTTGCTTCTGAAAGATCTCGTCTCGATTCTTCTCCTTTCCTTAATGCACTCAGGGTGTATAGGATGTTTGGGTTGAGTTGGGTCTGAAGGTGAAAGTGCACAAGCTCTGCAGAGTCAACAAACTAAGATCATAGCCGTGTCCCCGGTTATGGACAACTATGAGCAGCTGCACAAGGAAGGACGGAAGAATCACATCACCATTTTCAATAAGTAAATTTTTGACCAAGTGAACAGTATTTGTGGTGCTTGGATCTTAATCCAATGTTGCCACCCTTTTGAAAAGAAAAGTTTATTTTACAAAAGTGATAGGAGAAAACTGGCTTTATGCAAAACTTAGCCAAGACTCCACTCAGCCAAATGAGCATGTAGTATTAGTTTTGCCATTTATATCCACCATAGTGTTACTTCCCAATACATTAAATTGTATTGACTCCCTTGTGGCTGCATATTCCATATTGCAGATGTTTCTGAAGACGAGTGAGGATTTCGTTTAGGATCTCGAGACTATCGCCAACATGTTTTGCCTGTGGCACATGAATAAGATGGGCTCAATGTTGTACCATGTTTTCCGCTGTACTTCTTTCTTTTCTGCTAGTCTTCTAAGACTATGCAAGTTGTAATACTATTTTGTAAAGACTGGATCATGCGATGTAATATAATTTGATGCATTTGCATGATATTTCATTTTGTACTGTGGTGCTAGCAAATGATCCAGGGACTAGCACAATAACACAGGTGTCCTAACATTATTTAAATGTGGGAACGCTACAAAATGGTATCAGAGCATTGTGTTGCCTGTAGATTTCGAGACCCTAAGTTTGGAAAAGACGCTAGGATTGAAAAAATTCTATGTTCAAACTTTCTAGAAACAAAACAATCATCTTAATTCTTCTCATATCATCTCATCTATTATTCACCTTCAAAATTTTCTAGATGACCTACCTCTTCAATACCATCAAGATAGGAATGTTGATGATCATACCAAGAAGTGCAAGAAAGTATTTTCACCACATGAAGACCTACACTTAAGACAATTGAAGAAACTTGGAGATATACCTATACTTCACAACAATCAAGAATACCCCAAGACATTGAGAGAAGGTTTTTGAAGAAACTCAAGAAGATATAGATGAGACCACTAATCTAGTTACTTTGCTAGAACAACGTTAACGTGTTAGAGTATTGATCATACCAATGAGTGTGGTATGACAATATTAGTTTGTTTTCAAAAACCTTGTTGTTTGGTGTGAATATTGTTTGTTAGATGTTGTTTGTAAGATGAGTTTCGTTCTTCTATTGTGTTGGGTAGATTTTTCTGTAACTTTCTTTCTAATCTCTACTCATCCATGCTAAGCCAAATCAAATCCCATACCCATTTACCACCAATAGAGAGTTTCCAATTGGAGTGGACCAACTGACTTCATACCCAAGACCACCCTTTTGAGACACAAACCATCCAATTGAGGATTGCCAAAATCTTAGGATTTTGTTCCTTTGTGTGAAGGAACAATCACATCCATGATGAAGACAACTTTATACCAAGGTGCATCAACCCAATCAACAAGGGAAGATAAACAAGAGGACCCAAAGTTCCATAAGATATGAAGATTTTGAAGCTCTTCCCTACACTAGGAGAAGCTCTTCCCTACACCAGGAGAAGGATAGATGAAGAAACTGCAATAACTCAGTTAGTGAAGTATAAGAGTTTATGCAACCCCACTAGTGTAAGAGCCTATAGTTTAGCTCAAGTTTGTCTTTCAGATAGAAAACTTTCTGTTAGACAAGTGAGATGACCTAGTGTTATTAAACAAGATTCATCAATCCAAGTACAAGGTAATGATTGAGTGCAACATGGATTGGCCCCCATGGTGACTACTCACATTATTTACTTTTGCTATGAGGAATGTTAAATCTGAGTGACATACCTATTAGAGAGACGACGATGTTAAACCAGAACCATAGAATGTTAGGATACAATAATGACCTTATGTTAGTGTTACTGAAAACATACTATTTTTGGTGAGGATCAAACCAACCTTGGAGCTATCAAGCAATGGAAGATTTTGCCTACCATGAGAGTTTCTTTAGAAATAGCATGGTGTTTGCCTTCAAGGATGGAAACAACAAGATGGAAGATTGCCAAGGATATCAAAAGACTAAATTGAGAGGGACCCAAAAGACTTTTGTTTGACCCAAAGAGTGACCCCTCAGTGTCAAAGGTAGTTCAACATACCTAGGTTGGTCTACAGCTCTACCGCAAAGGAAAGTTCTACTCAAGCCAATCTCAAATCAATCTACGCTCCAATATATTAAAATAGACTACCCATAAAAGTTTCTTTTAAGGGTGGTAGCCCACCCAGTTGTTCTGGAACCCAGTCACCCAGACTTATATTTCTTCTAACCTTCCCAAATCTCGGGACGAGATTTCTTTTAAGGGTGGTAGTCTGTAACATCCCTGATTTTTGGAAAGTGCAAAAATCACAAAAATTTGAAACTTTTTGTTTTCATGTTATGCAAGTCACCAAAAACCAAATGAGATGCAAGAAACAAAAGAAAACAATACATGTTCCAATGTTTTGGAAATGAAAATCCAATATACCTCTATTCCATAAACCCTAAAGTCATTTCAAAATAAATATTTCTACATAAAGAAAATATTTCTTCTTAAGAAAACCCTTACACCAAACATGTTTTCAACCCAATTATCATCTTGAAAATATTTTTCATATATAAAAACCAGAGAGTTGCTATCTCTAATATTCTCTTGTCTCCAAAAAGGGTTTCACTATTATTGATAACCCCAAATAGATATCAGTTGGATCCTTGTTTTCCAAGTGTTATGTCAATCGGCAAAATAATATAGTGCTATAGAAATAAATTGTTTATGAAAACAAGTAATATACTTTGAGAAAACAATGTTTTCATTTGGGAAAACCTTTCTGCTTTTACTAAACCCCATTTCCAAATTTATTAAATAATTCTCTATGTTTGAAATATAACAAAAGGATACTAATTTTGGTTTCACTAATATGTTTGAAATATACAATATGAAAGTTCCTAAAAGGGTCTTAGGAAACAATAGTTGAACCATACAAAATATTTCTAAAAATTGTTTTAATCATATAAAAATTAATGTCTTTTATTAAAGTGACTAACATTGTTTCTTCATATTTTAAAATCATAAAATATGAAAACCATTAAATATTATTTTGTAAAATGTTATTTTATCACATTGATGTCTCTGATATTTTATTCAACCAATAATTTTCATTTATATAATTGATATTTTTAAAATGGCATTAATAGGCTATTATTGAAACCATTTTTTATTTCAAAATATAAAATAGCAAAACAAGTGTAAATGATTTTCAAAAATGATATTTGACTTATATAATGTCTCTTTATTTTTATAAAACCCTTTATCAAAATTAAATTTGATTTTCTATTAAAAATGCTATTAAGTTACTTGTAATGAATTATTCAAATTTCATAATTCAAAAATGTAGTATGTTTAAAAGTTTGTGAAAATGGTTTTTCTGGAAAGGCAATTAAATTTTAAGAATTTGGAAATTGGTTTCATGCCAATTGGAGTTTTTATACAGAAGTTATTAAAGAAATGATTAAACAGAAATTAAAAAGAAAAAAAGAATTGATGACGTCATCATGACGTCACCCGTCATCAACCTCTGGAAACGGCGGGAGACCGTTTCTCCCGAAATTTTTGCCCCGTGATTGCTCGTCTTAAACGCGATTAAAATCTTTCCCGAGACCATCTCCTTATAGCCCTGGCCTCCCTCTTCTTTTCCCCTCTCACATTACCTCGAATCATGCCCCCAGCCCGCGTAGATCTCTCGCTGGAGTTGCAGCTTTCCGCCGCCGTGCACACTCGTTTCCGGCAGCCGCCGTGAGTCCTCGCCACCCATCTGTTACTTTTCTACCTCGTCGTGACCCAGCGCTGTTGGGAATATGCCCTAGAGGCAATCATGTATGATGTAATTCCCAATGTATTCATAAAGTTATTAAGTTGTCCTTTGGTTTGAACATCTGATATATGTCATTGAATATGTGATTCGATTTTGGAACTATGTATTCATCTTGTTCATACTAATTGTCCTTGGTTGTTAAGGTTGTGCTGGACACACACCCTAGATTAATGTGAGTGTTGGCTGATGACACGGTTCCACTTGTCATGGGCATGGTGATGCCATTCCAACGTTCACGGACTTGGCTAAAAGAGTTTAGCAAGTCGGACTGACCCACATTGAGATGCAACGATCAAGTCGTCATTTGCATGTCTCAATCAATGTAATCCTTAGACCTGAGGTTGTCACACAATCCGAGTTGTGGATCACCGACTTAGGTTCTGTCAAACGTTGTTCTGTGACAAGGCAACTATAAAGGCAGAGTTCGGGTCGAATGAGAAGCAATTTGCGTGATGTGGATAATCAAGATGGGATTTTGCCCCTCCGAATGGAGAGATATTCTCTGGGCCCTCTCGAGTGATATGATTCAGGAAGCATGGCCATGCACGACTCAGTTAAATGTTAACTGTGTCGGTTGACTAAGAGTTAGTCAGATGAATCACATGTCACAGATCGAGAAGAGAGTTGAGCTATTTAAGGGATGCCGATAAATCGCCTATAGCTCGACAAGGTATATCGTGAGGCAAAAGGGACTAAGATGAATATCACATTGAAAGGTATGTCGTCATGACTCAATGGGACTTGGGAGTCAGCACGTTCTGCTAGGAGCCGCTACCGATTGATCGATTGAGAGTAGGACTCCAATCGTGTCCAAGTCGTCATGAGCCTGCAGGGTCACACACTTAAGAGCGGGAGCAAATATTGTTTGGGTTGGACCCGAACCCGAAATGGAATGATTTTGTGAGTCGGACTCACAGAGGGAATGGGCCACAAGTGTTGTGCAGCCCACTACCATACGCTATATAAAGAGGGGCGCAGGTTACCCAGCGGGCACGTTTGTCCACTCTCCCATGCGTTGGGAACCCTAGCCCCACTCAGTCCAGCCGCCGCACCGGACCTAGCAGTCCGCCGTCGGAGCTCCTCCTCGTACGTGTGGATACCGGCAGAGGTGCTGTACATTCAGCACTTCGACGTTCGAGGGATTGGATCGGCCGGACCGGATCGTGGGACTGAACTGCCCCGACGCGCTGCATCGATAATCCGCACCTACGCGTCTAGTGGTAATACTCGTGGCCTTCTACCTCGGCTAGATCTTGGAAGCATCGCGTAGGAAAAGTTTTTGTTTATCTCTACGCGTTCCAACAGTGGTATCAAAGCGGTAGCTTCTGGTATTAGGCCCGAGATCCGTACATATGTGATATGTAGTTAGCGTTAGATGTGATCTAATTGTTGTTTTGCTGGTCGGTCTATGAGATAGATCGGTTTTGTACAAGGTTGATTGGATCAATCGTACTCGGGGTTAATGGATGATCAGGCTTCCGTGATCATACTGCTAAGGTCGTGGAACAACTTACCCCTAATGGTCGGTTTCCTCCATCGGGGTATACCGTGACACATAAATCCAGTTGCGGGGACCGCCGGCTTCGCCCTGTCGTAGCGCCTTAGATGTCGTTGCGAGTTTCACAACGCCGGTAGATATCGTATCTATGCATAACTTGTTTTTGCAGGAAGTTGTGAATGGTATGGCTTATGTGCATGTGATGTGTGTAATCCATACATGATCTGCGTATCATGTTTATGTCAGCCTGCTGGAGCCTAAGTGCTGTCATTTTATTGTATACCGGCCTGTGTGTCGGATTCTCTATATAAATTTTTATTTACTAGCTAGTGTAGCTTGTGGGAGAACCCGGAAGACATGCAAGTCGATGTACAAGTCGGCTATATGGAGTAAGATGGCACGTGACAAGAGTTGGTACGAGTCGACTTACAAGCTTTGTGGAGATAGAGATCACCATGAAGAGAGCCATACCATTTCACATTATAATTGCTTTATTTGTGTTATTGTTATGTCTCTATTTACCTCTATTTAGATAGTTGGTAGATTATTTAATCCCTTAAAGAAGGTCTAGTCGGTCGCCCCGCCAGTGCTGCACCATCACAAGTTGGACATTCTTGGTAGTGGGCTCATAAAATTGAGGTGCTACCAATTCTTTCCGGTTAGGTGGGTTTGAGTCGGACTCTTACAAGAAGAAGCACTTGGTAATCTAGACGAGTCCATCACAACGGTTGTGGGGCTCGGGGCGAGGTAGGTTGGGAGCCGGGGCATGTGATGCCACCCAACCAACAGGAGTCGTATAGGGATACGATTGGCAAGGTGTTGCCTACCTAGATCAATTGACGGCAAGCGGTGATGCTAAAGCTCACTAGTCGGCTTGCTTATTTAGGATCTTGAATCACTTAGCAACCATCGGAGGGATGTTGGTTCTAGTGGGAGCATAAGTATTAAAGCGTTTAATATGCCTGCTCTTTTATGAATACATGTCTTAAGTGTTTTTGCGTATTTTCTGTTGTAGATCAATGGCACCTAGCAACCTTCCTCAGTTGTCCGCGTTTGCGTTGAGGTCAATCCTAGAGAAAGATAAGCTTAATGGAACTAATTTCACCAACTGGTATCGTAATCTGAGGATAGTCCTCAAGCATGACAAGAAAGAACATGTTCTAGAAACTCCACTTCCAGAAGAGCCAGATGACGATGCGACAGTCGCAGTCATGAATGCCTACCGTAAGACTAGAGATGAGTCTACAGAAATTAGTTGTCTTATGCTTGCACACATGGAACCGGACTTGCAGCAGCAATTCGAGAATGTTGAGGCCTACGATATGATCGAAAGCCTCAAAAGTATGTTCTAGGCTCAGGCAAAGACCGAGAGGTATCAAGTCTCTCAAGCTTTGCTGGGCTGTAAGCTGAAAGATGGCGATCCACTGAGTCCGCATGTAATCAAGATGATTGGTTACATTCAGTCTCTGGATCGGCTGGGCGTCCCAATTAACGAAGAGTTCGCTACTGATATAATTCTGAACTCTCTTCCTAGTGCGTATGGTTCGTTCATCTCGAACTACCATATGCATGGTATGGATAAGAGTATCACTGAATTACATGGGATGCTCAAAATGGCAGAGGCTGATATCAAGAAAGGCGCCAGTCAAGTGTTGATGGTGCAAAATAAGGCTAAGTTCAAGAAGAGTTCTTGGACTAAGAAGAAGAAGGATAAGTCAGGAGGCAACGCCCATGGCCCTGTCCAGAGCGCTTCCTCAAAGACTAAGCCTTCTCCTGCAGCCGGAGCCAACTGCTTCTATTGCAAGCAAGATGGCCACTGGAAGAGGAAATGCACCAAGTATTTGGCTGACATAGCCAAGAGTGGAGGTGTGACTTCCAACTCAGGTACGCTTGTGTGCAATGTTATAGACATTTATCTTGCTGATGCGCCTAATAGTTCTTGGTTATATGATACCGGATCAGTTATTCACATATGCAACTCGTTGCAGGGACTAGTAAGAACTAGGAGCGTGGCAAGAGGAGATGTTGACATTCGGGTAGGCAACAAGGCGAGAGTCGCTGCGTTGGAAGTCAGCACGATGCAACTTCATTTACCTTCAGGATTTATTTTGGAACTAAATAATTGTTATTATGTTCCAGCGCTTAGTCGAAACATTATTTCCGCCTCATGTTTGATGAGACAAGGTTATGAGTCGAATATTAAGAATAATGGTTGTTCTTTATATTTGAAAGATATGTTTCATGGCTTTGCACCCGTTCAGAATGGGTTATTTATTTTAAATCTTGATAGTGAATCAGTCTATAACATAAATGTTAAAAGGTTGAAACCAAATGATCTGAATATGACTTACTTTTGGCACTGTCGGCTTGGTCATATAAGTTGGAAGCGCATGAAGAAGCTCCATGATGATGGAATTCTAACTTCGTTCGACTTAGAGTCATTCGAGACATGCGAATCATGCCTACTAGGCAAAATGACCAAGACACCTTTTGCAAGGAGTTGTGAAAGGGCGTCTGACTTGTTAGAACTAATACATAGTGATGTATGTGGTCCAATGAGCACGACAGCCAGAGGTGGTTATGAGTACTTCATTACCTTCACTGATGATTTGAGTAGGTATGGATATATCTATTTAATGAAACACAAGTCGGAAGCCTTTGAAAAGTTCAAGGAATTCCAGAGTGAGGTACAAAATCAACTCGGCAAGAAAATAAAGTTTCTACGGTCGGACCATGGAGGCGAGTACATGAGCCATCAGTTTGATGACCATCTAAAGAGTTGTGGAATAGTTCCTCAACTCACTCCGCCGGGTACACCGCAGAGAAACGGTGTATCGGAACGGAGAAATCGGACCTTGTTGGACATGGTACGATCAATGATGAGTCGGACAGATCTACCTTTATCATTTTGGGGTTATTGTTTAGAAACGACAGCTTTCACACTAAACAGAGTACCATCAAAGTCAGTAGAGAAGACACCACATGAGATGTGGACTGGTAAAAAGCCAAGTTTGTCTTTTCTTAAGATTTGGGGTTGTGAAGCATTTGTCAAGCGACTTCAGTCGGACAAGCTCACGCCCACGTCGGATAAGTGTATTTTCGTGGGGTATCCGAGGGAAACCTTGGGGTACTACTTCTACAACCGGGAAGAGGGCAAAGTGTTTGTCGCTCGGAATGGTGTCTTCCTTGAGAAAGAGTTTCTCAGTCGGGAAGTCAGTGGGAGCACGGTGCAACTCGAAGAAATTCGAGAAGAACCAGCTAGGGGCGAGTCGGCAATGGCCTTGGAGGCTGAGCCGGTCGTGGTACCTACACCGGTTACAGCACCTGAACCTCGGAAATCTGCCAGATTACAGAGTGCTCGAGATGTTTTACTGTTAGACAGTAAAGAGCCGGCAACTTATTCGGAAGCGATGGTGGGATCTGATTCCGAGTCATGGCTTGGAGCCATGAGATCCGAGTTAAAGTCCATGGATGAAAACCAAGTTTGGAATTTGGTTGATCTGCCTGACGGTGCAAGACCCGTCGAGTGCAAATGGGTCTTTAAGAAGAAAATTGATACGGATGGAAATATTTCCGTCTATAAAGCACGACTTGTCGCGAAGGGGTTCCGACAAGTTCAAGGAGTTGGCTACGACGAGACCTTCTCGCCCGTAGAGATGCTTAAATCAATTCGGATCATGTTAGCCATAGCAGCCTATTTCGACTATGATATATGGCAGATGGATGTCAAGAAGGCTTTCCTTAATGGAAATTTAACTGAGGACGTGTATATGATACAACCCGAAGGTTTTGTCGATCCAGCTAATGCTGAGAAGGTATGCAAAATTCAGAAATCCATTTATGGGTTGAAGCAAGCATCTCGGAGTTGGAACATTTGCTTTGATGAGGTAGTCAAATCGTTTGGCTTCATCAAGAGCGATCATGATTCTTGTTTATACAAGAAGTTTAGTGGGAGCAAAGTAAACTTTCTAATCTTATATGTGGATGACATATTGCTGATTGAAAATTATGTCATGATGTTGCAAGAAACCGAAAAGTCATTGGAAAGGAGTTTCTCAATGAAGGATTTGGGTGAGGCGACTTACATATTAGGAATCAGGATCTATAGAGATAGATCCAGGCGGCTCATTGGAATGAGTCAGAGTACATATCTGGACAAGGTTTTGAAGAAATTCAAAATGGAAGAGTCCAAGAAGGGATTCTTACCGATGTCCCATGGCATAAAACTTAGCAAGACTCAGTGTCCTTCGACGACTGATGAGCGAAGTCGAATGAGTGTGATCCCGTATGCTTCAGCAATCGGATCCATCATGTATGCCATGATTTGTACTAGGCCAGATGTTTCCTATGCTCTAAGTGTTACGAGCAGATACCAGGCTGACCCTAGCGAAGGGCAGCGGTTAAAAACATCCTTAAGTACTTGAGAAATACTAAGGAAATGTTCCTAGTTTATGGAGGTGACGAGGAATTCAATGTAAAGGGTTACGCGGATGCGAGTTATCTCACCGACTTAGATGATTCTCGTTCGCAATCTGGATACGTGTTCGTAATGAACGGAGGGGCCGTGAGCTGGAAGAGTTCCAACCAAGTTACGGTGTCTGCATCTACAACAGAGGTTGGGTATATTGCTGCCTCGGAGGCGGCAAAGAAAGTTGTTTGGATCAGGAACCTCCTGATGGATCTTAGTGTGGTTCAGGGCGCGTCCAATCCTTTGGATGTATATTGTGACAACAATGGTGCTATCGCACAAGCCAAGGAACCTAGACAACACCAGAAGAACAAACATATACTCATGCGGTACCACCTCATTCGCCAGTTTTTCGAACAAGGTGATATCAAGTTATGCAAAGTACACACGGATGCAAACATTGCAGACCCGTTGACAAAGGCGCTACCACAGCCTAAGCATGAGGCGCACACGAGAGGCATGGGCATTCGATGCCTAGGCATATAATGCCAGGATGATTGACTCTAGTGCAAGTGGGAGACTGTTGGGAATATGCCCTAGAGGCAATCATGTATGATGTAATTCCCAATGTATTCATAAAGTTATTAAGTTGTCCTTTGGTTTGAACATCTGATATATGTCATTGAATATGTGATTCGATTGTGGAACTATGTATTCATGTTGTTCATACTAATTGTCCTTGGTTGTTAAGATTGTGCTGGACACACACCCTAGATTAATGTGAGTGTTGGCTGATGACACGGTTCCACTTGTCATGGGCATGGTGATGCCATTCCAACGTTCACGGACTTGGCTAAAAGAGTTTAGCAAGTCGGACTGACCCACATTGAGATGCAACGATCAAGTCGTCGATCATTTGCATGTCTCAATCAATGTAATCCTTAGACCTGAGGTTGTCACACAATCCGAGTTGTGGATCACCGACTTAGGTTCTGTCAAACGTTGTTCTGTGACAAGGCAACTATAAAGGCAGAGTTCGGGTCGAATAAGAAGCAAGTTGCGTGATGTGGATAATCAAGATGGGATTTTGCCCCTCCGAATGGAGAGATATTCTCTGGGCCCTCTCGAGTGATATGATTCAGGAAGCATGGCCATGCGCGACTCAGTTAAATGTTAACTGTGTCGGTTGACTAAGAGTTAGTCAGATGAATCACATGTCACAGATCGAGAAGAGAGTTGAGCTATTTAAGGGATGACAATAAATCGCCTATAGCTCGACAAGGTATATCGTGAGGCAAAAGGGACTAATATGAATATCACATTGAAAGGTATGTCGTCATGACTCAATGGGACTTGGGAGTCGGCACGTTCTGCTAGGAGCCGCTACCGATTGATCGATTGAGAGTAGGACTCCAATCGTGTCCAAGTCGCCATGAGCCTGCAGGGTCACACACTTAAGAGTGGGAGCAAATATTGGTTGGGTTGGACCCGAACCGGAAATGGACTGATTTTGTGAGTCGGACTCACGGAGGGAATGGGCCACAAGTGTTGTGCAGCCCACTACCATACGCTATATAAAGAGGGGCGCAGGTTGCCCAGCGGGCACGTTAGTCCACTCTCCCATGCGTTGGGAACCCTAGACCCACTCAGTCCAGCCGCCGCACCGGACCTAGCAGTCCGCCGTCGGAGCTCCTCCTCGTGCGTGTGGATACCGGCAGAGGTGCTGTACGTTCAGCACTTCGACGTTCGAGGGATTGGATCGGCCGGACCGGATCGTGGGACTGCACTGCCCCGACGCGCTGCATCGATAATCCGCACCTGCGCATCTAGTGGTAATACTCGTGGCCTTCTACCTCGGCTAGATCTTGGAAGCATCGCGTAGGAAAAGTTTTTGTTTATCTCTACGCGTTCCAACAAGCGCTTCCCCCTAACCCCTTGCTCGACTTTTTCGTGCACAGGAGCAGGCGCGCCGTGGACTTCTACGTCTCACCGGATCCTCGCCGTCCTCCATCCACTTCGCGCCAGCGTCTAAGATGGAGTGTGCCCGCGCCATCACCGCCATCGTGCTCTCCCTCTCGTGATGAAGCCCGTCCTTGCCTCCGTTGAGACTCAGAGCAACCGGAGCGCCGCCACCGTCAACTTCCCGAGCGCAGCATTGCCGCCGTCGATATTTCCGGCGAACCCAACACTAACCGCCGGTGAGTCCTCCCCTCCTCTAATCCTGCCCCTTAGATTTAGATCGTGCGGCCAGATTTAAACCCGAAGGGGTACGCATCTCAGACCGTCAGATCTAGATCTGATGATCCATATGGATCCACTTATCCACCTCAGCGCCCAGTCAGCATGCCATGCAGACAACATAGTCAGCAAAACCAGCCAATCGGATCCAGCCACGTGGCCAGCCCTTTTAATTAGAATATTTCTCCCGGTAGAATTTTGGCAGTTTTGCAGAAAAGCCCCTGCAAGTTCAAATCATCATATCTTTTCAACCACTTAGCCAAATTTAGCAATCTTGGACTTTTTGAAAAGCCCCTGACATCTAGAAACTTTTGGCACTGGCCAAATTCCAATTTGAAAAACTTAAATTTGTTGAAATTCAAATATGCTTGTTTGATGAAATTTGGCATAATTCAAATTCTACAAATCCAAAAATTGTAAATAAAATATTTTTGGAAACCTTAGGTTGGCTACTTTCACACCCTCTGTCCCAAAATATTTTTTGATCAAGTTAAATTTGATTTTAGAATTAATTTGTATATTTGAGTATTTTTTACATAGATTTAATTCTATATATAATTAGATATGTTCCCTTAAGCAAAATTGCTCCTTTTGGTAACCTTTAACTAGAGACATCAGTACCTAAACCTTTTGGACAACCTTGAACCATTTCCTTGTAAGTTGGACCAAAACTTCATCTTAGTGAACCACTAGTTGATCATGCCTTAGTTTTGTTTTCATTCTTTCTACCATTGTTGTTGTGGCCATTTTGAATCGAAGACCAAGTCCCTAGTATGTAAACCATATAAGAGACCAAGTAGTGAATCTCAAACACTAGTACTATAGTGTTCTATCTACTCCTCCATCCCCCTATTCTTGCTTCAAGAATCCATCAAGTTAGCAAATGGAAAACAAGACTCAAGAAATAGAAGGTTCTTCACTTTCAACCTGGTGGCAACATGAAGAGCTACAAGGAAGATCAATGAAGAAGTTTTGAAGATAAGACTTAGACTCCACAGCAACTAGAAGCAGCTCAAGAAGTACAAGTGTGAAGAAATTCAGAAGAAAACACATCCCTCTCTCTTTCTATCCTTCTTCTTATATTCTTTCCATTTGACTTAGTGGTATTTGTGTCCATCCCATACCCAAACCAATTAGTGAATTCAAAGCCATGAAGAATTTATCAAGACCAAGAGAAGAATCCATCCAAGGAACAAGACTACAATAGAAGCATGAAGATGATCTTCAAGAAGGAAATCACATGAAGTCTAGAAGCAATCCATACAAGTTGAAGAATAACAAGTTATTTTGTCCAACCATTGACCCAAATGGAAAACCCAAGACTTAGTAATATTTTCCCTTTGATGATGAAGTTAGTAGACCTACCCTAACCACAATGGAAAATACTAACATAGTCACTCAAATATTTTTGAAGGTGAATATGACCAATTGTTTGCATGTATACTTTAGTTGAAGAAGTAATATGTTTGTTATTAGTGAACTCTTGGAACTTCCTCGACAAGTATATAATAAAGTTAGATCACATCAAACTCAACCTAGTCCTTCCCAAGTAAACCATTGGAATTTCCTTAACAAGAATGAGACCACTAGAGAATGAATCTTTCAACTCAAACCTAGACCTTGTCCTAACCAACTTGGTTAAGCCCCTTTTGATATGTTAGTTGCTATGTATGTTTTCTACACTTGTATGTTTGTTTGTTAGGATGCTTGTTTATTTGGTTTTGTGTTGTCAATAAATAGATTGTACGGAGAGCAACGATCTTTTGTGAAGAGAGTGTGATATCTTCACCAACTTCAACAAGGCAAGTAACACATCATCAACTACCTATTATTTTCCTATGCATTACTAGAGTTTTGAGTAGTATGCATGATAGGTGATTTTTCTCTAAGTACTATGCTATGCTATATCCTAGTAGTGTGTAGCCATCCTTATACCTTGTTATTTTGAAGCCTTGTTACTTAGTTGATGCTTAGCCTTGCTACAGAAATTGTTTTACTTGATGTTGTGGAAAAATTCTAAGTAACAACTTCAATGAACCACCTGGGTGGATTGGTATTGCGGGGCTGTCGAAAGTTGATTGTCTCCCCGAGGGGAGTTCACTTGAAGGAATGCCACCCAGGAACAAAGTGATTTTGATGTTCCCCAAGTTTAGATTGCTTCCAGTGCAACCTTTAGTCATATGGGCTCTTCCTTGATCAACTAAGTCGTGAGGGTTCAGCCCGGGCTTGACAAGCGCATGTAGCATAATTATAGGTGGAACGGGTCTTGCCATTGGGTTGGATTCTTGCTTCTGAAAGATCTCGTCTCGATTCTTCTCCTTTCCTTAATGCACTCAGGGTGTATAGGATGTTTGGGTTGAGTTGGGTCTGAAGGTGAAAGTGCACAAGCTCTGCAGAGTCAACAAACTAAGATCTTAGCTGTGTCCCCGGTTATGGACAACTATGAGTAGCTGGACAAGGAAGGACGGAAGAATCACATCACCATTTTCAATAAGTAAAATTTTGACCAAGTGAACAGTATTTGTGGTGCTTGGATCTTAATCCAATGTTGCCACCCTTTTGAAAAGAAAAGTTTATTTTACAAAAGTGATAGGAGAAAACTGGCTTTATGCAAAACTTAGCCAAGACTCCCCTCAGCCAAATGAGCATGTAGTATTACTTTTGCCATTTATATCCACCATAGTGTTACTTGCCAATACATTAAATTGTATTGACTCCCTTGTGGCTGCATATTCCATATTGCAGATGTTTCTGAAAACGAGTGAGGATTTCGTTTAGGATCTCGAGACTATCGCCAACATGTTTTGCATGTGGCACATGAAGAAGATGGGCTCAATGTTGTACTATGTTTTCCGCTGTACGTCTTTCTTTTCTGCTAGTCTTCTAAGACTATGCAAGTTGTAATACTATTTTGTAAAGACTGAATCATGCGATGTAATAGAATTTGATGCATTTGCATGATATTTCATTTTGTACTGTGGTGCTAGCAAATGATCCAGGGACTAGCACAATAACACAGGTGTCCTAACATTATTTAAATGTGGGAACTCTACATTTGTTTAGATATATTGTTACAACAATTCCAAATAAACCAACATAAAGAAAAAAACTCACATTCAGATTTGAGCTTTAAGATGTTCACTAACCCCATTTAATCAGTTTCTCAGCATATGTGTTATGTTAATCAGAGGGGATAAGTTTATTGCTACATGAAATGTCCGACCCTCAGTGCGAGCAAAGGGGCATGAGATAAAAAGAATGCCCAATTATGTCATTTTCGTCATAAAATCAACATTATTATTCCTATGAATTTTTTTTAAAGAAGGTAGTTAGACCACGACCTCCGCATCAAGATATGCATATAACCATTTTATTATAAAGTTCCAAATGTGAGTTTTACCAATTCAAAGATCACATAGGGTCGATAAAAAATATCAACCATTGTAAAAAAGCAGCACACAACAACTATCCATTTTGAAGTATACTAATATGCCGCAAATTAACTTGGTTGCAAATATCCTAAGAACCGTTAACATCCAATTTCACCTAGATGCCATAGGTTTCCACTGATTGGAGTGACTAGGAAAGACCATAGTTGGATTCAGTGTGCAGCCAAATAGATAACCTGGAAAAAAAAGGTACCACTTGTCCCGATAAAAACATTATTATTTTGATATGTCCAAATGGACAAACACAAAGGTGAAACCAATGTGTATTCTAGCCTTGTTTTTTTTATCAACCCCATATAGCTAATTCTCAAAGATATTTGCAATTTTGGTTAGAGGTGGAATATTTTAAGCAAGATATACAATACCCCAAATAACTTTTGCAAAAGGGCGGGAGCAAACCAAATCTTCAAAGGCCCCCTCTGAATCACAGAAACACCACTGCTTACACCCCTCCCATTTTTGTTTAGCTAGGTTATACTTTTTTGGCAATACTTCACTATTTATAAACCATATAATTTTAAAAAAGTTAGAGGCACTTTAAACTTCAACAAGTATTTACGAAGAAATATTTTATGCCCATGCATAAGGTCAACATACATAAACTTGACTGGAAATAAACCTGTAGTAGTAAGAGCATCTCCACTGGCACCCCCTCAAAGCACCCTCAAATGCCCATTAGGGTGCGAGACACAAAAATCTGCCGCAACGGCACCGCCCCAATGCTGGGCCCTACAAGTTTTTGGTCCGACACCCCCAATGCCCTCCAATATTGGGGGCGGACTGGGGGGTTCTGAGCATGGACATATCCGTATGCACAGGTAACAGGTGGGACCTACTTGTCATCGTCTCAGTAGTCATATCGACGTTAATGGCACTGCAGCCTTCCGGAGGGAGCGGTGTATGGCGGAGACATGTCGCCGGACTGAAGCCAACGCCCACACGTCGATTCCCTCCGCTTGCCGCCTATTCCCGCCAAAGTTTCCTGCTTTTTCCCAGCTTATTCCCGCCTGCTATGTAAAGAAGTTTGTCGTGTTGCGCCTTCCTCGTGCTCTTTCCTCTCGGCTCTGACACCAGCAAAACCCAGAACCTAGAGCCCTCAATGTGCTCTTCCCTCTCGCCACTGACCCCACCGACAACGTGCTAGACCTTCTCGATCAACCGTCGTTCCTCCCGGATAACAATAGAGATGCCGTGTGTAGTTGGGAGGAGAGCCAAGAGGAGCCGGAGTCGGCACCTCTAGTGCAACGATCGCACATATGGCTGGACCAGGTAGACGCGTGGAACTCCTTCGCCACGTTCTGCGAGGAGGAAGCCTTTTGCCAGGTGAGGATGGCGCTCGCCCAGGTGAACAACGTGGCACAGGCTACCGCAATCGAGCAGTCGAGGAAGACTGAGGGAATGGAGGATGCGCACCACAACTGCTTCGGTACCAATGCCAAGCCTGCGATGAGATAGGAGGCGTACCGCACCGCCTTCAGGGTCGCCTACCCTGCATGGACGGACGATGCCGCCCAACAGTCTACCCACGAGGAGTTGGACGACAAGCGAGCAACGTCATTCGCCGGTGTCGTCGACGCTTGCCGCTACAACGTGGTTCAGGCTCACCATCGCCGAGTGGAAGAAATGGTCTGTCGGGCCAACTAAGCCCATCAGCTGGAGAGGAGCAGCCAGGAGGAGAGTGAGAAGGCGCATTTCAGGCCTGCTGCGGATGGGGCAACTGAAAAGGCCTACGCGATGTCCGAGGCGGCATCGGCGAAAGAGGACTTCACGATGGGGATGGAGAGGGAGATGCGCCGGTTCGAGGAGGCGGAGAGGAGGGCGGAGGAGGAGAAGGCCACTCAGGAGGCGTACATAGTACGGGCCACCAGCAGAGGCGCCTTCGTGCGTGCGGACGCGTTCAGCGGCGGCGGAGGAGCACTAGAGGGCCGTGCAAGCTAGGGCGGAGATATGCTGGCTCGCGCGTGGGTCCGGAAGCTACGAAGGCGAGACTGGCCCCTCTCACACGGCGAACAACGACGTCGAGGCTGGCCCTAGTGCGCAGTGATACTCCGATGAATCCACGAAAGACCATCCGCAACAAAAACTTATTTCCAGCGCACGATATTGTACACAGATGGGTATTGCTTAGATACGTCTCCCCTAAGTATCCTCCCAAAAGTACAATACGACGGCAATATATAAACAAGAAAGTGTACGTGGAGCTAGTAGGATTGTGTTATTTTCGTGAAGGTATATATAGAAGGCAGTAAAATCGGGTTGTATGACCTCAAAGCACTCAGGTCCTCATATGTAATGGCATTTTTTATTTTGAAATGGGAACTCCAATATGTCATGGCATACACTGCACTGATGGGGTTTTCATACGAAGGATGGCTGAAAATGACGGAGACGGCTCCTCTAAGGTTGAGAAGGGAAGTCACAGGAACTAGGCAGTGTAAAACCAAGGAGCAAAGTCAGAGTATTTTAGCAAATACTGTATGTATCATACTGTAGCACTCAGTTACTGTAGATAGAAAAATTAAAAAATAATTTTATTATAGCAATTACTGTAAATGTATATAGTAGATTTGTAGTTTGCAAATTAATTTAAATTATTTCAGCCTTAATCATATGAATTGAAAGAAGTAAAGTTAGGGTACTGTAGCTTCTCTAACTTTGCTTCATTAAGTTAGAGGATCCAGTTCCGAAAATGACGTGAGGGCATGTGTTTTTAAGAGTGAAAAATTTAAATACGTTACACAAGTTCTCTCCTAAAACATGTTTGGCACTTTGGCAGGCACATCCTCTTGTACAGTATGTTTTTTCTTTAATAAGAAAGATAAAGCCTTTTGACCTCTGAATCGTCGAAGTCGAATGCCCCCAGCCATGACATCATCCTGTGTGTGGTCAAAGAGTTGTTGCAGACAAGGACTCGTCAACTTGTACAGGCAACCTGACCACACTATGCAGCACCAAACTGTCTAGACCAGGACACAGTGTCTAGCCTCCTGCCCATACCAGAAACAAATCGCACCAAGCAAACCAGATCCGTCTAAATTCGATGGAGAGAGATCTCAAAGTTCTATCATGGAGAAAAAGATCGAGAGAGATCTCAAGGTTCCACGGTGAGCTCCTGTTATTGTCGGCTGGGTCGTCTCTCCGTTTGGTAAAGGCCAGTGCTATGCATACGCCGTGAATACCTGTTGCCATATACTATGAGAAGACACAGGAAGAAAATTGGGGACCGGTCGGGACATTCAGGGCGTGTTTGGTATCCCGGTTCAACCCAGAAAATCTCTCCACACTCCATACTGTTAACGAAGGCTTAGTGCTTCCACCAGCTAAGACGGATCATGCCTCCATCATCGTGACAGAGGAGGTGCACTCGCTTCCGGTGTCTGCTATTAAAGGTAATTCGGTGGGGGTTTCTACTGTGGTTTTTCCGAATTCAAATTATCTGGCCACTGATGTTTCGGTTGAGGACAAGATGGGTGATCTTTTTTCGCAACATACTGATGTGTATTCTCCAGGGTCGACTAGGGTTGATCTCCAAAGCCCAAAGACTCCAATGCCAACATTTCCTTTCGGTGGTTCTGTTGGCTCGGCGAATTTGGTTTCCAGGAGGTTGATCGAGGATTTTGGAGGAATTCTGGACGTGGCTACTTCGGGCGTACGTTCGAGTGACCGTATTCGTTCTCAACACAATGCGGATGACACACAGTTGGAGAGGACTATGTTGCTCGCGGCTAGAAAAGATTCTGGGGCAGGTATGAATTCGAATAAAAGTCTTTCTATTTTGTCTCTTTCTGATAATGATATAGTTCATAAAGCTGCGAGTTTGGGAGTTTCTTTGGGGTCTAATAATGCTATGAGATGTGAGTCTGCTAGGCTGATAAAGGAAGGGGATTTAAATAGAACTATATCCATGCTTACTAATAATTTAGAGTCTAATAATGCTAAAGAGCAATGTACCTTGATTTTTGATAGAGTTGCTAGTCTTTCTGAGGATCTGGTGGAGGAAGAGAGTATTCCTGTTAGTGTTTCTCCTATTGACTTCGTGGTTGATTTAGAGAAAACAAAGAGAACAAGGAAGAAGAAGGATTATTCTTATTCAAACAAACGTAGAAGTGTTCGGATTAATTGTTTAAAAAGTAAGCAAGATGCATAATTTAAGTGGGTTATTTTGGAATAGTGAGGGTTTTCGTGACCCGGGGAAACATCATTTTATTCAAGAGAGTATTAGAGAAAGAAAATTGGATTTTGTTGCTCTTTCAGAAACAGGAAGATCTCACTTTGCATCCTCGTTTCTTAATCACTTAGCTTCGGGCTTGGATTTCTCGTGGTTTTGTTTGCCACCGAGAGGTAGATCAGGGGGCATGCTTATTGGTATTAACTCTTTATCTATTGAGGTTAGGAATGTGGATGTGGGAGACTTTTCTGTTAAACTTTCTGTTAAGACTAAGAGTGATGGTTTCGAATGGGTGTTAGTTTCGGTCTATGGTGCTGCCCAAGATGAATTTAAGCCACAATTCTTATCAGAACTTGTTCGTATATGTGAGAATGAACCACTACCTTTGGTGGTGGGTGGGGATTTTAATATCATTCGAAAGCCTGAAGAGAAGAATAACGATAATTATAATCCTAGGTGGCCTGTTATATATGTTGAATGCAATTATTCATAGTTTGGATTTAAAAGAGATTGAGCTATCGGGTAGACAATTCACTTGGGCAAGTAGAAGAGCTACTACCACCTTCGAAAAGTTAGATAGAGTGTTATCTTCTGTGGAGTGGGAACATAAATTTCCTCTAGCCACTGTTCATGCCTTAGCTAGACATGGGTCTGATCACACGCCTTTGTTATTAGATTTTGGTGCCCGTGCTCATGTTGGGAACAAGGGAAACTTCTCTTTTGAGCTTTCGTGGCTGAGAATGGAAGGTTTCTATGAGATGGTGGCTGCTGAGTGGGCGATTCCTACTAGAGGGGATTCGGCCATAGACATTTGGCAGAATAAAATAAGGCATTTGCGCCGTTATCTAAAGGGCTGGGCAAAGAACCAAAGCGGCAAATATAGGATTGAGAGGGATAGGCTTATTAAGATCATTGAAGAGTTAGATCGGAAATCCGAGAGTGTCCTTTTATCTTCTGTGGAGAGGGATACTCTTCGAGAGGCTAATGATCGTCTTTGTTGCCTTCGTAGAGATGAGGAAACAAAGTGGGCTCAACGGGCTAAACTTAAGCATATTCAGGAGGGGGGAGATAATACGAAGTATTTTCATCTTATTGCTAATGGAAAACACCGTAGAAAATTAATCTTCCAGTTAGAGCAGGAAGAGGGTACTATTGTTGGGGATGAAGATTTGAAAACTTACATTACTGAATATTATAAAAAATTGTTTGGACCTTCCGATCCAAATAATATTTCCTTAGTGGAAAACCATATCAATGACATACCACAATTAACTCGAGAGGAAAACGATATTCTCACGGCTGATTTCTTAGTGGAAGAAGTTTTTGAGGCAATATCGCAAATGGAACCTAATAAGGCTCCGGGCCCCGACGGTTTTCCTGCTGAGTTCTACAAATTGTTTTGGGAGGTTATCAAGTCTGATTTGATGGCCATGTTTCTAGATTTTAAGCAAGGTAATCTTCAGTTGTTCAAACTGAATTTTGGGGTTATTACTTTGCTTCCAAAGAAGGAGAATGTGGTTCAAATTCAGCAGTATAGGCCTATATGTCTACTTAATGTTAGTTTCAAAATATTCACTAAAGTGGGTACTAATCGTATTACCCAAATTGTGAATAAGGTGGTAAGACCATCTCAGTCGGCTTTTATGCCAGGGAGAAATATTTTGGAAGGAGTGGTAGTCCTTCATGAAACTATTCATGAGCTTAAGAGGAAGAAGTTAGATGGAGTTATTTTTAAAATTGATTTCGAGAAAGCATATGATAAGGTAAAATGGCCTTTTTTAATCAAAGCTTTGCGTATGAAAGGTTTTGCGCAAGAGTGGTGTGACATGATCTTACAAATTGTTCAGGGAGGAAGTGTAGGCATTCGGGTAAATAATGATATAGGACATTATTTCCAAACGAAAAAGGGTCTCAGACAGGGTGACCCTTTGTCTCCTATTCTCTTCAATATTGTTGCAGATATGTTAGTCATTTTGATTAATAGGGCCAAGGAAAATGGACAAATAGGGGGTCTAATTCCTAATTTAGTTGAAGGGGGTTTGTCCATCCTTCAATATGCGGATGATACAGTTCTTTTTTTAGAGCATGATTTGGAACAGGCTCTAAATTTAAAGTTAATACTGTGTATTTTTGAGCAATTATCGGGACTCAAGATTAACTTTCATAAGAGTGAAATTTTCTGTTTTGGAAAGGCTAAAGAAGTAGAGGACCAGTATAAACAAATTTTTGGTTGTGAATCTGGTTGTTTACCTTTCAAATATTTGGGCATTCCTATTCATCACAGAAAACTTATGAATTCTGAGTGGTACCCAGTAGAAAGTCGTTTTGAAGACAAACTTGGGTGCTGGAAAGGGAAATTATTATCATATGGGGATAGACTGATTCTTGTTAATTCTGTGTTAACAAGTTTACCCATGTTTATGCTTTCCTTTTTTGAGATCCCTATTGGCGTTCGAAAGAGATTAGACTTTTATAGATCACGTTTTTTCTGGCAGAGTGATGAGTATAAGAGGAAATATAGATTGACAAAGTGGAATATTATTTGTAGACCGAAAGACCAGGGAGGTTTGGGTGTGGAAGTGCTAGAGCTAAAGAATAAGTGTTTGTTAGCAAAATGGTTGTTCAAGATACTAACGGAAGAGGGTGTCTGGCAGGAACTGTTGGTTAATAAATACTTACATAGCAAATCTTTAGCTCATGTTGAAGCACAACCAACAGATTCTCCCTTTTGGAAAGGACCAATGAAAGTTAAGACGGACTTCTTTAGTAGAGGGTCTTTTAAAATTGGTAATGGGGAAATAACTAGATTCTGGGAGGACACTTGGTTAGGCCCAACCCCCCTCTCGGATCAATATCCTCTCCTTTACCACATTGTCCAGTCCAAGAATGTGTCTGTTGCGGATGTGTTTCAGAATGCACCTCCGATTAACATATCCTTTCGTAGGAATCTCGTAGGTGTTACTTGAGATATGTGGTCCCATTTATGTCTACGTTTGATGGATATCTCGTTGAACTCTGAGATGGATAGTTTTCATTGGAACTTGACTCAGAGTGGTACGTTTTTGGCGAAGTCCATGTATGAAGACTTAATGAATGGACATACAATTTTTCTAAAGACATATTTGTGGAAATTAAAAATACCGCTAAAGATTAAAAAATTTATGTGGTTTCTAGATAAAAAAGTCTTGCTTACTAGGGATAAGTTAGCTAAGAAGGGTTGGAAGGGTGATACGCATTGTTCCTTTTGTGGGAATGAGGAGACTGCAGATCACTTATTTATTTCATGCCCTTTTGCTCAGCTGGTTTGGCGTCTGGTGTTTTGTACGTACAATATTCCTCCCCCCTCCAATTTGACGAATATGTTTGGGAATTGGCTCAATGGGATCGATGTTAAGACTAAGAATAGGATTAGAATTGGTGTATCGGCCATTTGTTGGGATATTTGGTTATGCAGAAATAATGTGGTTTTTAACAGGAAGAATCATTTTCATGTATTACAGGTTATTTACTCGGCAGCGCATTGGATCCAGCTATGGGCTTTCCTGCTTCCTTCAGATCAGCGGAAGCTTATGGTGGATGGCTGCACTCGTCTCCTTACGGTGGCACAGGAGTTTTTCTCCCGACATACTTGGCAGCCTACTAATAGGCTTTTGTAGTTTATTTTTGTTTGGCTGTAATTTTAGGGAGAATTTCTTGTGCTTGTAAGGTTTAATCGGATGTAACTCAGTTCGACACTCTGGTTTTTAATAATCAATAAAGGTTGTGTGCATCACTCGATGCAGAGGCCGGGGTCTAACCCCATTTCTAAAAAAAAACTCAGTTTTTGGTTGTTTGGTAGATTGGTTTTATGGTTTATCCCTTGGGCCATGTCCACCTCATACAGAAAAAACTTCTCAACCATGCCCAGTTGACAAGTGGAAATCGAGATTCACATCCTAATGCCGAGGTCATCCCAAAAAATTCCACGCGTGGGCCCACCCGCAAGTTGCACCTAATGCCCCTCCCGAAACCGGGTTCATTTTCCCGTCGCTACTTTCCATCGGCAAGTCCCCGTCCGTACCGCGGCGCGGTGCTCGACCTCGCCCCACCGCCCAGGCCTTGACCTCGGCCCGTGATACGTCTCCAACGTATCTATAATTTCTGACGTTCCATGTTGATATTATGCCAATTGCTACATGTTTTCTCCCTTCTTTATGTCATTTTTATCGATTTTCCGGACTAACCTATTGACAAGATGCCACAGAGTCAGTTCGCTGTTTTCTGCTGTTTTTAGTTTCAGAAAAGTTGTTCTGAAAATATTCTCGGAATTGGAAAATTCGAAAGCGAGAAGTCTTAGAAGTCCCGAAGAGCCCCGAAGACAGGCCACACCATGGGGTGGCGCGGGTCCCCCCGGCCATGCCACCTAGGGGTGTGGGCCCCTGGCCACCTCCCGGCATCGCCCTTTCGCCCATATATACTCCCCGAGGCATAAACCCTAAATCAATCGACCTTTTCCACAAAATACATTTGTAGCTCCGCCGCCGCCACCGACAAGTTTCGGGGGACAGATCTCGCTTCTGGCACCCTGCTGGGACGGGGAAGTGCCCCCGGAAGCCATCTCCATCGACTTCACCACCATCTCCATCGCCGTTGCTGTCTCCTATGATGAGGAGGAAGTAGTTCTCCCCCGAGGCTGAGGGCTCTATGGTAGCTATGTGTTTCATCTCTCTCCCATGGTGTGATCTTTATGTGATCGTGAGCTTTGTAATCTAGTTGAATTCATAGATATTATTCTTCATCTATTATGCTACTCAAGTGGTTTTTGTTATGAGATCTCCGTAAACGCCTTGATCACGGTGTAAAGGTGACAGTGTGTGCACCGTGTGGTTTAGCATTATATTTATATTTTGTGTTGGATAACCCTATGAAATTGTGGTGTTTGCGTGGAACCATCTGGGTCCCATGGTGATAGCATGGGGGTTACTTGGTTGGGAAAGTGCTTACTCTGAGGAGTGCTGTTACAGCCCTACGCAATGATTGGTGTTTGTTATTCGACCGGAAAGTGGTTCGGAGTAGCATAGTGAAGAAATGATATTTATGCATTCAATTATGTTTTCATTGTTGAGAGTGTCCACTAGTGAAAGTAGGATCCCTAGGCCTTATTTCCAAGCATTGAAACACCGTTTTCCGCCTATTCTGCTACATGTTTGCTTGCTGCCATTTTTATTTCAGATTGCTATTATCACTTATTATCATCCATATTACTTGCATTTTACTCTCTCTTCGCCGAACTAGTGCACCTATATACCTGACAAGTATATTGGGTGTGTTGGGGACACAAGAGACTTCTTGTATCTTGATTGCAGGGTTGCTTGAGAGGGATATCTTTGACCTCTACCTCCCTGAGTTCAATAAACCTTGGGTGATCCACTTAAGGGAAACTTGCTGCTGTTCTACAAACCTCTGCACTTGGAGGCCCAACACTGTCTACAAGAATAGAAGCATGCGTAGACATCAGCCTGCGCTCGACCTCCCCCGCCGTTTAGCGGCGCCGCGCCCCGTCGCCCAGCAACTGTAGGGTTCGTTGCATAGAAAACAAAAATATTCCTACGCGAAAGACACCGAAGGGCCAAAGATCTAATCTAGGAGATGCAAGCAATAGGGAGAAAGAGTATTAGAAAAACATACCCTCGAAGACTCTAAGCGGTACGAGATTGAATCTCGTTGTTGGCGTAGTCGTACTCACTTCGATCTCAAGACCGAGAAGATCTGCACCGCAATCTGGCGGTCCCTCCTTGATCGGTCACACGTTCAGCTCGATGGCGACCTCCGTTCGCTCGATCTAGCGGGGCAACGGAAGTAGAGGATCCCCCATAATTCCAGCAGCACGTTGGTGTGGTGTGGTGAAGAATCCCACGGTCAGCGCTTCGCCAAGCGGATGACCATGGAATGGATCAGCGGGTGGAGAGAAAAGAGGTGGGACAAGTGTTTGAAGGAGGGAGAGCTCTCACCCTCCTTTTATAGGGGAGGGGGAGGCAACCAAAGGGGGGGTGCAGCCAAGCGATGGTGCCCCCACCTCTTCCCCTCTTCATGTGAGTGGACACTCCACTCACACCCACTCATTTCTCTCTTAATTTTCCACATAAAAATCAAAAGATTTTTTTATTAAATAAATAAAACACTTTTATATCTTTAAATTAATATTTGTTAATTCTTTTAACAAACATTTGCACACAACCCCTCGAATCATTTTTTAATTCTATTAACAACCATTCAATGGAAACCCCCTTGAAATATTTCAAATTTACCCGAAACAATTCCGGTCTTGTCCAAATTATTCTTCGATATTCCGTATCCTCTCCAATGCGTCATCGAACCTTAGGTGTGTCACCCTACGGTTCATGAATAATATAGACATGATCGAGACACCTCTCCGATCAAGAATCAACAGCGGGATATGGAGATCCGTGATGACTCCTATATATTCAAGGATGAATCTTGTGATCGTGTGAACCATCAACATCGTACCTAATTCCTTTTGTCCTGCGATATTTTAATTGTCTGAGATCTGATCATCGGTATCAACCATTGAAGGGAATATGCCCGAGAGGCAATAATAAAATGGTTATTATCTTATTCCTTGTTTATGATGAATCTTTATTTCTCATGCTAGAATTGTATTAACCGGAAACGTTGATACATGTGTGTTTAATAAACAAACAATGGTTCCTAGTAAAGCCTCTCTTTTAACTAGCTCGTTGATTAATAGATGATCAAGGTTTCCTGATCATGAACATTGGATGTTGTTAATAACGGGGTCATGTCATTAGAAGAATGATGTGATGAACATATACCCAAAGTGAATATAGCAATGCGATCAAGTCATTAAGTTTACATTGTTATATCAAACATACGAAGTAACTTATTCCTTAGACCATGAGATCATGTCAATCACTAATACTGGAAGGGTGCTTTGATGTCATCAAACGTCACACCGTAACAGGGTGACTATAAAGGTGTCGTTAGGTATTCGGAAAGTATTAGTTGAGGATCATGGATCAAGAGTGGGATTTGTCCATCCAAAATGACGAAGAGATATTGTAAGGACCCCAGACCGGCAGTCTGAAACCCTCCGTATGCATACATTCACGATCCCAGAAAGATCAGTCGTGAACAACATACAAAGTTGGCATACAGAAATACATCATCCATTACACGAATACATAAAGGTATTACATAAAAGATCACATGATCAAGTTTAACGCAACTGCCACATAGGGCAGGCAACTTATCAAACACAGCGGAAGACAATTAAAACACAACGTAGTTGAGCCCAAGTCACGCCTTAACCTACAGGCTGCTGACCCGGAGACGATCCTAGTTCGCAAAGCCGTCAGCTCCGTACTTCTCTTCATAGATATCCTTCGGAGGCTCCTTCTCAAAGTCTGGCAAGTAGATACCAGGGGCGAAACCATAATGAGTACATTTGAATGTACTCAGCAAGACATCCATCATATCACTTACCAAACATGCAAATATGCTTATATGGTGGAATAGGTAGGCTATAAATAGGGTTCCCTACCAATGGTGTTCGTATAAGATGACACCACAGTTGCAGTCAGGTTAATCTGCATCTTCGTTGAAGAAGATACTTCAGAAGAAAATAATATAGTTTTATTTCTCTTGTAGATATCACATGTACAAGAGGTTTTGTAAAACTTTGTTAAAGAATATTTTCTCTTTGCAAAACTTCTTGGAATCAGTTTCCAGAATTCTTGCTTAGAGTAGAAAAGGTTTTCTTTGCAAAACATTTTGTTTTATATAGCGACATCTGGCTTTTCATCATCGACGATACCTCCACGGTATACGTTTTCCTTCCTTTCCGAACTTCACAAGTTCAAACTTCCCTTCAAAATTCCTTTTCAAAAACTTCCTCTTTTGAAAACATTGACACAATGCTAGCTACATGGCCATTCAACTGTCCATATCCGAGGACGCGGCTTCTTCGAAAAAGTTGTACTCTGCAGAGGTGTACTCATCCACCAGATCCAATACACCTACCGTGAACAACCACGGACTGTAACAACAGTATGTAAACATCAGGTATCTGATCATAACCATTCACTATGTTCAAGCTAGTATATGTATATCTCTCAGTCGAGTGTCCGCATCCCCGGCACCGAGCTAATCCCCGCCAAGCCAGGAGCCCCAACTGCTGCATCCGGAGGGAAAATGAATCCCACACTTTTATGTCTCCAGGACATTCGGTTCGAGGGTACGACGTCCCTTATAGCGATTGAGATAGAACACACACTAATAAGAACAAAATTCAAGTTAAGCCCCGTGCCCATGTTGGGGTAGGGTGGCAGTACGGTAAAGGTTGTCCGGCGAAGACTAGGTTATGTTTCATTTTTGAAAACACCACTTTCTCAAAAATGACCACTTCCACATTCCTCCGGAGAACAAGGATCCGCCTTTTCTCCGGGTTTTTCCGTAAAGCCTTTGTTTTGTAGAATCACAATTTTAGGGTGTCCACTTAGGGACTAGTATATTTGATGGTAATAAATACCATATGGTGGCTTATGGGCTTGGTATTACCAAGTTTAACTACTGGCATAATAGTAACCTATATACTAGTATAGTAGTAATAGCCACATCATAAATAGTTTTGATAATCAAGTTTTTGTAAAACTTCAGAGGTAAAACATGCATGATAGATAATGATAAGTATTGTATCAGCAAGCATCAGGATGGCTTGCCTGGTAACTCCTTGTGTCCCTGGTTTTGGAGTGACTGGAACTTGAAACAGAGCTTCACGACACTCCCTTCCTCTTCGTTTTCTAACGTCGTAAAGAGAAATAAGGACACAAATTCAGAACTAATCAAGGCAAGCAACAATACATAACAATACATACAGCAAGGAAACTAATAATAACCAATCACACAATTTATTAATGGAGGCAAACAATCAGACAAACACACTTGGCAGAAATGCCATTTAATAAGGCAACTCAAGGTTGGAGGAACATAACTCACAACCTCAATATCATGGATTCAGTGGGTGTGCCACTCTCATACCAAGATATTAATAAACCTAAAATACACTTAGTTTCACAAGGGTGAGACTACTAAAAGTATATAAAACATGCACAATAATAATCATGGCAAAGGGGTCTATCAACCACACCACAAAAAGAACAAGATAGCTAATCTACTAAGCCTAAATTCACATCAAGAATAAATAAAACACATGATTTGCAAAAGTTACTTTTACAAATCAGTGAGCCTACACAAGTGCAACAAGGCAATAGACTCATCACAAAACACACAATTCTCATAGTGAGAACAATAGAAACAATGACTAAAAAGGAGGAATCCTATAGACATGCTTCTACTAAGGGTTTGCTATGCAAGCATGCATAACAAGTAAAGTACTAAAATGCAAAAAAGGAACCATGTTATCATTATGGGAAATGAAAACATGTCCTCATGCAAGGATACACAAATATCTACCAAACACAAGTTGGCAGGAAAAATAATTCAATACAAAAAACTGCTAAGGAAACTAGTACTACTCAAACATGAAGAATCAATGGATGCATTTCAATCAAGTAATTGAAATGCAACCAGAGGGTCCATGTAATGAAAACAGGAGTGAAAAACATCTATAATTGCTATAACAAAAAATATCCCATTTAGTAAAACAATGCATCAATTTGCAGGGCAACTCCTACATACTAGTGGTAATAAAAAGGGCATTACTAGAGGAATCAAACAACACTCCAAAGATGGATTTTTACTAGAAAGACACACATGATTACAAACACTTACAAACAGAAGCATACACATTTTCATTTAGCACTAAAAATCCCAAGGCAAAAATACTAGGCACTCATTAGTTAGAGAACTATATAAAAGAAACACATCTAGTGTGGGGGAAATAATGTTTCCACCAAAAATGCAATGACACCAGTGGGTGTTCCACTATCATATCAAGGCATTAATAGGTCACAAGGCCTCTGGTCACACTTGCTAAAAATTAACAAAATACTAAAGTAGCATCTAGTGCAATAACCATACTAGTAGAAAATAATAGGGTGCTAAAAATAAGCAAGGTAATGCTACTCATGCTATTATTTCCACACAAGTGAAAACTTCAGGGGTCAAGTACTCATAAAAACATCATCAAAAGTGCTACTGGTCCTATGAATACAACACAAAAATATGTGGCTACACAACCACAAATGTTTATGTCAAAAATTCCACACATGAGGGAATTTTTCCATAACATTCTCATAGTCATGACAAAGCTACTCATGCTTCTCTACCAACTAAAATGCAAACTAGCAGAGGTGATAACAACACAATATAAGTACCAACATGGTACTGGACCTAATATCTCAACACAACAATCCAAGTGTTTGCACATAATTTATCACTCAAAAAAAGTTCTATGCAAGTATAAACTAGAGATAAACATATGCTATTCTAGTAAATCCTATTTCTTCTCAACTCAAGTCCACATAATCTAACATGCTAAAATAGCTAAGTAAACCTTAGAAAACAAGTTCACACAACTTCTACATGCTAGAAAAAATATTGCAACACAAAAATATATTCACACAAATTAATTACCTAAAATGCCAAAATGGCAGAAACATGCAAATTAAAGATCTGTCCACCAAATTTTCTATGATGCTCTAAAAATTAAACCCAGCTAGGTTTGTATATCCCTAAACATATACAAGACCATCCAATTGAGTTTGCATCAAAATTCATCTTTAATTATTTTATAAAAATCACCAAAGTGCTCTCTGGTGTTTTACCAAATTGCATGCCATTTCAGAAATACAAGGAATTTGGAAGCAAGTTTAATTTCTCCTGTTAGGAAATTTCAAGGGCTTTCCAATGCAATTGGATACACCTCATTATGAGTTGTGAAATTAAAATGGTGCTCATTTTTCTTTTTCTGGTACCTGTTGCCAAACCATTTTTCATTTCAAAAGTATTCATCCAAATGTAGATCTACAAGTTGGAGGTGGTTTAGATTTAGTTGATGTACAACTGTTAATTTTAGTTTGGTCAAATTCATCTTTTAGATTAGTTTTTAAGGCCAAAAGCAATCATACACTTTTCTGTCAAAAATTAAAATGGAAAAACAACTGGATGGGCCAGATCCACAGATGGGCCGGACAGATCTGTTTTCACCGCGGCGGGATCTAGCCGCAGACGCTGACCCGTGGGTCAGACGGCCACACGGCAGCCATGCAGGCACAGCGAGGCCCCACCTGCAGGTTTGACTATCATGCGCGCGGGGTCAAGGAGATGCTGACGCGAGCACGTGTCATCGTCGGCGGGAACGTCTCCGGCGAGGTCCTAACTAGCGATTCCGTTCACCGTTTCGCAAATCAAACGCATCTACGCGTTGTACTCGACTCGGGGAAGCAAACGCGCGTGGTTTCGTTTCCTGGGAGACGCCAGAGAGCGGCCGACGACGAGGGCGCGCGGCGGCCCGAGAGGGAGCACGACACGGCGACGAAATAGAGGGAGAGGGAGAGGGAAAAAGGGGCGGCGGGGGTCGCCTGCTTACCCTAGACGCGCGGGAGGGCTCTGAGAGGACGGAGGAGGCTCGAGGGCGCGGGGATCCCTCGCCGGAGTTCGCCGAGCCCGAAAAGGGAATCGGACGACGCGGTCACCACGCGACCTTCCGCCTCGATTCCTTCAGCAGGGAGGTCCAGCACGACTAGGCGGAGAGGATGGGAACCACGGCGACCGGCGGCGAGCCTACATTTGGCCGAATCGACGGTGGCCATACCTAGGGTTTCGGTTTTGGGGCAAATGCACAGAGAGAGAGATAGAGCTCGAGTGGGGGGGAGAGAGGGGGCATACAGCAGACAAGAGCACATGGGGGGCCTCTTTATCTTTGAGAAAGCTTCTAATCGAAGCAATGGCTAGGGGCACTGCTTCTACAGAGAGCTAGGAAGAAGAAGGTGACTGGGATTACATTTTGGTCCCTAGCAAATTACAAATACATCCTTTTCTCTCTTTTCCTTCTCTGAAAACTGTTGTTTTCACAAGTCAAACAAAGTCATAAATTGAAATCCTTTTGCCCAAAATTCTTATTAGTTGATATTCACAACATATGTGAAAATTGGCTCAATTAGATAAACTTGATAATTCAAAGTTGTTCAAATTTCAATTCTGACATAAATGGACATTGAATTTATTAGACTACTTAGGAGTTTCCAAAAATGATAATTTTTGGCACACATTCCTTATTTGGTGTGTTCCTTGTGTGGTAGAAAATTCAAGTCATTTTGAGTTACTTCATAGAACAAACTTGTTCAAATTTCTAAAAGGTGCTGTCTACAAAACAGGGGTGTTTGGCAACTTAAATTATTCCAAAACTTGTGCCCTTTTGGTTTTCATCCTTATATATTATATAGAGCATGTGGTATTTATTTCATGGCATTTTGCAAAAGTTTGTAGAACAAACTTGTTCAAAATTCCAATTGTTGCTGTGGAGAAAAATCATGTTTTCAAGACTTTAATTGATTCAAATTTTTGTCTCCTCTTGTGTGTGTTCCTTATTTGATATAAGGAAGCAATGGTATTAATTTCAGATCATTTTAAGAAAGTTTCCAATAGTAACTTGTTTGAGTTTCTTGTTTCTGGAAATATTGGAAATTCAATTTAATAAGGCACTTGGCTTTTCTTTAACAATGCTTTGCCAAAATATTTATGTGACTAGAGATAGCAATTCAATTCTCTCCAACACTTTGTTTTTAAGCTTGCAAGGTTGGAAAAACATTTGATAAGATTTTGGTGAAGCATCTAAGAATGTATCTTTTTCTGATAATCTTTTAGGGAAATTTATTTAGTGTTTCCTCTTTCTTAATTTGGGCCTTGGAATAATATTCAACAAGTATGGGATTCATAAGATAATTTTGGAAAACTCTTTGATCAATATTTACTTTATAAAATATTTCCCAGGTCATTGGAACAATATGTTGAATATTTTTAGTTTACTGCTTTGCTATCTTTTTAAGTTTGCTTTCCATTTCTTAGCCATGTAAGTTTATATAATTAGTTTGTTTAGTTGCACTCAAACAAACACAACCAAAGTTTATTGGTCAAGCAATTATAAAAACAACTGTGTTATCAGGTATTCCAAAATTGGGATGTGACAGGTCTTCCACCCTTAAAAAAATCTCGTCCCCGAGATTCGCAAGCGAGGACTAAGGGAGGGCCAACAAACACAATGTTAGTGTTAGAGTGCAGGTGCTTCCCCCCTTTGATTTTTCTTGGTAGGCGGGGTACTTCCCTAAATTAGCAAATTCACTTTAAAAATAAATCTCTAGCTATCAATTTACTCAACCGCCAATTTTTAAAATTTCTGATAACGTCACTACAAAATTAAGGTTAGTGCAGAACTACCTGGAAAACGTACCGTCAATTAATTACATGAGTTCCTAGCTATATCCCACATATTACATACCACATATGTAGTGGTGTACCACTCTCATAACAAGGTATATAATAAGCTAAAAATATAGCTTGTGGGTGCAAAGGTTAGGTTGCTAAGGTAAAACAAACAGACAGAACAAAAACTCACGGCAGTGGGTGTTACTCTCCACAAGCAACTATCACTTAATACGTTCATGATTTTAGTTGGATGTTTTAGTTTCCTAAGATACTCTTAAGCACCATCATAACACAAGTATAAACTCATGCTAAGGTAAAACATTTAAACGAAATCCAATAAGCAAGCAAACAACACCACAGATGAATAGACTATTTATTCACTAGGTTATTGTTTACTAGAGGTTTTGGAATCCATCAATCATGAACAATAAGCAAACAACCAGTATCTAAAAACCAATGAATCCAATCATAAAGATACTCTAAAACACCATCTTCACACAAGATAAAACTCCTATTACACAGGCATAAAAATTCAGGACTCACAAATAACACACTAGTATGAAAAATCTACACCAGCATGCTATAAGAGATAATCGTATCCTATAACCATAGAACATGCAACTAAATAATTCATGGCATGATAAAATAAGTAATAACTTCCTAAACATGCTATACCCACATATATTCATAAAATAAAAAGAGGGTAATACTAGAGCAAAAAAAAAATCACCATTTTCTAGTGGCGAAACTAGTTTCACCCTAGAGAAGCAAACAATGCTATCATGATGTTTAAACTTAAACAAGAAAGTCATGAATATAAGTGTACCTAATAACAGTACACTAATCCTACTCATGTTAGTAAGCACAAGCACCAGAGTAATTTTATGAATCAACCATTAATCACGCAGAAATTTCTTCTAGCAATTTTCTGTTTTCTTTAACCAAATACTAGCAAACAAGCAAGGTATAACTCACACAACCAGTAGCTATGCAATTAATGAAAATTTATCTAAACCTTTTCAAAAATCCATACACTCAATTTAGAATTATTCACAAACAATCTACCAATCAAGAGGAATTTATTTTATTTGCGAACAATTTAATTTCAGCACACGATAGTGAAACATTTCTTAACATGATACCCCTAAGGAATATTATGCTAACAAAAGGATCACACCTAAACATATTAGTATTTACTAATAAGAAATAAACTTCTCACTTGCATAGGTGAAAAAAAACAATTATATTTTCCAAGGTGGAAAATAGGAATCAATCACCTAGTGAAACATGCTATTTTCACACATGTGTATGGTTGGGGATTTTCATCCTCAAGCCAAAATGCAAAGGGACCAGTGGGCTATGGCCTACTAATACCAAGGAAAAATAGGTACTAAGCCTCTGGTTACTCATGAAAAACTTTGCATGCAAGATAAAAATATAAGGCTATTTAATCTAGTGAAACAATACTAGTGCATATTGATAGCAATGCTTACACATGCTTTACTATTAAGAGACATGCAAGCTAACACAGGTACAAGCATCAAAAAAACAGTACCAAAATGGTACTGGACTCAAAGAAAACATAGCACAAAATCTATTAAGAAAGTATACACAGATCTAGCTCTCACAATACTTTCAAATAATAAACTAGAAGGTAACAAATGCTATTTCATTTTTATTCGAGTTTCCAATCATGCACACACTTCCTAGGGTAGATTTATTGTAAGAAAAACACATAATATCAAGTCCTAACAACTCAATATAAGTTAGGAAGCAAGATTGAATAAAACACAAATTGATTTCAATCAAGAGCACACAAGGAAACAAAAACAGGAAAACTGTTATTTTCTTAATCTATCATAACCATTCCATCGTTCACTTAATTTCTAAACCCCGAATTTCATAGTACCTACAACGTCTACTAAGATTTGGTTTCCAAAGTAGATACACCTGATATCCTATTGACTAGTAAACGAATAGGTCATCATCTTATTTTCTCGTGACTTCTCCTTTTTACCAACTAGATTAAAAGGTGTCCTAAGTCACTTAATTCATTGGTTTAGAAAGAGTTGTAAGTAGTTCGCATGCTTTGGTTAGGTGTCAACCTAAGATTTGGCAAAGCATGTTAGTCTTGTTAGCTTTCTATTTAATCATGTTTGTCCGACAAGATACGACTAGCGTCATCGTACGTCGAATATTGAATCGTGCTCTTTTGATTGGCTTCTGAGGGGGTTGCGCATCATGGCATGTGAAGACTTCTTTTGAACCTTTATCCATAGGAGGGAGGTATATAACTTTTAAAAGGGGATTTCTCTTGTTTGGTCTTTTAAAAGGGAACATAAAAAGGTGCGAAATTTAGCCAACGGGGTAAAAATAGTCTTTTGCAAACAGACAAAACACAGAGGTTTTGGTCAGTAGTGGTTGGTGTGTCGCGCTTGTAGCAACGCTCTCAGCTCGTGTGGCTTGATGGTCCTCCATTATTAGGCCCAACGGTGCTTTCATTGAATTTGGGGGAGATGGTGGTGGTTCACGACGGGTGGCATTTCTAAGCAAAAACAAGTATAAGTCTAAGCAACAAATTCTTGTTTTTGAATATTATACAAACATTTTTTCTTGCAAAAATCTTAACAAGAGGCGATTCAAAAACAAGAGCGGGGCAATCACAATTTTGCAAAATTTGAGCACCCCACAAACATATAGAAGCCTAGATGAACAAAAATCTACGCCACACAATAGCACAAAGTCTTACAGACACACATATGCAAGCCATAACACACAAGCAAGGCTCCATTGGAGCTACGTCGGGGAAGACGACTCATAGAGTCATCGCTAAATTACTCCAAACTAGACTGATCCAAAATCCTAAAAGTGGCTGAAGAACTATATCTACTTCTGACCATCATCACTGTAGAGCTAGGCAATTATTTTGGTCTTCTCGGGACATCGGCAAGTATACAAGTTTTTGGATGGAAACAAGATAATAGAAGTAAAGTTTTGATAAAACTTTTAACTGAGAGAGGTAAGACTATGCAACAATTTGTTTTTGAAACCCCAACTATTTTCTGAACAGAAAACTTCAAAGACGAGAGATGTTTCAAAAACAGAGCGGAGCAGTTGCAAACAAGTAAGAAATAAACTCTTAACCGAGAGAGATATGCCTTTAGAATCTTTTGATAAGATAATAAGGAGGGAAAATATACTAAAATTCCCTTAGATAAAAATAATTTAGATAGTAAATAGGTTTTTACTCCAAAATACTTTTCTTTCCTATCTGACGTCCATGCTAACTAAGGTCTCCTAAGGTCAACCTGGCTCTGATACCAACTCTGTAAGGACCCCAGACCGGCAGTCTGAAACCCTCCGTATGCATACATTCACGATCCCAGAAAGATCAGTCGTGAACAACATACAAAGTTGGCATACAGAAATACATCATCCATTACATGAATACATAAAGGTATTACATAAAAGATCACATGATCAAGTTTAACGCAACTGCCACATAGGGCAGGCAACTTATCAAACACAGCGGAAGACAATTAAAACACAACGTAGTTGAGCCCAAGTCACGCCTTAACCTACAGGCTGCTGACCCGGAGACGATCCTAGTTCGCAAAGCCGTCAGCTCCGTACTTCTCTTCATAGATATCCTTCGGAGGCTCCTTCTCAAAGTCTGGCAAGTAGATACCAGGGGCGAAACCATAATGAGTACATTTGAATGTACTCAGCAAGACATCCATCATATCACTTACCAAACATGCAAATATGCTTATATGGTGGAATAGGTAGGCTATAAATAGGGTTCCCTACCAATGGTGTTCATATAAGATGACACCACAGTTGCAGTCAGGTTAATCTGCATCTTCGTTGAAGAAGATACTTCAGAAGAAAATAATATAGTTTTATTTCTCTTGTAGATATCACATGTACAAGAGGTTTTGTAAAACTTTGTTAAAGAATATTTTCTCTTTGCAAAACTTCTTGGAATCAGTTTCCAGAATTCTTGCTTAGAGTAGAAAAGGTTTTCTTTGCAAAACATTTTGTTTTATATAGCGACATCTGGCTTTTCATCATCGACGATACCTCCACGGTATACGTTTTCCTTCCTTTCCGAACTTCACAAGTTCAAACTTCCCTTCAAAATTCATTTTCAAAAACTTCCTCTTTTGAAAACATTGACACAATGCTAGCTACATGGCCATTCAACTGTCCATATCCGAGGACGCGGCTTCTTCGAAAAAGTTGTACTCTGCAGAGGTGTACTCATCCACCAGATCCAGTACACCTACCATGAACAACCACGGACTGTAACAACAGTATGTAAACATCAGGTATCTGATCATAACCATTCACTATGTTCAAGCTAGTATATGTCTAACACACACTCGAGTGTCCGCATCCCCGGCACCTAGCTAATCCCCGCCAAGCCAGGAGCCCCAACTGCTGCATCCGGAGGGAAAATGAATCCAACACTTTTATGTCTCCACGACATTCGGTTCGAGGGTACGACGTCCCTTATAGCGATTGAGATAGAACACACACTAATAAGAACAAACTTCAAGTTAAGCCCCGTGCCCATGTTGGGGTAGGGTGGCAGTACGGTAAAGGTTGTCCGGCGAAGACTAGGTTATGTGTCATTTTTGAAAACACCACTTTCTCAAAAATGACCACTTCCATATTCCTCCGGAGAACAAGGATCCGCCTTTTCTCCGTGTTTTTCCGTAAAGCCTTTGTTTTGTAGAATCACAATTTTAGGGTGTCCACTTAGGGACTAGTATATTTGATGGTAATAAATACCATATGGTGGCTTATGGGCTTGGTATTACCAAGTTTAACTACTGGCATAATAGTAACCTATATACTAGTATAGTAGTAATAGCCACATCATAAATAGTTTTGATAATCAAGTTTTTGTAAAACTTCAGAGGTAAAACATGCATCTTATATTTACTAATTGGAGGCACCATTAAAGTCTCCACGTTAATCCACATCATCAAAATTAATTAATCTGTTAGATCTTGATTTTACGGCTAGGATGGATCGTGCCAAACATTGTCACGTAGTACGTTACAAAAATCCAGCACGATAGCCTAACAACAAATCGTACACGTGAAGAAAAAAATAGGTCGGTTGCAATCAGGACTCAGCCTAACAACAAATCGTACACGTCAAAAAGAAAAATAAATCACTAGGTCGGTTGCATTCAGGACTCTTTAAATTTTAGTGCTACACGTGGAAAATGAGTTAGATTCTCCCGTAGCAACCAGCCGTGAGAAAGGAAATCTGGTAGAGGCGGTTTAGGAAAAGAAAAGTCTGGTAGGACACGTACTAAGAAGTTAGAAACGTATACAGATCAAAAAAAAAAATGTTGGCATCGGACATGCAAAGCCAAAATAAACAAGGAATCATAAAAAAAAAGGTGTTAGGATAGAATCCTGAGTTCAAGCGGATGAAGTAGCTTAAGAGTCCTCCCATTTTATCCCACGTACATGCCTCCACCTATTGTGCTGATTCATTGGCCTTTCAAAAGAAAAAAGTTGCACGGTATGACATCTCCCTCGATGTTTGACTATTTTCTGAAACGAGCTAGAGCTAGGGAAAATCAGATGCTTAGCGCATGGTACAATCTCTACAGTGCTAGCACATTTATATAATCACTACAGATGCTAGAACATTCATACCGGTATTGCCATTGTAAATGATTTTTTTTATATGAAACAAAGTACGATAAGGAGAAGTAGGGCACAACTAACCAAGGGCTAATCAAATCACTCCATGGTGCGTGTGAAAAATCTATACAGTGCTAGAACATTTATGTAATCCTTAGAGATGCGAGAACATTCTTATATGTATGCCGTTGTAAATGAGTTTTTTATGAAACAAAGTATGACAAGGAGAAGTAGGGCACAACTAACCAATTAATGTTCCAAAAGAGGACTGGGTTTCGAATTGTTTATTCAATTCATGCAAATAAAATGTATATTTTTAGAAGCATGTGGTTATTTAATTACACATGTGAATATTCACTTGCGACGCCTGCACAAAATTAGATGCAAGTGCTGTGGCTTTTTCTCCATACTGTTTATTGCATTCTCAGGGTTTGTTCTATACATCCTTTAGGCTGAACTGGGGATATGGTAAAACCTTCTTATGGCGAGTTCAACAAAAAGAAATGCTAGCTAAGAGAAAGAAAAATGTCAGCAGATAGGTAATTTAGTTTCTTCACATGAAAAACTAACTAATTTTATTTCTTCATACATTTTTTTCTAGATAACCACTTTCCGTCATGTCTATGTCCTCCCTCTAATCCATCGTCCATATTTGTCCTTAACATCAGCACATCCCGCCAGAGTAATCTTTGCTGTCTATTTTCTCCATACCAATTTAGTGTCTGTCATCACGCTTATTTCACTGCCGCTTTCAAGGCCCCCAATGGACATTCCATATTGCAGCAAGAAACGCCACCACCGTCGGTCTGTATATCAAAAAGAAAATATCTGTTTTTCATGAATCATCAGATCGATGATGTTGGATTTTCCGGTACATGATTTGGGGAACAAGCATGTGACGGTTGTAGACTATTGTTTTGGTTTATTCGTTTTATATGTTATGCACAAAAATATAAAGGTGACACATAAGTGCTACGGGATCCATGTGAGAATGGTATATTCATAGCCTCGGATCCAATGCCAATAATTGATGTCTCTAAGAATTTGGATTTCATGTACTTTATAGGTGCATATATTTATATTACTTTGTCTCATCTTATGTACTTTTACTCCAACATAATTTCAACACACAGGTATACAACTTGGCACATAACGTGTATATGATATCCATCGGAGAGTTTAATACAAAATATTATCCAGTTACAACTGATGATGATAATTTCTATTTCCAATTATAATTAGTTTGTACAATTTTTCATGGTCCATAATGTAATGTTCCAATATTGAACATAGTTGAGAGCATAAGACCTAAGATAAATTGGTTTCGGTTTATGAAGTTACTCTTCTGTTAGCAGGATTAATTTTTGGCAATGAAGCGAAGAGTTTGGTTTTCTCATGCATGGTGATGGAAAGGAGGAACAAACCCACAGTACTGATATTTGGTTATGAGGCGAATAATTTGATCATGCAAGCTGAGGGAAAGGTGATACTGATTTTAGTTTATTAACTTCTCTTATTGAGAGAGTGTCCTCATCATACAACAAATTTTTCTTGGGTTAGAACAAATTATAACTTCTCGGTGCCTTTATGATATACCATGCAAATTGTACCTATATGTACGTAATTTTGCAGCGGAACTATTTTTGGTTGTCCCTAATATCTTCTCATTCGCGGCATTCTTCGTGGATTTTTTTTTTGTGATTGTAATAATACTTATACTGCTCTTTCATTTTTAGCACGACAAACATTAATGTCTATATATATTAACACAAAAATAATTAGTCTTTCTTTATTTGCCCAGATTGTAGTTTTGATTCACAATCACTGTTCTGCCACTTTTTGTATTCCTTACTGATCAATATGGTATAAGTGTTCTATTTTTTCAAATGGAAAATTGTTCTTTCATTCTTATAGAGTCCTCAGAAGTTCATTAGCTTTAGTGTATTCAATGAAAAACACTAATATACTTATGTAGTCTGTAAATAGCATCACGTTTCTTTTTCTAATATGGGTTTACCCATTAGAATATTGATTGATGTTGGGAATTCAACATTGAAAAGTTTGGTCTGATTGCTCCAGTAATTTTCTAGGGCAATTCAATACAGGGTAGTTAATGGTCATTCCACTAATACTGCTTTTACCCGAGTCAAAGATCAAACTATAATTGATTTTTTGGGAAAAATATCCATGGTACAATTTTTTTGTGGATACATCGAGGATACAATTATAGTTTGGATCTATAATTTTGTATAATAATGGATTATATGAGTTAATATTGGCGGCCAGTTTCGTATAGTTCATATGGTGTAGACCGTAGAGGTACTAAGAGAGATCATGCCAAAATAAAAGAGCGCATATAATATATTGGCCATTGAGAAACATATATTATTGAGAAATTTTAATATTTTTTATTGCTAATAGTTTTGATAATCAAGTTTTTGTAAAACTTCAGAGGTAAAACATGCATGATAGATAATGATAAGTATTGTATCAGCAAGCATCAGGATGGCTTGCCTGGTAACTCCTTGTGTCCCTGGTTTTGGAGTGACTGGAACTTGAAACAGAGCTTCACGACACTCCCTTCCTCTTCGTTTTCTAACGTCGTAAAGAGAAATAAGGACACACATTCAGAACTAATCAAGGCAAGCAACAATACATAACAATACATACAGCAAGGAAACTAATAATAACCAATCACACAATTTATTAATGGAGGCAAACAATCAGACAAACACACTTGGCAGAAATGCCATTTAATAAGGCAACTCAAGGTTGGAGGAACATAACTCACAACCTCAATATCATGGATTCAGTGGGTGTGCCACTCTCATACCAAGATATTAATAAACCTAAAATACACTTAGTTTCACAAGGGTGAGACTACTAAAAGTATATAAAACATGCACAATAATAATCATGGCAAAGGGGTCTATCAACCACACCACAAAAAGAACAAGATAGCTAATCTACTAAGCCTAAATTCACATCAAGAATAAATAAAACACATGATTTGCAAAAGTTACTTTTACAAATCAGTGAGCCTACACAAGTGCAACAAGGCAATAGACTCATCACAAAACACACAATTCTCATAGTGAGAACAATAGAAACAATTACTAAAAAGGAGGAATCCTATAGACATGCTTCTACTAAGGGTTTGCTATGCAAGCATGCATAACAAGTAAAGTACTAAAATGCAAACAAGGAACCATGTTATCATTATGGTAAATGAAAACATGTCCTCATGCAAGGATACACAAATATCTACCAAACACAAGTTGGCAGGAAAAATAATTCAATACAAAAAACTGCTAAGGAAACTAGTACTACTCAAACATGAAGAATCAATGGATGCATTTCAATCAAGTAATTGAAATACAACCAGAGGGTCCATGTCATGAAAACAGGAGTGAAAAACATCTATAATTGCTATAACAAAAATATCCCATTTAGTAAACCAATGCATCAATTTGCAGGGCAACTCCTACATACTTGTGGTAATAAAAAGGGCATTACTAGAGGAATCAAACAACAATCCAAAGATGGATTTTTCCTAGCAAGCCACACATGATTACAAACACTTACAAACAGAAGCATACACATTTTCATTTAGCACTAAAAATTCCAAGGCAAAAATACTAGGCACTCATTAGTTAGAGAACTATATAAAAGAAACACATCTAGTGTGGGGGAAATAATGTTTCCACCAAAAATGCAATGACACCAGTGGGTGTTCCACTAGCATATCAAGGCATTAATAGGTCACAAGGCCTCTGGTCACACTTGCTAAAAATTAACAAAATACTAAAGTATCATCTAGTGCAATAACCATACTAGTAGAAAATAATAGGGTGCTAAAAAATAAGCAAGGTAATGCTACTCATGCTATTATTTCCACACAAGTGAAAACTTCAGGGGTCAAGTACTCATAAAAACATCATAAAAATTGCTGCTGGTCCTATGAATACAACACAAAAATATGTGGCTACACAACCACAAATGTTTATGTCAAAAATTCCACACATGAGGGAATTTTTCCATAACATTCTCATAGTCATGACAAAGCTACTCATGCTTTTCTACCAACTCAAATGCAAGCTAGCAGAGGTGATAACAACACAATATAAGTACCAACATGGTACTGGACCTAATATCTCAACACAACAATCCAAGTGCTTGCACATAATTTATCACTCAAAAAAAGTTATATGCAAGTATAAACTAGAGATAAACATATGCTATTCTCATAAATCATGTTTCTTCTCAACTCAAGTCCACACAATCTAACATGCTAAAATAGCTAAGTAAACCTTAGAAAACAAGTTCACACAACTTGTACATGCTATAAAACAATATTGCAACACAAAAATATATTGACACAAATTAATTACCTAAAATGCCAAAATGGCAGAAACATGCAAATTAAAGATCTGTCCACCAAATTTTCTATGATGCTCTAAAAATTAAACCCAGCTAGGTTTGGATAGCCCTAAACATATACAAGACCATCCAATTGAGTTTGCATCAAAATTCATCTTTAATTATTTTATAAAAATCACCAAAGTGCTCTCTGGTGTTTTACCAAATTGCATGCCATTTCAGAAATACAAGGAATTTGGAAGCAAGGTTAATTGCTCCTTTTAGAAAATTTCAAGGGCTTTCCAATGCAATTGGATACACCTCAATCTGAGTTGTGAAATTAAAATGGTGCTCAACCATTTTTCATTTCAAAAATATTCATCCAAATGTAGATCTACAAGTTGGAGGTGGTTTAGATTTAGTTGATGTACAACTGTAAATTTTAGTTTGGTCAAATTCATCTTTTAGATTAGTTTTTAAGGCCAAAAGCAATCATACACGTTTCTGTCAAAAATTAAAATGGAAAAACAACAGGATGGGCCAGATCCACATATGGGCCGGACATATCTGTTTTCACCGCGGCGGGATCTAGCCGCAGACGCTGACCCGTGGGCCAGACGGCCACGCGGCAGCCACGCAGGCACAGCGAGGCCCCACCTGCAGGTTTGACTATCACGCGCGCGGGGTCAAGGAGATGCTGACGCGAGCACGCGTCATCGCCGGCGGGAACGTCTCCGGCGACGCATCTACCCGTTGTACTCGACTCGGGGAAGCAAACGCGCGTGGTTTCGTTTCCTGGGAGACGCCGGAGAGCGGCCGGCGACGAGGGCGCGCGGCGGCCCGAGAGGAAGCACGGCACGTCGACAAAATAGAGGGAGAGGGAGAGGGAAAAAGGGGCGGCGGGGGTCGCCTGCTTACCCTAGACGCGCGGGAGGGCTCGGAGAGGATGGAGGAGGCTCGAGGGCGCGGGGATCCCTCGCCGGAGTTCGCCGAGCCCGAAAAGGGAATCGGACGGCGCGGTCACCACGCGACCTTCCGCCTCGATTCCTTCAGAAGGGAGGTCCAGCACGACTAGGCGGAGAGGATGGGAACCACGGCGACCGGCGGCGAGCCCACATTTGGCCGAATCGACGGTGGCCATACCTAGGGTTTCGGTTTTGGGGCAAATGCACAGAGAGAGAGAGTGAGAGCTCGAGTGGGGGGAGAGAGGGGGCATACAGCAGACAAGAGCACATGGGGGGCCTCTTTATCTTCGATAAAGCTTCTAATCGAAGCAATGGCTAGGGGCACTGCTTCTACAGAGAGCTAGGAAGAAGAAGGTGACTGGGATTACATTTTGGTCCCTAGCAAATTACAAATACATCCTTTTCTCTCTTTTCCTTCTCTGAAAACTGTTGTTTTCACTAATCAAACAAAGTCATAAATTGAAATCCTTTTGCCCAAAATTCTTATTAGTTGAGACTCACAACATATGTGAAAATTGGCTCAATTAGATAAACTTGATAATTCAAAGTTGTTCAAATTTCAATTCTGACATAAATGGACATTGAATTTATTAGACTACTTAGGAGTTTCCAAAACTGATAATTTTTGGCACACATTCTTTATTTGGTGTGTTGTGTGGTAGAAAATTCAAGTCATTTTGAGTTACTTCATAGAACAAACTTGTTCAAATTTCTAAAAGGTGTTGTCTAGAAAACAGGGGTTTTTGGCAACTTAAATTATTCAAAAACTTGTGCCCTTTTGGTTTTCATCCTTATATATGATATAGAGCATGTGGTATTTATTTCATGGCATTTTGCAAAAGTTTGTAGAACAAACTTGTTCAAAATTCCAATTGTTGCTGTGCAGAAAAATCATGTTTTCAAGACTTTAATTGATTCAAATTTTGGTCTCCTCTTGTGTGTGTTCCTTATTTGATATAAGGAAGCAATGGTATTAATTTCAGATCATTTGAAGAAAGTTTCCAATATTAACTTGTTTGAGTTTCTTGTTTCTGGAAATATTGGAAATTCAATTTAATAAGGCACTTGGCTTTTCTTTAACAATGCTTTGCCAAAATATTTATGTGACTATAGAGAGCAAGTCAATGCTCTCCAATACTTTTGTTTTTAAGCTTGCAAGGTTGGAAAAACATTTGATAAGATTTTGGTGAAGCATCTAAGAATGCCTCTTTTTGTGATAATCTTTTAGGGAAATTTATTTAGTGTTTCCTCTTTCTTAATTTGGGCCTTGGAATAATATTCAACAAGTATGGGATTCATAAGATAGTTTTGGAAAACTCTTTGATCAATATTTACTTTATAAAATATTGCCAAGGTCATTGGAACAATATGTTGAATATTTTTAGTTTACTGCCTTGCTATCTTTTTAAGTTTGCTTTCCATTTCTTAGCCATGTAAGTTTATATAATTAGTTTGTTTAGTTGCACTCAAACAAACACAACCAAATTTTATTGGTCAAGCAATTAGCAAAGCAACTGTGTTATCAGGTATTCCAAAATTGGGATGTGACAGATATACTCTGGGCCCTCTCGGTGATATCACATCAACACCGCTTGCAAGCACGTGATATGATCACAAGAATGTTATATCATGGGAACGAGAAAATAGTACTTGTCGGCAATGAGACTGAACAAGGTATGGTTGATACCAATGATCGAATCTCGGACATGTAAAATATTGCGAGACAAAGGGAATAGTTCACGGCGTTGTTGGTTAACACGATCACGAGAGTCATCGTTGAATATATAGGAGTCATCACGGATCTCCAGATCACGCTGTTGATTATTGATCAGAGAGGACTCTCGATCATGTGTATCTTATTCGCGATCCATAGGGTGACACACTTAAGGTTCGATGACGCGTTTGAGAGGATACGGAATATCGAAGAATATTTTGGGCAGCACTGAAATTGTTTCGGAGAAAATTGAAATAGTTCAAGGGGTTTTTCATCGAATGGTTGTTAATATAATTAACAAATGATTCGAGGTGCTCTATGAAAAAGTTTTTTAATAGAATTAACAAATGCTGAAATAAAGAAATAAAAATGTTTTATTTATTTATTAAAGAAAAACTCTTGGATTTTCTAAGTGGAGTTTTAAGGGAAAATGAGTGGGTGTGAGTGGAGTGTCCACTCACATGACGAGGGAAGAGGTGGGGGCACACCCATGGGATGGCCGCACCCCCTTGGGCTGCCTCCCCCTCTCCCTATAAATAGAGGGCATGAGCTCCCTCTCTCACACACACTTGGCCACCTCATTTCCTCTCCACCCGCTGCTCAATTCCCTCCGGCTTGGCGAAGCCCTGACCGTGGGATTCTTGACCACCACCACGTCGTCGTGCTGCAGGAGTTATGAGGGATCTTCTACTTTTGCGCCCCTCTGGATCGAGGGAACCGTACGTGTGACCGATCACGGAGGCACCGCCGGATTGCGGTGCACATCTTCTCGCTCTCGGGATCGGTGTGAGTACGACTACGCCAACAACGAGATTTGATCTTGTAAATCTTTGTGTCTTCGAGGGTATGTGTTCTCCTTAACCCTCTCTTTGCCTGTTGCACTTCGTCTCCTAGATTAGATCTTGGCCTTTCGGGTGTCTCTCGCGTAGGAAATTGTTTGTTTTCTATGCAACGACCCCTTCAGTGGTATCAGAGCCGGATCTATGCGTAGATGTTTTGTACGGGTAGAACACATAGGTGTATGTGGGCGTTGATGATCATTTTATTGCCTCTTTGAGTATTTTATGATCTTAGTGGCATAGTAGGATGAAACTGCCCTAGACTAAGTTTACGTGTACTATGTACGCGAGAATTATCTCACTTGTGGCTAAGGGGGTGTCCGTTTCTCCTATTATAGTTAAGATCTAATCTACGAATGTGTTTATCAACGTTGTGGTTGATGTTCGTAGGTATGAACAGTTCTATCCTCGAAATCCCTAAGCCACGTAAAATATGCAAAAATAAATTAGAAGCGTCTAACTAGTTTTTGCTGCGCATGTGATGTGATATTATCAATGTTGCAAATTTGATTATGAGATGATCTCTTTTGTACTTGATGTACCGGATGGTATCCATATGGTTGTCTTATTATTGTTGGACAATCAAGATTGGGGTACAATGGAACTTGATACCACGCCGGTGGAATGATGGACATCATACCATAATGCACATGATGGAGATAGTGTGCAAGGAGGACCATATCATATCACGTTATCCTTACATGTGATGTCTATGATGTTAATCCTTTTATGCATATTGTTTTGCTTAGATAGAGACAGTAGAATTATAAGACGATCTCTCTCACTTAATATTAAGATAATAATATTTTCTTCCTTAAGTATGCACCGTTAAGAAAGTTCGTCGTTTCGAGACACCACATGATGATCGGGTGTGACAGACTCAACGTTCACATACAACGGGTGTTTTCAAGCCTATCATGTACAGACATGGCCTTGAAACACATGCAATACTACGGTTCTACTTGGCGAGCCTAGCATGTACAGACATGGCCTCGGAACACGTAACCGAAAGGTAAAGCATGAGTCATATGGATGATATGATGAACATGTCGATGTTCGCCTTTGAAGCTACATCATCTCACGTGATGATCAGTTTTGGTGTAGTGAATTTGGTTTGTGTAATCACTAAAGACGACTAACAGGGATGTTGTTTTTGAGTGGGAGTTCATGGCATAATGAATTAACTTGAACTTATTTATCATGAACAACCAATCAAAGTGAATTTGCACAAATTGTATTATTCATTGGCATCCACAAAACTACCTTACACTTAGATTGTTAATTGAGATATAACTCTTATGATCTGGTAAAAATCATTTAAGATTGGTACCGTATTAGTGAAATTTAAAATTGAGTCCTATTGTAGATTTTCGGTATTTCCTACCTAGCTCCATATGATTAATGATTGATTGATCTAGAGAGCAACTAATTCCTACTTAGAATCCAGAGTCATCGTTGCTTACATATTACTTTATCTTCAAAAGAATGTTTTGTTGATCAAGGTGATTTAGGAACTGAAAAGAGTTGTTTTTTCAGAAACAATCAAGTGAAAGATATATTGATATCTAGAAACTTATTTGTGGCAACATGACTGAGTATAATTTAGCGTGACAATGTTTCCTTATATTATCTGAATATATGGAATGATTAAAGACACTAGGCATTTGAATATTCCTAGAAGTTGGGCGCTAAAAATTATCCTCTAAATTCCTTCCTTCGAACTATAGTAGCTTAATCATAAAATTATTATGATGGGATGGATTAAAAGTATGGGTAAAGTCGTTTACCTTACTTGGAGATTTCTAAGAGTGGAATCTAGAAGAATACTATTAATATGGTGATATTAGTAGAACAATCAAACTCAAAGTATGACTCAATGGGTGATAGTATATGACTAACACGCCAAAGAAAATGATCTAGTACGACTAGCATTGTTTGATGTTGAATGATTCTTCTATAAAGGAAAGGGAATATTGAAAATAGAATTACAAAAAGATATATGGTAGAAAAGGAAGATAACTGGAAAAGTCCAGCTCAGGAGTATATGCTTGATATACAAGTTATAGATGTATTACTAGTTAATAAAGTATTTTTGGGTATTTTGATACCACATTGGTTGGTATGAGTTGTCATACAAAGCAACGCAATGCAATAAATACAAGGGCCTAAAAGGTACTAGTAATAGATGTGGAATCAATTATGACAAGAACAAAAATAAAGTTTTATTGTGTTCATTGTCATATCGAACCAAACATTCAAGATTTATTTTAAGAACTTAATAAGTTGTTATTTTGTTCTGGTCTTTTGTGAGAACAAATGAGATTGTTCAAACTATGACCATATTCCATAATTGATGGATATGTTAATATAAATCATGTTGGTAAAGTAAACATCTATAAAACTAAATGCTAAATGTTGCAAGACGTAAAAGAGTTTCACTTAAATTGTGACACCACCATTTCAGTTCATATCGGAACGAAAAACATGAAGGAACTCCATATTGATGGACTTCCGGAGTCATTTTGTTTTGAATAAATTGACGCTTGTGAGACCTCTTCCAAAAGATGACTAGAATTCCGTTCATAGGCCAAAGTAGAATGGACGAATAATTTAATGGAGATTATACATTTTGATGTATATAGTCCATTATGTGTAGTCATGTATGGTGGATTAATTTTCCTTCATTAAATTATGTCGATGATTTGAGTAGATATGTGAGTATATCTATTTAAAGAGAACGGAGTTTGACATTTTGAATTGGTTCAAATGGTTGTTAATACGAAGTAAAAATCATTGTAACAAGATAATCAAGTATTTATGATTGGATCATAAAGGATAAAGTTTGAGTTACAAGTTTAGCAAAACATATGAGAAGTTGCATAATTGTTCTACAACTTATATTACTCGAATTACCCCACATTAGTTTGGAGTGTTCGAGAGACAAAATCAAAACTTGTTTGACATGGTAAGATAAATAAAAATGCCATTATAATGTTGTAGTTTATACATTAGTGACAACCGCTTTTACACTGAAAAGAGCGCCATCATGATCCATTGAAATTGACACCATATAAGATATGGTTTGGGTAATGACCCAAATTGTCTTTTTCTTAAGTTTTGGTATGCATAGCATGTGTAAAATGTGTACAACCAAAATGGGATACATATATGTTTATAAGGTTATCCCAACGAATCCATTGGGTATTTCTCCTATCACCGACCAAAGACAAATGTTGTTTGTCAGAAAGGGTTGATTTCTCGAGAAAGTAGTCCTTGCAAAATAAGTGAGTGGGAGGACAGTACAAACTCAACGAGATTAGAAAATCTTCGTTACCATGTCAAGAGTAGCGCAGAACGGGAAGTTGTTCCAGGGTTTCCTATTTTGACTAAGTAGAAGACAATACATTTGATTGTAGATACTTCGAATGAGTTTGCGAACTGAACCACAAAAGACCTAAAACTTTGTACTTAGACCAACTTGTGGTTTAAGAGTAAAGTGTTATTTTGACAACAAAAGGACATGGACCTTATAAAGGAAGCAAATGATGGGCCCTGACTTCGTAAAAATTGACTATGAGTCATTATATCCGCCATAGTATCCTTGTATGTATATCAAGTATGTGACTTGGTAGTCCTTTCGATAGGCATGATGCCTAACGATAGCAAAAGGATCTATATAGCGACAAAGACATGGATTTTTACATCCTTTGAAAGTTGTACTTATCGACAAGTTGTTTTCGACGAAGTTCAAAGAGTTGACTACTACAAGATTTAGAACTTCCGTAGTGATACTTTAGTCTTTGCGGATAGTTCTAGCAAAAGTTACACATTATGATATGCAGTTGAATAACAAAACCAACTTTCCTCTCAAGGAAGTTTGATCGAGGATGTGTACTTAACACAGTCTGAGAGTTTTGTAAAATTCAAAAGCTTGCTGGAAAGGTATGCACACTTCAATGGTTGAAGTGAGCATAACGAAGTTGGAATATTTACCTTAATGAAGTTATCAAAAGAGTTTGATTTCATCATGAACGATAAAGATGCTTGTAGAGTTACAAGAAATTAAGTGGGAGTGCTAAGACATATTTCCAATTCTTTATGTAGATGACATATGGTTGATTGGAAGATATGTATTTTAAATTAACACGGTTAAGATTTTCATATTGATAAAAGGCTTAGAAGATATTGGGCATCGATATCTATAAAAGATGGATTGAAGCGCCTGATATGATTGAAGCCAAATTACATAGATGAAATATTGAAGTAAGTCAATTTCAAAATTACAAGAAGGAGTTCTTGTCAAATGAAAAATTATTGAGCAAGATTCAAGTGTTTTGACACATGATGAGCATCATTGAAATTTAGATTTCTAAGTCATGTTTCCATGCTATGTACACAACTAGATGAGTCCTATGCTACAAAATGTTATAGAAGGTTAATTCATATGATGATTAGACAACAGTTGGAGAGATCCTTGTGTCATTTTAGAAATGCAAAGGATTTGTTTTCCTATGTAGTAGTGACAAAATCTTAGTTGTAATATGTTACACTAATAGTATTGTCATTTATTCAAGTAATTTTATCTCAATTAAAATATGTGATGAAGGGTAGCACAATAGGCTGGAAGAAAGTTCCATGCTGGATTTGGAAAAGTTTCAAAATTAAAATATTGTGACAGATACTACAACAAAGGCTAAAGTATATCGTTGTGTTGACAACTGATAATAAGCGTATTTTGTGTCAAGGAGATCTTTATTGAACTTGGTGAATTTCCAAGAATACTGACACTATGAAGCTACATTTTCACAATGTTAGTGACATTGGTTTAATTTGAGGAATTAAGGTTTCACCGATTGACCATATATATACAAAGCCATCTCATTAAAGAATGAGTGATGCGTGTAGACGCAAAGAACATGCAAATACAATAGGACCTGAACAGTTCAGATCTTTTTTATGATGTTTACCACATGCGAAGCATGGTAATAACACTGGAACGTCATATGTGTTAAGTGCTTAGAGACTAGATTATTGACTCTAGTGCAAGTGGGAGACTCAAGGGAATATGCCCGAGAGGCAATAATAAAATGGTTATTATCTTATTCCTTGTTTATGATGAATGTTTATTTCTCATGCTAGAATTGTATTAACGGGAAACGTTGATACATGTGTGTTTAATAAACAAACAATGGTTCCTAGTAAAGCCTCTCTTTTAACTAGCTCGTTGATTAATAGATGATCAAGGTTTCCTGATCATGAACATTGGATGTTGTTAATAACGGGGTCATGTCATTAGAAGAATGATGTGATGAACATATACCCCAAGTGAATATAGCAATGCGATCAAGTCATTAAGTTTACATTGTTATATCAAACATACGAAGTAACTTATTCCTTAGACCATGAGATCATGGCAATGACTGATACCAGAAGGGTGCTTTGATGTCATCAAACGTCACACCGTAACAGGGTGACTATACATGTGCCGTTAGGTATTCGGAAAGTATTAGTTGAGGATCATAGATCAAGGGTGGGATTTGTCCATCCAAAATGACGGAGAGATATACTTTGGGCCCTCTCGGTGATATCACATAAACACCGCTTGCAAGCACGTGATATGATCACAAGGATGTTATATCATGGGAACGAGAAAAGAGTACTTGTCGGTAACGAGATTGAACAAGGTATGGTTGATACCAATGATCGAATCTCGGACAAGTAAAATATCGCGAGACAAAGGGAATAGTTCACGACGTTGTTGGTTCACACGATCACGAGAGTCATCGTTGAATATATAGGAGTCATCACAGATCTCCAGATCCCAATGTTGATTATTGATCGGAGAGGAGTCTCGATCATGTCTATCTTATTCGTGAACCGTAGGGTGACACACTTAAGGTTCGATGACGCGTTTGAGAGGATACGGAATATTGATGAATATTTTGGGCAGCACCGAAATTGTTTCGGGGAAAATTGAAATAGTTCAAGGGTTTTTTCATCGAATGGTTATTAATATAATTAACAAATGATTCGAGGTGCTATATGAAAAAGTTTGTTAATAGAATTAAAAAATGTTGAAATAAAGAAATAAAAATGTTTTACTTATTTATTAAAGAAAAACTCTTGGATTTTCTAAGTGGAGTTTTAAGGGAAAATGAGTGGGTGTGAGTGGAGTGTCCACTCACCTGATGAGGGAAGAGGTGGGGGCACACCCATGGGCTGGACGCACCCCCCTTGGGCTGCCTCCCCCTCTCCCTATAAATAGAGGGCATGAGCTCCCTCTCTCACACACACTTGCCCACCTCATTTCCTCTCCACCTGCTGCTCAATTACATGGTCTCCGGCTTGGCGAAGCCCTTGCCGTGGGATTCTTCACCACCACCGCGTCGTTGTGCTACTGGCGTTCCGAGGGATCCTCTACTTACTCTCCCCGCTGGATCGAGGCAACGGAGGTCGTCATCAACCGTACGTGTGACCGATCACAGAGGCACCGCCGGATTGCGGTGCACATCTTCTCGCTCTCGGGATCGGTGTGAGTACGATGACGCCAACAACGAGCTTTGATCTTGTAACGCTTTGTGTCGTCGAGGGTATGTGTTCTCCTTAACCCTCTCTTTGCCCGTTTCACTTCGTCTCCTATATTAGATCTTGGCCTTTCGGGTGTCTCTCGCGTAGGAAATTTTTTGTTTTCTATGCAACGACCCCTTCAACCATAACCTTGTTCGATCTCGTTACCGACAAGTAGTCTTTTACTCGTTCTGTGATATGACATTCTTCTGACCTAGTCACGTGCTTGCAAGCTGTGTCAATGTGATATCACCGAGAGGGCCCAGAGTATATCTCTCCGTCATTTTGGATGGAGAAATCCCGCTCTTGATCCATGAGCCTCAACTAACACTTTCTGAATACCTAACGCCACCTTTATAGTCACCCTGTTACAGTGTGACGTTTGATGTCATCAAAGCACCCTTCCGGTATTAGTGATTGACACGATCTCATGGTCTAAGGATAAGGTTACTTCCTATACAAGATATAACAATATAAACTAAATGACTTGATCGTATTGTTATACTTAATTTGGGTCTATGTTTATCACATCATTCTCCTAATGACATGACCCCGTTATTAACAACATCCAATATTCATGATCAGGAAACCTTGATCATATGTTAATCAACGAGCTAGTTAAACGATAGGCTTTACTAGGAACCATTATTTGTTTATTAAACACACATGTTGTATCAACGTTTCCGGTTAATACAATTCTAGCATGAGAAATAAACATTCATCATAAACAAGGAATAGTATAATAAGCACTTTATTATTGCATCTCGGTCATATTCCCTTTAGTATCCCACTTGCACTAGGGGAAATAATCTATATTACATAGTAATGAAGCTAACACCCATGGAGTTCTGGTGTTTATCATGTTATGCCTTTGGGAGAGTTTTAGTAAACGGATCTGCCACATTTAGATCCGTATGTACTTTGCAAATCTTCACATCTCCATCCTTGACATGCTCACGGATGGAGTGAAAATGGCGCTTGATATGCTTGGAATTCTTGTGAGACCTTGGTTATTTAGCATTCTCTATGGCACCATGTTGTCACAATAGATGACCATCGGATCCAACGCACTTGGAACCACGCCTAGTTCAGATATTAACTCCTTCATCCAAACTGCTTCCTCCGCTGCCTCCGAGGCAGCAACATATTCCGCTTCTGTTGATAATCCTGCTATCACGGATTGCTTGGAACTCTTCCAGCTTACTGCTCCTCCATTCATAATAAATACGTATCCGGGTTGTGACTTAGAGTCATCCGGATCGGTGTCGAAGCTAGCATCGACGTAACACCTTGCGACGAGCTCTTCTTCACCGCCATACATGAGAAACATATCCTTAGTTCTTCTCAAGTACGTAAAGACATTCTTGACCGCCGTACAGTGTTTCAAACTAACACGTCATAAACGTATCCATAATTTTGGATGTTCCATGTTGTTTTCATACTATATGCTACATGTTTCCTTTACACTTTATGTTTTTTTATCGATTTTCTGGGACTAACCTATTGACAAGATGCCACAGAGGTAGTTCCTGTTTTCTGCTATTTTTTATTTCAGAAAAGTTGTTCTGGAAATATTCTCGGAATTGCACGATTCAAAACCCATAAGTCTTAGAAAGTCGTCGCGCACATGGAGTCCAGAGGGGACCCGAGGGGGGGGCCACAGGCGCCCCACACCATAGGGCGGCGCCCCTCCCCTCTGGCCACGCCTGGGGGTGGTGTGGGCCCATGGCTGCCCACCGATGTTTCCCTTCCGCCTATTTATACCTCTCGGGAGGTTAACCCTAAAGAAACGAGCCTTTTCCACCAAAAACATCCGCAGCTACCGTCATCATCAACCCTAGTTCGGGAGCATTCTAGAGCTCTCCCCGGCACCCTGCCGGGAGGGGGAATCATCACCTGAGGGCTCTACACCACCGTGCCCGCTTCCGGAATGATGCGTGAGTAGTTCATCCTTGGACTACGGGTCCATAGTAGTAGCTAGATGGTTGTTCTCTCCTCTATATGCCTCATGTTTAGATCTTGTGAGCTGCCTAACATGATCAAGATCATCTTATTGCTACATGTTGTGTTTGCTGGGATCCGATGAATATTGACCAATGATTATCAATCTATCATATTCTCTTCATGTGTATGTTATTTATGATCTTGCATGCTCTCCGTTTCTAGTAGATGCTCTGGCCAAGTAGATGCTTGTAACTCCAAGAGGGAGTATTTATGCTCGATAGTGGGTTAATGCCTCCCTTTTACTCACGCTCGAGTGACAGAAACATAACGGGTGGGATGTGGTGTTGCCATTAGGGAGAAAAGAACAATGTTTACATTGTTTACATTACACACTTTTCTTAATGAAATTATCTGTTGCTTTCAACTTAATACCCAATGTTTGATCGGATGACATTCTGAGGGTGGATTATTAGTCATAGATGCAGTTGAATAATGGTCTATGTATCTTGTTGTAATGCCCGCATGAATCACATAGTAATCATCATGGCATGCATATGCACTACGGTGCAGCCTTTATATCTGTCAACTGCCCAGCTGTAATTTGTTTACCCAACATGCTATCTATCTGTTTTGGAGGGACACCACTAATGAAATGTGGACCCCGGTCCATTTCCTTTATACTGATAATACAACCACTGCAATCACTGTTCTCATAATGTTACTATTGTTTTCCTACTGCCACCATTGTTCTCTTTTCATCTACTGCAAACAAGTACTGTTTTCCACACCTTACATTTAACCTCTTTGTTTTCAACAAAACCGGTGAGATTGAAAACCTCACTACTTCGTTGGGGCAACGTGATTTTATTGTGTTGTGAATGTTCCACGTTGCTGCTGAACCGGTAGTGAGCCCTGCCAACATCAGCTGCATCAACCTTCGGAAGTGATTTCTTTCTCCTACTAGTCGATTCAACCTTGGTTTCTTTCTGAGGGAAAACTTTCCGTTGCACTCTTCACACCCTACACTTGGGGTCTCCCAATGAACATCAGCCATCAAGTTTTCTGGCGTAGTTGCCGAGAAGGAAGAGGATTTCTGCAAGGGGAGTCTCCCACCTCCATTCTCTTTACTTTGTTTTTGTTTTTCTTAGTTTATTTGATTTTGCCTTGTTTGCTTCTCTTTATCAAAAACTCAAAAAAAAATAGTTCTTATTCTAGTTGGTATTTTTATCCTGTTTTTAGTCTTGTTAAAATGATTATTCCTGAAGTTGAGGTGCATGCTTTTAAGCAACAAGGGGGAGAAAGTCTGAAAGATGCTGTGCATAGAATAAGTGATGCTGATCATAGATGTACTAAGAAATATTCTACCTTGATCCTTCTTAGGAATTTTTATTTGTATTACTAGCTGGTATAGGTATGTTTTAGACACTCTTACATGTGGTGATTTTCTGGGAACTCCTCCTTTAGAAGACTATAATTTAACTGAAAGTTTAGTTGGAACACCACCTACTAAGGTTGTTAAAACTAAGACCACTTTAGATGATGTTATAAAAAAGATGAACTCTATGGAGAATTTTTTTCCAAATTTCCTTGACAGTGCTAGCAAAGTTAATGCATCAATAGTAAGTATCCATAAGATAATTACTTTTTAGAAGTCTAGCAATATCCTTGATAATCAAAACATTAGGATTGGTAAACTAGAGGAGGCTATGGAAACTTTAAGTTCAACTTTTTCTTCTCGTAAGTTTAAGAGGGAGAAAACTTTTATGGGAAAAGATCAAAAATTTATGTATGTCCCCAAGGTGCCTAAACCAAAAAAAAACCTAATGTGCTTAAAATTGGTAAAACTTTTAGTGAAACTAAAAGTGATTTGCATGTTGAATCATCTTCAGGGGTACTTAAAGTACCAATTGCTTCAAGTGGTGTGTTGGAGGAGATCATTTATTTGGATGCTTCTTCACTTGAAAATAATTGATTCTAGTCTTCTGGGCCTAGCTAAAAGGTGGTAAAGAAAAGCACTTCTTGGGAGATAACCCATGGTTTTATTTTTGCTTTGTTGTTATCTGTTTTCTTTGAGTCAAGGTGTTTTTTTACTTCTGTAGAAACTCTTTTGTGTCTTTATTTTCACGCATTTGTTGTGCCAAGTAAAGTCTCTAGTAAAAGTTGAGGTTGTTTTTGGATTTCTGCACAGGAAACAGATTTATGTTGTCCACCGTATAAAATCGCATAATTCACAGAAAGATCAAAATGACTTGCAAATTGTTGTGCTTATTCCTCAGATAATTGGTAATGATTTTTTACGTGAATCCAATTGGATAAGCTTATGTATGCTTAGATCTATCTAATCCTATATTGGTGTAATTTTTAGAGCTGTATAATAATTTTGGTGTGCATAACTAGATTTTGCACTTTTCTGTTTTTATTTATTCTTGTGTAAATAGTTTTATTCAATTACTTGGGTATTAGATTTATGTTTCCTAGCATGTGTAAGATTTTTATTCTCTGTTATTAAGTTGTTTTCTTACAGAACTAGCATGTTAGGAAAGGTTTAGTACTTTGTGTGTTGATTGGAATTAGTTTTGCTAGTATAGTCATCTTCTAGAATTTCCTAATGTTTAGGAAATTGTGGAATTTTATTTATAGGTTTAGTAGCTAGATTTTTTATGTTGTTATGTTAGGTCTAATACCACTTTGGTACTGATATTAGGGGCGTATCACCTCTTTTATCTTGTACTTTCATTTATAGGAAAACATGAATAGTTTTGACTTGATTAAAATGCTTCCTATTAGTATCACTAGTATGCGCATTGTTTTTTATGCTTGTTTTGTGGGATTTTTTTTTGCCAAGCATGACCAGAGGCATTGTGACCTCTTAATGCCTTGGTAGGCCAGTGGAACACCCACTGATGCCATTGCATTTTGGTGAGAAATACAATTTTCTCCACCATAGGCATGTTTGTTAGTAGTCTAGTTTTATTGATGTGTGTTTGATAATTTTTTCCTTTGGAAAATTGAGTGATAGATTGTTTTGTGTATTTCTTGTTGTATGTATTGATTTGTACTATTGTTTTCCTCAGTTGGTTCTGAATGTGTGTCCTTTATTTCTTTTCACGACGTTAGAAAACGAAGACATACCAGGAACAATACCAAGGCAAGACATACTAATTCTTGCTGTTACTATACTTATCATTATATATCATGCATGTTTTACTTCTGAAGTTTTACAAAATATGGTTAACAAAACTATTTTTGTTGTCGCTATTACTACTATTAATAATATATGTAACTATCACATTGCCAGTAGTCAAACTTAGTATTACCAAGTCTTTAGCCACCATATGGTATATAAATACCACCTAAATTAATAATCTTGAAGTCCCTAAGTGGACACCCTAAAATGTTTTTTTGTAAACAAAAGCTTTATGGAAAACCCTCGGTGGAAAGGTGGGACCTTGTTCACTGGAGGAGGCAAAGAGGAAAGTTTTTTAAAGTGTTTTCACAAAAGACACATAACCTAGTTTTCGCTGGACAACCAAGACATATTGCCACTCTACCTCAACAAGGGAAATAGGACTATCTAGAAACTTGTTCGTGTTAGTGTGTGTTCTATCCCAAGTGCTATAGAGGATTGGATACTCTGAACCAAAATGTCGCCAGGTGTGAGGTACAAGACATGCAAAGTGTGGGATTAATTTTCCCTCCGGCTGCAACAGTTTGGTCTCCTGTCGTGGCAGTGTGGGACATGGTTCCGGGGAGAATAAACCTTGTTAAAGGGATAGTCATATACTAGCTTGACCATAGTGAAAGGTTAGGACCAGTTATCTGATGTTCGCATACTGTAGCGAGCAGTCCATGGTTGCTCATGGCAGATGTTCTGGATCTTGTGTATTGTGTACACCTCTGAAGATTAATACTATTCTGAATAGTCGCGTCCTTGGATATGGACAGTTGAATGGCCATGTAGCTGCATTCTGTCAATGTTTTTGAAAAGGATGTTTAGAAAAAGGATTACTATGGGTGAGGTACTGGAAGATGAACTTTGTACCTGTGAGGTACACATGAGGAAAAGATGGAAGTTGCTTTACAAAAAGTTTTGCAAAGAAAAACTTTCTTTTCTAGACAAACTCTTACAAAACCTCTTGGATATGCGATATCTACAACAGAAACTCTATTATTTTATTTTGAAGTATCTTCTTCAGCAAAGATATAGAGATGTCAAATCAACCATGATGTATCTTTCATCTATCATGGGTAGCAAACCCTATGTGTAGCCTACCCACTCCACCAAATAAGCATACTTGCATTTTCTAAGCTATATAAAGGATGTTTTGCAAAGTACATTCAAATGTACTTATATTGGTTTCGTCCCCGGCTATTTACTTGGCCAGACTACGTGGAGCAGCCCTAGTCAGAGTACTATGCGGAGGAGTACTACAATGATGACCCTGCGAACTAGGCTCGTCTCCCGGTCAGCAGCCTGTAGGTTAAGGCGTGACTTCGGCTCTATCGCATTGCGTTTTACTATGTTCTGCTGTCTTAGTGTTATTTGTCTGCCCTGCGTGGCAGTTATCTAATACTTGGTCATGTGACCATTTGTGTAAGACCTTTATTATTCGTGTAATGGATGATGTAATATGTGTAACAACTTCATATGTTGTTCAGGTCTGATTGTTCTGGGATCATGAATGTATGCATATGAGGGGTCTTGGACTTGCTAGTCTGGGGCCTCTACAGTCACGTTGAAACTTCTTCACATAAACATCGCATCCCCAAACTTTTAGAAATGACAACTTAGGTTTGTTTCCAAACAATAATTCATACGGCGTCATTTCAATGGATTTAGATGGTGCCCTATTTAAAGTGAATGCAGTTGTCTCTAGTGTGTGACCCCTAAATGATAACGGCAAATTTGTAAGAGACATCATAGATCGAACCATATCCAATAAAGTACGGTTACGATGTTCGGAAACACCATTACGATGTGGTGTTCCGGCAGGTGTGAGTTGTGAAACTATTCCACATTGTTTCAAATGCATGCTGATGACCCACAAGTATAGGGGATCGCAACAGCCTTCGAGGAAAATAAAACCCAAATTTATTGATCCGACACATGGGGAGCCAAAGAATATTTATAAGCCTTAACAACTGAGTTGTCAATTCAGCTGCACCTGAAAGTAGACTTGATCGCAACCATTTATCAGTGGCAACAATTTTATAACAACAGAAGTAGTAAAATAATAGCAGGAGTAAAATAGTAACAGCAGTAGCAATTGCGGGAAACAGTAGGATTAAAGTACCGTAGGCATAGGGAATGGATGAATGGGTGTTGCATGGATAAGATAGTTCATGTAATAATAATAACGTGGGCATTGCAGATAGATAATAATAAAGCATCCAAGTTCTAGGAAAACCATAGGCATGTGTTCCAATATAGTCATACGTGCTCGCAATGAGAAAATTGCACAAGATCTTTTGTCCTACCAGCCCGTTTGCAGCGGGGCCTCAAAGAAACTACTGCTAATTAAGGTGCTCCTTTTAATAAAGCACTAGAGAAAAGTATTAACACTCTGTAAACACACGTGATCCTCACATCACAGCCATCCCCTCCGTTGTCCCAATTTCTGTCAATTTGGGGCCTCGGGTTCCGGACAACAATGTGTGTAAACAACTTGCAGATATGATCAAGAAACATACTTATACTCATGAAACAATAACATGTTCAGATCTGAGATCATGGCACTCGGGCCCTAGTGACAAGAATTAAGCATAACAAGTTGCAACAACGGTAGAAAACACTAACAATGGATACTAGGCACTATGCCCTAACAATCTGGCATTATTACATGAACAATATCATCCAATCCCTTCTATCCCTCTCATCCTACCGTGGGGATTACTCACACATGGACGGGGGAATCATGGATGGTTGATGGAGAGGTGGTGGAGGTGACGATGGAGATGATATCTTCCATATCCCCGTCCCGGCAGGGCGCCAGAACAGGAATTTCTGATCCCCGAATTGAGTTTCAAGGTGGCGGTGGCGCTCTGTTGTGTTTCTATGGAATATGAAAAACCCCTGCTGTTTTAGAGTTGCGGGGCATAAGTAGTCGAAAGGGGAGCCCGAGGGGGGTTCTTGGAGCCCCCACACCACCTGGTGGCGCGGCCTAGGTAATTCTGCTGAAAACAACGCTAGTCCGTGTTAGTTGCATCCAAAGCTCACAAGTTTAGAGGCAAACAATAGCAAAAGTGTTCGGAAAAGGAGGTACGTTTTGGACGTATCAACTCCCCCACTCAGCTTATTGCTTGTACTCAAGCAATTCAGTAAAAATGAGTACGATAAAGGAACTTTTATGAACACATTTGTTTCATAAGATGTAAATATACTCACCATATGATCAAGTGCTTAGGCAATTCATGATAAGAAGTATGCAAGATAAAATCAGCTAGTAGTTATGCAAACCATGAAGAGATGCCAACACACTAATAATAAACAACATGAAATATATCAATCTAAAGGATTCCAATGCTCATAATAGGTTGTGATAAAGTGTACTCACTTGCCATTAATAATGGAGCAAAACATAAATGCTAGGGTGCCTCTGAAGTTCAAGTGAAGACTAGAAGTAAAGATATCAAAGATAAAAGCATCAAAGTTATAACATAATTAACCGTATTCTGGGACAAGCACATTACACTAAGAATGACATCCATTCTCTCAAGAAGGTGCATAAAGTGAGAAGGTCAAGACTCAGCATAAAAAATAAAAGGAAGACCATTCGCAGAGGGAAGCAGGGATTAACTCATGTGCTAGAGATTTTTATTTTATAAACAGAGGTATCGAAAACAATTTTTAAGAGAGGTGCATTTTTATGTCAACGAATGGTAAACAAACAATACAGTACGTCACAAGCGAACTAGACCTTGCAAGAGCGGCTCCCATTGAAGGACGCATCTGGTATAGAAGGTTATCCCTCTTCTCTTTGGTTTACACAATTATGCTTTGACTGATAACTCAGGGGAAAAAATAATGAAGAGAACTTATAGTAACCAATTTTGGGGCTGGGCACCCCCTGCCAGCTCTTCTATCATTTGGATAAGAGGATGAAGCCACTAGTCCAGGTGTGCAAAGTCCAATTATCAAGTGAGATAAACATTCTGTAACACCTGGGGTGTTACCCTAGATAGAAAGTTGGTTGTTGCATTGCATCACATGCATCATATGCATTGCATCATGTTTTCAGAACAAATCTCCAATTTTCAAAACCAAATTAAACTTTCCAACATTGTCCAAATTTCCAATTTAATAATTGCAATCAAACCACTCCAACTGTTTTTCAATAGTTTGAAGTTGATTTCTTGTGAATAAAATTCTTTTTTATCCACACCCTAATGGCAAACTAATTTTCAAATCTTTCTCCTTCTTATTTGACATGATCAATTGTGGTTTGAGAAAATTAACAACTTGCACTCTTTTTAGCTCACTAAGTATTTGTGTTCATTAAATAAAATTTGTCAATTTTAAAAATCAACTGAAATCCTATGATTTTCAAATAGCAAAGTTCAAACAATTTGTCACTTTCCCAAATTGTTGGAAATAAGTACCAAACCTTGTTTTGCTGTTTTGCTAGTCAATAAAAATAGTCCATAAAAGATTTAAAACCCCAACCCTTTTCTTTTCACCTCTCTCTCTTTCTTGTCATTACAAAAAAAAGGAAGAGAAAAGAAAAGAGAAAGGAAAATTCAGGGAAAAAAGAGAGGCAGCCATCCCTTTTTCCCTCCAGCCCACAACCCCAGCCCACCTAGCTCAGGCCAGCCCACCCTAGCCAAAACCCACCAAGCAAGCCAAGATCCCTCCCCGTCTCTTTCTTCTTCCTCGTGGCTGTCGTCACCTGTACGTCTACACCTCCACCATCCGATCCCCTCTCCCCCTCTACGATCACTGTCGTACCCAGGCCTCTCCTCCCCATAAAACCACCTACCTAGTCTCTGCCAACCCTAGCCTCCTCCTGCGCCGCCATACCTCTCTCCCTTCCTCCAAGCTCGCTCCTTTCTCTGTAACCACCGAAGCATCCCATCGTCGCCGCAACCACACCGCTGCCGTGAGCCAAGCTGAGGGGTGGAGCAGCACCCCCCCACCTTCCTCTTCCTCCTCAACCTCGAACCCCAGCCGGAACAGCACCATGGCGTCTGCAGCTTCATCGGGATCAGTACGGGCGCCGCCGGAATCCTCCGAAATCCGTCGCCACCGTCCTTCCTCGAGCTTGATCGATGACACCGAGCCCCTCCGGTGAACCTCCCCTTTCCATTCCCGCCCTTAACTTCTGATTTCGTGTCCGTCTGCGGGTAGTCCCTGTCGGAGATGCTCGCTGTCTGCCATGGATGCGAGCAGCGCTCCCCTGCAGCCCGACGCACAGGAGCCCCACGCCACGTCCTCCTCGCCTCCTGGCACGCCACGCGCATCACCGCACTCACACGTCCACGCCCCACACGCAGCTGCAGCCCCACACCGCGAGCACACCCATTGCCCGACGATCGCCGCGGCCCCTGCTTTCTTCGTCGACATCCAGTTCGTCAGAGACGAGCGGGCCTTTTTTGGGTTCAGTAACATATCGCAGGGTTACACCTCTTCCTCCGTGCGTGTCTGTTCCTATCACCAACGTTTCCTAGCCCAACTGGTACTGCATCCGCACGCACCCGCTAGCCGTCGTGGGTTCGATTCCCAGCTAGGGGAATTAAACCCAGTTTTTTTCCCTCGCGCGCGCAAGGGCGGGCCCCACTGGTCATTGACCGTGGTGGCCTGCGTGGCTCCACCCGCGCCCCGTGGCGCCTGCGTGGCCCCCTGGCCCATCTGTCAGCCGCGTGGGGAGCATCTCTCCAGGGTGCAGAAAGTTCCTGACCGTGTTTCTCTTTATTTTCTTTTCCTAAAATTGTCATATAAACCCCAATTTTGTAAATTGAAGAACTTTGTCAATACAACTCCAATTTGCACAAACCAAATATGTATCCCAATCAAAATTCCATGAACTTTTCAAATATAAAATTTGTTTTCTGTTTTGCACATTTCAAATTGTTCCAAATTTCAAATTCAAACAATTCTTTTCCAATTTGGTTAATTCTATAATTAATTCATACTTAATTCAAATAAAACAAATAAAATATGTTTTTCAGTCCAAATTCAATGTACTTTCTGTTTATCAACTTTGTTTTGCAATTTGGGCAATTAAAATTAATGTTATTTAATAATCCTTAGAAATGATAAATTAAATGGCCTAATTAATAACTTTCAAATGGTTGCTCCAAATTAAATACTCAAAACATGTTTTTCATCCAAAATCACATGCCACACTTGAATATCAACTTTGTTGTCTGGTTTGCAACAATTAAATTGAATAATTGTTTCACCTCTTATTTAATGCAATTCAAATTGCCAAAATTCATAACTTGCTCATTTTAATTCCAAATCCAACAAATAAAATATGTTTTCATACCAGAAAAATGCACTTAATCTGTTCATGCCATCCATGTTCATGTTTGCACCTTGCATGTTGCATTTGTAGTAGTGTTATGTATGTTCACCTAATAAATAAATATGGAATGTGTTGGGGTATTTAATTCAATTGTTGCCCTATTCCATTTAATATTGGATAGATCACCTATACCTTGTTTAAACCTGTTAATCAACATTTAATATTGATGGTTAGCTAAACAACTTGAACCAATTCCTATTTCTCCGGACGCCGGTTCCGATTAAATTGCTTAAGTTGTTTCCCCTGTTGCATCTTGCCATGTCATGCATATAAAATAGGATCATGCTGGATCTTTTGTTGTAGTAGTAATTGTTGCATCTAGTGTTTGTTCGAGGTTCGTTGCTTCTTCGCGGATAGGACGTTGAGATGATGTGAGCAACGACAAGTTCTGCTACCTTGCGGGATCTCAGGCAAGTATACTCACTTGCTGCCAAATGGCTGCCTTTCATCACTTGTTACCGATTCTTTCCGTTGTTCTTATTCTAGCCCGTTGATACGATGCTTGTGTCTCGATCCTATCATATTGTTTACCTTGCAGCCATGATATAGCCTTTTCCTTCCACTTCCTATTAACTGTTGTTTGTTTACCCTGCTGGCCCTCGTGTCGTAGTTGCATGCTTAGTGTTGTTTGCGCTCAAGTCTCGTTGTCCGTCTTATCGCCTGTTTAGTTGATAGTTGGGGTTCAATTCAATCAACAACATGTTATTGTTTTGGGTAATAATAATTTGATGATAAGGCACCGGCAGGAGGCCCGGGTTAGGGTTTTGGAGCCTGCTAGTGTCGAACTTAATTAGGAAAAGAGTCTTGTCTACTGATCCATGATGAGCGTGCTCACCGCATCCGGGTGGTAGTATGGGACCCCCCTCGACTTAGACCTGATCTGCAGCTTGTCCGAAGAGCCACACTTAGTTCGGGTGTTCCATTTGCTCCTTTGCATAATGGGTGGATCCCCCATGGTTACTTATGATGATGATGATGCATATAGGGCGAGGCCTGTGGTGCCGGGGGGTGTGGTTTTCACCCTTGCGCCTAGCGGACTGGCCGGGACCTTATAGCTCCGTGGCTCCTAGGATGGGTTGTAGAGATGGTTTGGGTCGTGTCAAGCCAACCTGAGTTTTAGTTGGTGGCTTGAGTGTGTACGGGTACTGGAGCACACCCTGCAGGGATAAATCTTCTCGAGAAGCCGTGTTTTCCGCGGTTATGGATTACGTGGTGAAAGTACTGGCTAACAAGTACTCAGACAACTTACACCTAATGATAATAACTTTACTAGTAATACTCTTATTGACACAATAACTTGATCCATCATTAATCCAACAGTGTGAGTTATCCTTGGGTTGCTTCCTTAGTAGGGGGTGACATTGGATGGGTATTGTTTGGTGAGTAGTTGTAGTTGGTTACGATACGCTATCTTATCCCTCTCTTTTAGCCGGATGTTGTAGGGAGTTTCTGTAGTTGGTTAGTGCAGCCCGCTGCCGCTTATTTGCAATAACCCCTTCCTTTCCGTTGTTCCCAAAGTATTTGTATCTTGTGATGATCGGATTACGCCGGTATCTTGTGAGTATGGGTTTTTATCCCCTTGCCAGTACTTAACCGTACTGACCCACGAATCCTTTTTCGTGGCTGCATATTCAACATTGCAGTCAACAGGTTTGAAGTCTGACGACGTTAGCTTGGGAATCCCTCCGGCTTGGCCTGGGCAGGGATTGGACGCTCTCGGTTATCTTCAGGACTCTTAGTCCAATTTGGATCTTGTCCGTAGCCGGACGCTATGTTGTTTCTTCCGCTGTTATTTGGACCTTTGTATTGTATCAGTTGTATCCCTGACTCGTTTGAGTCCTCTTGTATATATCTTTCCTGTTGTTGTTGTGGATTATTCGTGAACTGTTGTAATGTTATCACAAGTGGCAACCTGGAATCGGTTATTATGTGGATTTTGGCGGGAATGCTGAAATCTGCATAGTGCCCGATCACGGGGCGTCACACATTCTCTATTTACGTCCCCATGAGCTAAAACAGGGGCACAAAACAGGAATAATTTTTGAAGATTCTAAAGGTAGCACATCAGAAATTTACTTGGAGTGGCGGTTAAATACCACATATAGGTAGGTATGGTGGACACATTTGGAAAACTTTGGTTTTTGGGAGTTGGACGCACGAGTATAGCTCATACTCACTACAGGTGAAGGCTAGCAATAGACTGGAAGCGACAATCAAGAGAGCAACAACTATCATAAGCATGCTTGCGACAAAACAAAATTAACGGGGGCATAAAAGTGATACAAATACTCTGAGGAAAAATAAATCATCGAGACTTAACTGACGTTTTGTTTTCAGTCTTATGCATGCGTGAGCATGTGACAAGTCGATCCAAGCGAAACAATCAGAGGGAGATACCACAATGTCATGAATAAAACAATGCAAGCAAACATTTATACGACATGCTATCTAATATTAATAAGTTGGAACTAAACATGAGAGAGCACGAACTACTACGCATCGATTAAATAACATACACCTTACGAACAAACTAAGCATGTCCACATGGATGAGTATATGTACAAAAATGAAAACAAATAGAGTTCATACCAGCCTCTCACCACAACTTGAATTGTCGTAAATCGTCATTATTGCTCTTCACTCGTGTGGATTGAATAACATAGAATGATAACCAAGCTCCAATGGAGTCATGGAGGACTACTGAACTCTTCAACAAACTTTACAAACCAAAGAAGAACAACAAATATTTTTGGGTTTTTGAATTAAAAGCAAGAACAGAAGGAAACAAGCAAACAAAGAAAAATATTTTTGGATTTTTGAATATTAAACCGAAACGAGAAAGTAAAGAAAACCAAGAAAATGAACTAAAGAAGTAAATAGAGAGAAACAACAGAAATATTTTTGGTATTTTTGTGTTTTGGAAAGCAAGAACAAAACAATAAATACAAAAAGAAGCAAAAGAAACGAAAACAGGCAAAAGAAACGAAAACATGGATATGGAAAGAACCGACATAAACATGATATATAGATGAGTGTGATGTCGATGTACCTCCCCCCAAGCTTAGGATTTTGGCCTAAGTGAAGATCAATCATGGCGCGGGAAGTATCCCCACTGTGGTGGGTCGTCCCTAGCATGGTCGTACTCGGGCGCCCATGAAGAAGATGAAGCAGCAGGCGCATAATCATAACCGGGGTGCGGATATGGAAACCCCGCAGTGTCGAAGGGCTGGAAGAAATCATTATCGCCCCCCCTCTATAGCATACTCTACATGCTAGGGATGTTTCTCAATGTATGCATCCAGCTCACTCTCTGAAAGTGACCATCCTTGCCTGCCATTAAGGTTAAACAAAAGAGATGCAAGCAAAAGTACTACTGTATCAGATTTAGCCACTCTCCACCTTGATTGTTTGGAGAAAGTTATTTCATAAGATAACTTGTTCAGGTTAGCATAGGTGGAAAGAAACTTATGTTCAAGCATGGAACTAAGGTCCAGCCTCTCTACGGGAAACTGAAGGTCTAAATGATCTGGCTCCACACCATGCAAAGCTAGCAAACGAGAGGAAACAAGACCTCCACAAATTCCGCCCTTCTCACAGTTAAGTGAGAGACGAAAAGAAATTAGAGAAGCAAAATTATAAGACCTATCATGTCTTAAAGCAGCTGAGATAAAAGCTAGATCATAAACAGATAACTTGTTGGCAGTTTTTCTAGGAAGCACACACTTAGCAATAAAATAAGCAAAATATTGAATAGATGGGAGTTGAATTTCTCGAATTTTACCACTCTCCCCTGTGAAACTTCTACCTTGGAAAATCTCCTCATATAAATCCAGCAGTGGTTTGGGCTTCCCTCTTATTTTCTCACATGAACCCATTGTGGCACCTTGATAGCTGCACAAAAATCATCGAAAGGCAAGTCTACAACTTTATTATAAATTTTCTAATGGACCATAGGTATAGGCAAGGACCAGCTAAAGAGAAAATCATGGACCACAGACATAGTTAGTTTAATATGTTGAGTAGGTTCATCCTCAATGAAAGGATCCAATCCTCCATTTGACACAAGAGTATAGAAATCCTGCAGAATTCCCGTAGCATGCATAAATTCCTGGCATGGATAGATTGATGGAAATACTCTTTCGTCATGGTGTCCGAGCATGACCTCATGCAATTCCATCTCATGATGGGTAAGTTGATACACCTTGTACTCCATCTCTAAAAAATTTAAGGAAGCATTACAAAAATTGATTTCAAGCAACTATATGATAGGAACTACTATATAGAGACTTACAGGAAGGCTAAACATGCATCAAAACTAAATTATTGCACACAAATCAAGCATGCTAGCTCACATAAGCTGTCACCTACAGTACCAAAATACTCAAGAAATACTCTATCAAAAAAATTCTACTTAGATAATCGGAGGAGTCACATACCGGAGAGCAAATGCACCAAATTTCAGCAACAAAGGTGGGCTGAGAAAAGATATCGAAAAATCTTGAGGAAGAAAATCAAGAACTCGGGTTCCAGGAAATTTTTGAGTTTGGGGGAGAGAGAGGAATCTTTGGCAGGGGAGAGAACTAGTGGAGGGCCAGGGGGCCCCACAGCATGTGCGGGCGCCACCAGGGGCTGGCCGCGCCACCCTGTGGCGTGCCTGACTGATGGGTCCCCCTGGGGTGTCCCAGGTGTCTTTCTGCCTCATTTTTTATATAAAAAATTATTATAATTTTTCTGGAATTTTTCGAGAAACTTTATTTTTGAGGTATTTTCAGAATTTAATAATTAATTTAAAATCAGAAAAAAATAGTGGAAAGGTGGAAAACAAGACCAAAACCAGAACTACAAAGGTTCTAAGAAACGCCAATGGGTAAATAACCAGTGAAAACAAAGGTGGAAGTGGTGAAAACAAAATTATGTGTGGTGAAAACATGCACAACCATAGTAATCAAGATCAAAACATGATGAAAACATGACTATGTATGGTGGAAAACATAATTATACTAAATTAGCAAGGTGTGGAGATGGTGAAAACATAATGGGGAAGGTGAAAATATAGCGAAAACATTGTACTCTTCATTAAAAATCACTTTGTTAACAATGTTGATCAAGTCTTGCTACCAGAACAATTTTACATAAAGCAAAACTTTGCTTATCACTAAATGATTATGTTACCTCAACCTTGATAGACATAGTCCCAATCATAATAATTCCATATTCTTTTGGTGGCAATGGAATGGGACAATAGAATTCTCCAATCTTGATGGCCTCAATATTTTCAATTGAATTAAACCATATTTCCTATCAATCGTCTTGGGAAAATAAACCGTGTGCTCTTTATCATTAACATTAAAAGTTACTTTTCCTTGGTTGCAATCAATAACAGCCCCTGCAGTGTTAAGAAATGGTCTCCCAAGAATAATAGACATATTATCATCTTCAGGCATTTCCAACACAATAAAGTCTGTTAATATCAAACAATTAGTAGTCACTTGAACAGGAACATTCTCACATATACCAACAGGAATATCAGTAGATTTATCAGCCATTTGCAAGGATATATCAGTGTGTATCAATTTTTCCATAGAGAGCCTCTGATAGAGAGGAAAAGGCATAACACTAACTCCTGCTCCCAAGTCACATAAAGCAGTTCTAACATAATTATTTTTAATAGAACAAGGGATAGTAGGAATACCAGGATCTCCAACCTTCTCTGGAACCTTTCCATTGAAAGAGTAATTAGCAAGCATACTGGAAATTTCCTCATTAGGAATCTTCCTTTTGTTAGAGACAGTATCTTTCATATAATTTGAATAAGGAGGTAGTTTAATAGCATCAGTCAAAGGAATTTGCAAAAACACAGGTTTCATCCATTCATAGAACTTGTTATAATGTTCTTCCTCCTTTGATTTGTGTTTCTTATTAGTAAAAGGCATTGCTTTTTGTACCCAAGGTTCTCTTTCATTGCCATGTTTATTAGCAATGCAATCCTCCGTAGTATAGCAGTTTTAGTTTTCTTTTCAGGTTTAGCTATTGTTTCTTCTTTATCAGAAGCATCACTTTTATCATTACCACTTTCAGTTTCAGCATCAGAGATAGATATACTATTAGGATCTTTAGCAGGTTCAGGAGATTCTACAACAGTTTTATGTCTCTTCTTCTTTTTCTTAGAAGGAGAACTATTGTTTTTAGGTTGTTGAGAATCTTGTTCAATTCTTTTAGGATCTCCTTCAGGATACAAGGGGTCCTGAGTAGAAACACCACTTCTAGTAATTATTTCACAAACTTGTTTTTCTCTAGAAGCATTATCTAATAAATCTTTTTGCACTTTAGTGAGTTGATCCATTTGAGTTTGAACCATATGAAAATGTTTAACAAGCATTTTAACACCATTAGAGGTTCTCTCAATAATACCATGCAACTTATCAATAGCTCTAGAGTTTTCCATTAGATGATTTCGCACTCTCGTATTAAAGTTGTCTTGCTTAACAACATTATTATCAAATTCATCTAAGCATTGATCAGGTGGTTTAGAGAAGGGAATATCTCTATGATCAAAGTATTGGAGAGACTGTACCTCAACTGTTGATGAATGAGGAATTGGCTTACATAATTCTTCTATAGGTGGTAGATTCTTCACATCTTCAGATTTAATACCCCTCTCTTTAAGAGATTTCTTGGCTTCCCTCATCACTTCATCATTTAGTTCAATCATCCCTCTCTTCTTGGGTGTTCGTATTGGTTTTGGTTCTGGTGTTGGTGTAGACTCAGGTATAGTCCACTCACCATGATTTTTGGCTATTTTAGCCAATAATTACTCAGCTCCTTCTAGAGTTCTTTTCCTGATAACACAACCAGCACAACTATCCAGGTATGTCCAAGATTCAACAGTTACTTCATTATAAAATATATCTAGGAGCTCATTTTTAGGTAATGGATTGCTAGGGCTAGCTCTTATTAAAGAATAAAACCTTGACCAAGATTGAGGTAATTTCTCTCCTTCATTTTGCTTAAAGTTAAAGATATTCTACAAAACAGCATGTTGAGCACTAGCAGGAAAATATTTTTGAAAGTAAGCATTAACCAAACCTAGATCTAGGTGAAAAATTGTTAAACCAAGTTTTACCTTCATCTTTCAAAGAAAAAGAGAAAGATCTTGGTAACAAAGTACGTACGTAACTTAGTATCATCAGAAAATAAACTACTCAAAATTGGAAGCTCATTCATATGTTCCATAGCACTGTTACTTTCAGTACCACAAAAAGATTCTCTCTCAACAATAGATATATAAGATAAATCTAGAGAGAAATCATAATCCTTATCTTTAATGTGTATGTGAGATGTAGCAAACTTGGCATCAGTAGAAGATTTATATTTAATAGCATGTCTTGCAAGAAGACTCTTATGAGCACTTGCACTAGTAGTAGCTTGAGCTTCCTTAATAAAGTCATCATTAAGTTCAATGTAGGTTTCATCAAGATCATCACTAGGAATTTCAGGTGAATTAACAGGTGTACCAACATTTTCAACAGGAATTTCAGTGTTTTCAATTTGTTTAGCTCTAGCAAATATAGCATCTAGGAAAGGACCTAGTGAACCAGTATCATCAAGCACAGTAGAAGCATCATCAAAAGTATCAGAATCATTTTCAGACTCAGCAGAAGTAACAGTGTGTGTAGCATGTGGTGGTGTAAGAAGCTTACTCAGAACAGATGGTGAAACAAGAGCAAGAGAGGTGTTCAGAGTTATACATCTCCTTGTCATGGATGGTAATATGGGGACCTTCCCATCACGAGTTTTTCTCATGATGAAAATCTTGCAGGAAACAATATCACATTCAAGTGAGCAAATAAATAAAGCTATGCTCCCCGGCAACTGCGCCATAAAATAATCTTGATGACCCACAAGTATAGGGGATCACAACTACGGATGGCAATGGGGCCCCAAAACCCGCAAACCCGACGGGTACCCGCCTTAAATGGGGAGGGTTTGGTAAAATGTTCGACCCGCCAGGTCTAATGGGGCGGGTATGGGGATGACAAACCCGTACCCGCAGACCCGCTCTGAGTCCTAATCATATCCCTAATAATACTATGCCTAAACACACGTCCACAAACTATGGACCACAAACCTCACACATCACATGGACGCGTTGAAATCTGGAATTCGTGTCTATTCCCACCAACGTCATCCCAATATTCCATTATTTTATTCCCCACATGTGCCGGTGTCACTCCTTAAATGGGTACCCGTTGGGGCCCCGAACCCGGCCGGGTCGTGGGTATGGTAAGAAATGAGACCCGACAAGTTAAATGGGGCGGGTATGGGGGGAGCCGACCCGGCCCCGAACCCGGTGGGTGCCATCCGAAATCACAACAGTCTTCGAGGGAAGAAAAACCCAAATTTATTGATTCGACACAAGGGGAGCCAAAGAATATTTATAAGTCTTAACAACTGAGTTGTCAATTCAGCTGCACGTGAAAGTAAACTTGCTCGCAACAGTTTATCAGTGGTAACAGTTTTATAAGAGCAGCAGTAGTAAAATAACAACACGAGTAAAATAGTAACATCAGTAGCAATTGCGGGAAAGCAGGATTAAAGTAACGTAGGCATAGGGAATGGATGAATGGGCATTGCATGGATAAGATAATTCATGTAATAATAATAACGTGGGCATTACAGATAGATAATAATAAAGCATCCAATTTCTAGGCAAACCATAGGCATGTGTTCCAATATAATCATACGTGATCACAATGAGAAACTTGCACAACATCTTTTGTCCTATAGCCCGTTTGCAGCGGGGCCTCAAGGGCTACTGGTAATTAAGGTGCTCCTTTTAATAAAGCATCGGTGCAAAGCATTAACACTCCATGAACACACGTGATCCTCACATCATAGCCATCTCCTCCGGTTGTCCCAATTTCTGCCACTTTTGGGCCTCGGGTTCCGGAAAACAATGTGGATAAACAATTTGCAGATATGATCAAGAGACATAATTATACTCATGAAACAATAACAGGTACATATCTGAGATCATGGCACTTGGGCCCTAGTGACAAGCATTAAGAATAACAAGTTGCAACAACGGTAGAAAATACTAACAATGGATCCTAGGCACTATGCCCTAACAATATGGCATTATTACATGAACGATATCATCCAATCCCTTCCATCCCTCTCAGCCTACAGCGGGGATTACTCACACATGGCGGGGGAATCATGGATGGTTGATGGAGTGGTGGTGGAGGTGACGATGGCGATGATCTCCTCCGAATCCCCGTCCCGTCAGGGCGCCAGAACATGAACTTCTGATCCCCGAATTGAGTTTCGAGGTGGCGGCGGCGCTCTGTTGTGTTTATGTGGAATATGATGAACCCCCTGATGTTTTAGGGTTATAGGGCATAAGTAGTCGAAAGGGGAGCCTGAGGGGGTGCCTGGGCCCCTACACCACTATAGTAGTACAGCCCATCATAGACCATACTTTTGCGTGTAGTACTGGCCCCCTGAAACGTTCACCAGCACACACAACACAAATAGTAATCAAAGGAAAACAAATGTATTGAATACTATCGAATATCCAGAGTAAAGTAATTTATTACAAACTGCATAGCGAAGTGCTAGCTCAAAATAATTATTAATAACACAACAAAGCAGCGGTAGACCTCCATCTTCTTGTTTGCATGCCACAGGCGAACAAAGGTTGATGTGAAGCCTCGAAAACCTACGAAAGCTAATCCGAGTCCGAATAACCTGCACGTTGGAATACGCAGCCCCCAAAAGGAGGTCAGATCATTCTGAGCAATGGTGGCAAGTGACACTATGGTGGTATATAAATGGCAAGTGCTAGTCTACATGCATATTTGGCTGGTGGAGTTTTCTAGGCTATTTTGCATAAAGGCATTTGACCTATCATTTATTAGAAATTAGATTTTTCACAATATTGGACACTTTGGTTGATAGCAAAGTGCTCCTACCCTTTGGATTAGCACACTGAAACACCATCAGGCACTTCTGCAATAACACATAGTCAAATTGGTAGTAATTAATAAAGCAAGATGAACGAGATATGTCATGTTTCCCATCTAGTTGTTGAATTGTACGTAACCAATGGAACACGGCTAAGATCTTAGTTTTAACCCTCGCGAGGTTTGTGCCCTTTACCCGTGTTGCCCAATCGACCCCAAACACCATGATACACCATTAGTGCCACGGAAGGAAAGAAGATTAAGCCATAACTCGTAAGAAGTTAGATCCCCAGACCCTCCACGCACCGGACCATCCTACCACTATCCTACATCTCTGGACACGTTGGGTTTGAGTCACCACAAGCTACAAATTATGTCTAGCCCATACTAATATGAAACACAGCTGCACGAAAGAACAACTACATAAAGACAACTAAACATAATCTCAATATACTGGGCGGCGGTCCCCACCAAACTTTGTTCCTTGATGACATGCTAGCAATCCGCCCAGTGGTTAATTAATTATCATATTGATTTCATAAGCAATTAAAATAACGAGCAATACCTTAACATGATAATAATCCCAACCACGATATCTATAGCATGGCTAAGCAATCTACAAATACGATGTTTGCCTAACAAAGAATTGCTACAATATAGGGTAACATATGATCACTCCACTTGGGTGTTAGTGAAGCAATCTAGCATAGCGATATCACTCAACTCCTACTCATGCATAACTACTATAAGGATCTAATGCATATAGTAAAATAGAGGATTCATGCGTGTCACTTTCCTTGGCAACACGAGCAGCTGTTCACACAGTCCTCGCAACCACACTCATTGTAATCGTTGTAATCTACACGTTGCAATAAACATACATAAGCAACAAGACATAACGTTATGCAACACATGCGTGCACGAAAGTTTATTAATGCAAAATAGATCTATTATCATCCTCCGGTTGTTAATGATATGTATGATGCAAGAAAAGTATTTTTGTTGCAAAGAAAACAATTAAAGCAATTATAAGGATTTAATAGTGCTAGATTAAGAACATGCAAGATCTATCTTGAATTGAACATCTACACAAGTTAATGTTATTTTTCCTGGATAGATCTAATCAAAACAGGATCATACAAAAAAAGATTTGACGAATTTCGAGTTACGGTTGATTTTATATGACTTAAATAGCCAAAAAGCATAATTGAAAACAGAAAATAATTATAAGTCAAAACATAGATTTGATTGCGTATATGGATAGATCTTATTTTTCTCTTTCGTTTGGTATATTACATGCGCAAATTGGAGTTACAGATCTAAAGATATTGAATTTACAAGATTTAAAAAAATCCTGGAATTTTAAAAACGAAAAAAAAGAGATTTGACCGGGTTGACCAGCACGACGTCAGCCCGCGTTGACTGGCGGTCAGATCTGATCTGAGCCGTCGGATCGAGATCCGACGGCCCAGGACGGATCGCATCGGGGCTCACCGGAGAGTCGCCGGCGGCAGCGCGGGCGTGGACGGCGGCGGCGTTGTAGTCGATCTCCGGCGAGGGCGAGGGCACCGTCGCGTTCCTCTCCTCGGCGCGGACTCGTGGGTGGTGGCGGCGGCGGCTATGGGGGCGGGAGTCGCCGGCGGCGAGCCCTCCCGAGCGGCGGCGGCGGAAAAAGTCGGCGGCGGCTAGGGTTTTTCGAGGCGGTGCGCGGAGCTCGATGGTGCGGACGTCGACGCGGGGGGGGGGGGCGTATTTAAGGGGGGTTGGCGTGCGGGAGGGGGCAGCGGGGCGAGGCCGTTGCGGAATCCGCGCGGCATCGCGCGTGTCCGGGATGAACTCCGGCGCGATGACGTCATCGCTGACGTCGTGGGCTGGGCCCACGCGTCAGCGGGCGCGGGGTTTTTTTTTTAACAAACGCTTCCGCGACGAGGCGGTGCGCGGGCTGGCCCAACTGTGCTGCGCTGCGCGAGTGCGCTGGGCTGGCTCGGCCGGCCCGCTCCGTTTTTTTTACCAAAACAAAAATGTTAATAACTTTTGAAATACAACTCCAAAAGGGGTCAAACAAATTTCAAAGATTCAGAAATTTGAAAACCTATCACCCTAGATTATTTTGAAGGGGATTTTTGGGAAAGATAAAAATAATAAAATAGTTTGGCTTATAATGCCTTATAGAAGAATTTGGTTCTTTCAAACATGAATTTGAATTTTGGGATTTTCAAAGCAACAAACAAATGAAATTTTGAAACCATGCCATGCTATGCATATGCTCTAAATGCAAAACATTCCAAATGTAATATTTTGGGATGTTACAGACTAACCCCCTTAAGATGAAGTTCGCCCTCGAGCTTCGGAGTGGCTAGCAAATAGGTGTGGGTGGTCTTCTCGAAGATCCTCCTCTCGTTCCCATGTAGCCTTCTCTTCGGTGTGATGATTCCACTGAACCTTGCAGAATTTGATCGTCTTGGTCCGTTTCATTCTCTCCATTGTGTCCAAAATTCTGACGGGCTTTTCCTCATACGTGAGATCACTCTCCAACTGAACCTCCTCCAGCGGAATTGTATCCCTTAATGGTGTATCTGCCATTTCTGGGTGACACCTCTTCAATTGAGATACATGGAACACGTCATGGACGTTAGACAATCCTTCTGGAAATTCCAACTTATAGGCTACCTCTCCCTTGCATGACAGAACCTTATACGGACCAATGAAACGCGGTGCTAGGTTTCCCTTAATTCCAAAGCGCTTAACTACGCGCAGTGGCGATACTCTTAGATATGCCCTATCACCAATCTCGTAGGTCACCTCCCTACGCTTAGAATCAGCATAACTCTTCTGCCTTGATTGAGATACCTTCAACCTATCGCGAATCAGTCTAACCTTCTCCTCAGCGTCCTTGATAAGGTCGGGACCAAAGAAACTATGTTCTCCTACTCCATCCCATAGCAAAGGAGTCCTGCACTTCTTGCCATATAGTGCTTCGAATGGAGCCATCTCTATGCTAGACTGATAGCTATTGTTGTAGGAAAACTCTGCGTAAGACAAACTCTCATCCCAACTAGAGCCATAATCCAGAGCGCAAGCTCTCAACATATCCTCTAGGATCTGGTTCACTCTCTCTGTCTGACCATCCGTCTGAGGGTGAAACGCTGTGCTGAACTCTAGTCTTGTTCCTAATGTTTCGTGCAACTGACGCCATAAATGTGATGTGAACTGTGTTCCTCTATCAGACACAATTCCCTTTGGCACCCCATGTGCACAGACGATCCTGCTCATGTATAGTTTAGCCAATTTGTTGCTCGTGTAGGTGGTCTTCACTGGTATGAAATGAGCCACCTTAGTCAAGTGATCGACCACTACCCAAATAGAATCATAGCCAGGCCTAGTTCTAGGCAATCCGGTGATAAAACCCATCCCAATCTTATCCCATTTCCAATCTGGTATTGGTAATGGCTGCAATAATCCTGTCGGCTTCTGATGTTCTGCTTTTACTCTACGGCACACATCACATAATGCAATGTACTCCGCGATGTCCTTCTTCAAGTTATTCCACCAAAATCTTTCTTTCAGATCCATGTACATCTTGGTATTCCCTGGGTGAAGGGAATACGGTGAGTCATGAGCTTCTTGGAATATCAGCTTTCTAAGTTCAGGATCATTGGGTACACAAATACGCTTCCCGAACCATAATGTACCATCGGCATCTTCATGAAACTCCTTCATCTTTCCTTCACTCATTTTCTCTCTTATTTCCTTTATTTCTTCATCATCCTTCTGGGCTCCCTTGATCTTGTCCATCAGTGTTAGCGTTACCTCCATGGCTGCCAAATACCCTTCATTCACTAATTCCAAACGGAGAGACTTGAATTGTTCACACAATTCATCTGGTAACTCCCCTGCAGTGAGTCCATTCACATATCCCTTGCGACTTAATGCGTCTGCCACAACATTAGCCTTCCCTGGGTGGTATTGGAGATTCAAATTGTAGTCCTTTATCAACTCCAACCATCTCCTCTGCCTCATATTCAGCTCCTTTTGAGTGAATATATACTTCAAACTCTTGTGATCCGTAAAGATATCACATTTCTTTCCCATGAGATAATGTCTCCATGTCCTGAGGGCATGTACAACTGAAGCTAGCTCTAAATCATGAGTCGGGTAATTCTTCTCATGATTTTTGAGCTGTCGTGATGCGTATGCAACTACTTTCCCATCTTGCATCAGTACACTACCCAATCCTCGACGTGAAGCGTCACAGTACACTTGGAAATCCTTCTGGAGATCCGGTAAGCATAGAACTGGTGCTGTTACTAATCGTTGTTTCACTTCTTGGAAATTTGTTTCACAATCCTCAGTCCATAAGAACTTTGTTTCCTTCTTCAGCAATTCTGTCATTGGTTTAGCAATCTTGGAGAAATTCTCAATGAACCTACGGTAATATCCCGCAAGTCCTAAGAAACACCGGATATCCTTCACATTCTTTGGTGATTCCCACTCAGTTACAGCTGACACTTTGGCTTGGTCTACTGCAATACCATCTCCTGACACCACGTGTCCTAGGAATCCTACTGTATTCAACCAAAACTCACATTTTCCAAACTTAGCATACAACTTATGTTCCCTTAACTTTCCAAGAATCAAACGTAGGTGTCCTCCATGCTCCTCTTCATTCTTGGAGTATACTAGAATATCATCTATGAATACCACTACAAACTTATCCAAGAACTCCATGAATACATTGTTCATCATGCTCATAAAGTATGTCGGGGCATTGGTCAATCCAAAAGACATGACGGTGTATTCGTATAGGCCATACCTTGTTGTAAAGGCGATCTTTGGAATATCCTCCTTCCTAATCTTCAGCTGGTGATATCCAGATCGCAAATCGATCTTAGAGAACACACTAGCTCCCTTCAGCTGATCGAATAAGTCATTGATGTTGGGGAGTGGGTATTTGTTCTTTATCGTCACCTCATTCAGCGAACGATAGTCCATAACTAGACGCTGTGTCTTATCCTTCTTTTCCACAAACAAAACTGGTGCTCCCCATGACGAGGAACTCCGCTGAATGAACCCTTTATCCAACTGCTCTCTAAGTTGTTTCTTGAGTTCCTTCAGTTCATCCACATCCATCTTGTATGGTCTCTTAGCTATAGGTCCGGTTTCGGGTATCAAGTCAATGACAAACTCGATGTCCCTATCAGGTGGCATCCCTAGTAGTTCCTCCGGAAACACGTCGGGGTACTCCTTCACTATGGGTACATCCCCTAGGCTAACCCCCTTAAGAGAATTCAACTTGGTATCATTAAGAACGTGCGTGGACCTATATCTGATTCTTCTTCCTTCAGGTGTCGTGAGTGTGATTGTTCTCTTGGCACAGTCTATCTGACCTTCATACTTTGCCATCCAATCCATTCCAATAATCACATCTAATCCTTGTGAATCCAACACTATGAGATCTGTGGGGAAAGTGTGTGTTCCTATAGATAAGGCTAGTAGGCGACACCCCTGGGTTGATAGCATTTCCCCACCTGGAGAGCTAATTCTAATTGACCTCTTAAGAACCTCAGTAGCTAGCTTATTTCTATCCACAAATGCCTTGATATGAATGAATGCGATGCTCTAGTATCAAATAGTACGAGTGCGATGTAAGTATTAACCAAGAACTTACCGAGCACGAGGTCTGGTTCAGCTTGCACCTCCTCCACGTTCACATGGTTAATTGTTGCCTTCTGGGACATGTTGGCCTTAGTTCCCTCTACGGCCTTCTCCTCAGTGCACCTGTCGGCGAAGTGTCCCGTTTTCTTGCATTTGTAGCATTGCACCTGGCTAAGGTCCTTCTTGAAGGTGTGGTTGTGGTTGCGGTTCTGTCCGTTGCCTCCCTGGTGCTGGTTGTTGCCTCTGTAGCCACTATTATTGTGACCATTTCCTCCATTGTGCTGGTGACCTCCATGATGGTTGTGCCCATTTCCTCCAGTCCTGTGTTGTCCAGAGTTTCGACCGTTATCATGGTGAGTGCGTATCCTCTAATGTGTGCCTGAGCTGTGGTTTCCTCCCATGTGTTTCCTCTTGCGCTTCTCAGCCTGCTTGTGTTTGCCCTCTAGTATGATAGCCTTGTCAATGAGTGACTGGAAGTTAGTGATGTGAACCACTGACAGTTGAATGGCCAGCTCATCATTGAGGCCATCGAGGAACTTCTCGAGCCTCTTAGCATCGGTGTCCACATCCTCTGGTGCATAGCGAGCTAAGTTGCTAAACTCATCTATGTACTCAGTAACTGAGCAATGGTACTGTCGGAGGTTGCGAAATTCCCTCCTCTTGAGACTCATCACCCCACACGAGACATGGGCGTTGCGGAATCCCTCTTGAAACATATCCCAGGTGACCTCCTCAACGGGGTGGGTTATCTGATAATTATCCCACCAGGAAGAAGCTTGTCCCTCCAGTAAGTGAGCGGCAAACCTCACTTTCTCTTCCTCGCTGCAACCAATAGTCACTAGGTCCTTGCTCACAAAACGCAGCCAATCAAGAGCAAGCATGGGCTCAGATGCACTAGAGAACTTTTCTGGCCTCAACCTCAGGAAACGAGTGAGCATGTCCACCTGTGGTGGGGTGGTGGGGGATTGTTGTTGTGGGTGATGTACTGGGCCATCAGTTGGGCTAGCTGGGTCACTGCATTCTCCATGTTGTTGTTGTTGTTGTTGTTGTTGTTGTTGTTGTTGTTGTTGTTGTTGTTGTTGTTGTTGTTGTTGTTGTTGTTGTTGTTGTTGTTGTTGTTGTTGTTGTTGTTGTTGTTGTTGTTGTTGTTGTTGTTGTTGTTGTTGTTGTTGTTGTTGTTGTTGTTGTTGTTGTTGTTGTTGTTGTTGTTGTTGTTGTTGTTGTTGTTGTTGTTGTTGTTGTTGTTGTTGTTGTTGTTGTTGTTGTTGTTGTTCTCCTATTCCTCGTTATTGCGGCTGGTGTCGCGACGGGGAGCCATCTAAAGGTTAGCATAGACGAGTTTAGATGGATGGGACTAAAGAGATTAGCTACCCATACTATATATGAACCAAGCAACACTTAGCAATCATCAATCAAACCAATCAAACACTTTATATAGCTTTTAGAAAATAGGCCTAAAATTCCTGCGAAATTTAAGGTACTTAATGTTTACAAAACTTATTGAAAATACTCGAACTACTATTGCCATACCACAACTTTTAGTATGGTCAAACCTATCACGATTTATTCCCTAACGAAGACTAATGGTGGGCTAACTATCTACTTCCGGCAGCGCTTGCCACTTGGAGACTTCACTCCCTTCTTCCTCTTGCGATCCTCATTCACGTCATAGTCCTCGTCATCCGTGTCTTCTTCATCCTTCTCATCTACCACCTCCTCTGGATCTTCCTCCTCTTCTTCAGGGCCTTCCATCTTGATCTCCTCATCACATCTCTCCTCACTATCCACGCGACTAGGTGGTAGCGGTAGTGGAGGTGGTTGAAGGAGCTCCTCAGGTAAGTCCACGCTAATCCCATTCCTTGCGAGTATGTGATCCTTCTCCACTAGCTCCATGGTGAGTCTAGTGTCACTAGCCTTGAAGTTCTCTATCTGGGCCTTGAGTGCGTCCATCTGAGCATTGAGAGCTTTCAGCTGGGCGTTGAGAGTAGTGATCTCTTGTGCCTGATGAAATGCGGTGGCCCTTGCCTCCTCACTCTGCATCATGTACTTACGAGCACACTCCTCCATTCCAGTGCTATAGGAATCCAAGTCTTCCACGTGCTTCAGCATCCTGGTTTTGTCTGGATCATCTCTCACCATGGCCTTTCCATCTTCATTCCTCCTCCCAAAATCTCTATAGATAGAGTCTTCAGATATCCGGTCACGGTAGTCATAGTTTAGCCGAGCCAGTGCATACTTCATTGCTGCGACGAGTCCCAATTCCCAGCTGGCATAATTATCCCGGTAGATGAGGACTTGAGCTACACCATTCACAAGACCCACCACAATGGTGGTCGTGAGGTCCCACATCTTGTCTCCAAGAATGTTGCTATCCATCTTGTAACCTTCAATCTTAGGTAGGAAGAATCTGAGCTGCTTGGTTAGGTTTGCTAGCTCATTCTCGAACTCCACATCTGAATTCTCCTCAACATGGTAGACTTCTTGAGTACTCATCTATAAGAAGGTAAGAGTGGAAGTTAGCAAAGGCAAGTGGTATAAGACGAAAGGTAATGGACATAAAGATAGAAAGTAAAGTAGAATTTTCATCCTATGGCTTCCTATTCCAAACTTAGGTTTTCGAGCCTGCAGTCAACATTTGCTCTGATACCATCTGTAGTAGTACAGCCCATCATAGACCATACTTTTGCGTGTAGTACTGGCCCCCTGGACCGTTCACCAGCACACACAGCACAGATAGTAATCAAGGAAAACAAATGTATTGAATACTATCGAATATCCAGAGTAAAGTAATTTATTACAAACTGCATAGCGAAGTGCTAGCTCAAAATAATTATTAATAACACAACAAAGCAGCGGTAGACCTCCATCTTCTTGTTTGCATGCCACAGGCGAACAAAGGTTGATGTGAAGCCTCGAAAACATACGAAAGCTAATCCGAATCCGAATAACCTGCACGTTGGAATATGCAGCCCCCAAAAGGAGGTCAGATCATTCTGAGAAATGGTGGCAAGTGACACTATGGTGGTATATAAATGGCAAGTGCTAGTCTACATGCATATTTGGCTGGTGGAGTTTTCTAGGCTATTTTGCATAAAGGCATTTGACCTATCATTTATTAGAAATTACATTTTTCACAATATTGGACACTTTGGTTGATAGCAAAGTGCTCCTACCCTTTGGATTAGCACACTGAAACACCATCAGACACTTCTCCAATAACCCATAGTCAAATTGGTAGTAATTAATAAAGCAAGATGAACGAGATATGTCATGTTTCCCATCTAGTTGTTGAATTGTCCCTAACCAATGGAACACGGCTAAGATCTTAGTTTTAACCCTCACGAGGTTTGTGCCCTTTACCCGTGTTGCCCAATCGACCCCAAACACCATGATACACCATTAGTACCACGGAAGGAAAGAAGATTAAACCATAACTCGTAAGAAGTTAGATCCCCAAACCCTCCACGCACCGGACCATCCTACCACTATTTTACATCTCTGAACACGTTGGGTTCGAGTCACCACAACCTACAAATTATGTCTAGCCCATACTAATATGAAACACGGCTGCACGAAAGAACAAGTACATAAAGAAAACTAAACATAATCTCAATATACTGGGCGGCGGTCCCCACCAAACTTTGTACTCTGATGACATGCTAGCAATCCGCCCAGTGGTTAATTAATTATCATATTGATTTCATAAGCAATTAAAATAACGAGCAATACCTTAACATGATAATAATCCCAACCACGATATCTATAGCATGGCTAAGCAATCTACAAATACGATGTTTTCCTAACAAAGGATTGCTACAATCCATGGTAACATATGATCACTCCACTTGGGTGTTAGTGAAGCAATCTAGCATAGCGATATCACTCAACTCCTACTCATGCATAACTACTATAAGGATCTAATGCATATAGTTAAATAGAGGGTTCATGCGTGTCACTTGCCTTGGCAACACGAGCAGCTGTTCACACAGTCCTCGCAACCACACTCGTTGTAATCGTTGTAATCTACACGTTGCAATAAACATACATAAGCAACAAGACATAACATTATGCAACACATGCATGCATGAAAGTTTATTAATGCAAAATAGATCTATTATCATCCTCTGGTTGTTAATGATATGTATGATGCAAGAAAAGTATTTTTGTTGCAAAGAAAACAATTAAAGCAATTATAAGGATTTAATAGTGCTAGATTAAGAACATGCAAGATCTATCTTGAATTAAACATCTACACAAGTTAATGTTATTTTTCCTAGATAGATCTAATCAAAACAGGATCATACAAAAAAGATTTGACAAATTTCGAGTTACGGTTGATTTTATATGACTTAAATAGCCCAAAAAGTATAATTGAAAACAGAAAATAATTATAGGTCAAAACATAGATTTGATTGTGTATATGGATAGATCTTATTTTTCTCTTTCGTTTGGTATATTACATGCGCAAATTGGAGTTACAGATCTAAAGATATTGAATTTACAAGATTTAAACAAATTCAGGAATTTTAAAAACGAAAAAAAGAGATTTGACCGGGTTGACCAGTGCTGACGCAGGCACGACGTCAGCACGACGTCAGCCCGCGTTGACTGGCGGTCAGATCTGATCTGAGCCGTCGGATCGAGATCCGACGGCCCAGGACGGATCGCATCGGGGCTCACCGGAGAGTCGCCGGTGGCGGCACGGGCGTGGACGGCGGCGGCGTTGTAGTCGATCTCCGGCGAGGGCGCGGGCACCGTCGGGTTCCTCTCCTCGGTGCGGACTCGTGGGTGGTGGCGGCGGTGGCTATGGGGGCCGGAGTCGCCGGCGGCGAGCCCTCCCGAGCGGTGGCGGCGGAAAAAGGCGGCGGCTGCTAGGGTTTTTCGAGGCGGCGCGCGCAGCTCGAGGGTGCGGACGTCGAGGCGGGGGGCGGCGTATTTAAAGGGGTTTGGCGTGCGGGAGGGGCAGCGGGGCGAGGCCGTTGCGGATTCCGCGCTGCGGCGCGCGTGTCCGGGATGAACTCCGGCACGATGACGTCATCGCTGACGTCGTGGGCTGGGCCCACGCGTCAGCGGGCGCGGGTTTTTTTTTGAACAAACGCTTCCGCGACGAGGCGGTGCGCGCTGGGCTGGCTCGGCCGGCCCGCTCCGTTTTTTTTTACCAAAACAAAAATGTTAATAACTTTTGAAATACAACTCCAAAAGGGGTCAAACAGATTTCAAAAATTCAGAAATTTGAAAACCTATCACCCTAGATTATTTTGAAGGGGATTTTTGGGAAAGATAAAAATAATAAAATAGTTTGGCTTATAATGACTTATAGAAGAATTTGGTTCTTTCAAACATGAATTTGAATTTTGGGATTTTCAAAGCAACAAACAAATGAAATTTTGAAACCATGTCATGCTATGCATATGCTCTAAATGCAAAACATTCCAAATGTAAGCTTTGGGATGTTACAACCACCTAATGGCCCGGCCTAGGGGGCGCCCAGGGGTGGTGTGGGACCCTCCTTGCCCCCCTCCGGGTCTCCTTCTGGCTCCAGGGGTTTTCGGGTGAAATAAGGTCTTTGGAATCTTTTCTGGGAAATTTCCCAAAAGTTGATTTTTCTACAAAAAACAAGACACCAAGGTAATTCTGCAGAAAACAGCATTAGTCCGTGTTAGTTGCATCCAAAGCTCACAAGTTTAGAGGCAAACAATAGCAAAAGTGTTTAGAAAATGAGATACGTTTTGGACGTATCAACTCCCCCCTTTTTGGCGGCGGCGATGCGTGGTGCGGGTGGGCGAGGTCCTAGTGGCGGCGACAACTAGGGCTCCTCCGTGTCGCTAGAACGGGGGACACGAGGGGGATGGGAACAAACGCTAACTTTTACAGATTCCATGGTTGTGAACACAATGGTTGCAATATACTCCCTCCGTTTCTTTAACATCCCAAATTTTGCTAACAAAGGGTTGTGGTGTTGTGTTCATGTCATAGCATGCATGGAAAATATTATCCAAGTTTGAATTTGAATCTATTAAGAATTGGACCAAAAACCACTTAAAGTGGCCACCAAAAAATTGAATTAAAAACATTTTCATGTTTGGAAAGCAAAAACATGGTGAGGTTGGAAATTTTGTGAGTATTCTGGTGACCATTTGGTCACCCAGCTCCACCTACACGTTTGCCTCGAGCTTCTGCACCTTCCCATCGCCTCTGATTTGAGATTCCATCGACGAATTCGTCGAATTCGAGTTCATCTGTGAGGAACAGAGTTGAGTGACGTCACCATTTCGTCATGCTGACGTCATCCTGCCAGCTGTAATTTCTTTTTATTTCTGGAAAATGAGAATATGACACGTGGGCCCCACCCTTTTAATAATTCCAGAAAATAAATAAAACTTGGAAAATAAATAACTTTCATTATGTTAATGAGAAAAATAAAATAAATATGGCTTTGTTCACAAAATAATTGCCAATCCAAATATGTCATTTTCATACATGTTTGGCAAAGTTGATTTTGGACCATTATTTTAATGTTTAATTCATTTAAAAATAGAGAAAATAAGTTTTTAATCAATAAAATCAGAAAATTAAAAGCTATGTACCAAAATCCTCAAAATGACAAATGCAATCCATTTATAATGTTTTCAAACCCATTTAAGCAATTAAAATTGTACTCACTTTCAGAATTGCCCGAAGTGCCCCTCCGGGGTCTATTTCGGGAGAATTTCAGTAAAAATGCATAATTGCCATATGAACCCTAGCAACCCATCGAACATGCTTAGGGATTTATTTCACTGCATTAACTTGCTTATGCATACATATTGTGCATTGCATCGATGCCATGTGTTGATTGTTGTTCTTCTTTTCGGTGTTGTTTTCCCCTCGGTAGAATCCGACTCTGAAGTGAAGACCAACAACTCCAATGAATACTTGGTCCTAACCGACAAGTCAAGAACTTATTCCAGAAGATCTTTACCTAGTTTTCTTATAGCCAAGGAAAGCATAACCTATTATCTGCTCATATATGGTTTCGAAGTGTTTTGAATCTCGTATATTGCATGCGGTTTAAAGTATTAATGGTCCTTAGATAGAGTTCTCCTATACTTGCTCCATCGCCTAAATATCCTGATCCACTGCTCCTAGAAGCTATAGGGTTGTTTGTGTGCGCCTCGTTAAAACCTGTGAGTCTTGCTTAGCCATGCCTAGTTGTGATCTGATCCATCCGGTTGACGAATCTGGTCAAGCATGAATCTTTGAATTATCTTTGATAACTTGACTAATAACGGCATGGATGTGAGGCCACAATGGGTTGTGGCGTTTTGTCCTGTTCATGCCCCTAGGAGCGAGTTCTCGCCTTCGAAGCCAACACTGAGTGTGCAACCACACGTGGGTTGTCGCACCCAGACTTCTAGAGGATACTCACAGTCCGCTAAACAGTAGAACAAATGGCTTACGGGGCATACGGCACCCGCATCTCAATATGAGCAGGCCAACACGTAAACGTGTGACATCCATTCTCTACTATCCATCATCTGCGTAAACCATCCCATAGAAATCCGACTACTTCCATTGACGTACTTCATAACATACACACATGGTACGTCAACGGCATTTGAACAAGTGATATCACAACATATCTCTAAGACACAAAAGATTGAAATAAGTTGCAAATAGCTCTCACTAGAGCAGAGATAGCAAATACAATCATCCAGAGGACACATGTCCCAACAATTCATCATTACATCACAGCGGAAGCATCCAAAATGTCTGGGTACAGACAAGATCCAAATAGGCCTAAGAGGCCGGAAACGAAAAGACGGAGCCCATCCACGATGTCTCGGATCCTGCCCGGGTCCGCTATCTACTCGTCAGTAGCCTCGTCATACTCCACGTAGTAGCCTCCATGGGGATCCTCGGAAACGTAGTCTGCAGAAACCACAGCCCCAAAGGGGTCAGTACAGACAAGTACTGGCAAGCAAGACTCACAATATACCAAAGTGTACCCGGCAACACCAAGTACAGATGCTTTGGGTTCAACGGAAGAATAGGTGGTATAAAGTTGCGGCAGCGGGCTGCTCTAACCAACTACAGAAAACGCTACAACACCGGCTACGAGAAAGGGGATAAGATAGCGTATCGTAACCAACTACCAACAACCTCAAACAAACCCATCCTGGATCTCGCCCCTTATCCAAAGAAGCAATCCGAGGATAACTCACACAGTTGGATTAATGATGGTTCAAGTTATTGTGTCCATAAGACTATTACTAGTCAAGTTATCATTAGTTAGATGTAAGTTGTCTAATCCTTGTTAGCCAGCCCTATCACCAAGTCATCCATAACCGCGGACAACACGGCTTCTCGAGAAGATTTAACCCTGCAGGGATGCACCAATTTGGCCGTACACGTAAGAATACCCCGCCAGATTGGAAATGCACTTCCACCAAGCGAGGCACTCAACACAACCCAACTCTTCTTTGCATCAAGCCCAAAGAACCCCGTGCAATTGAGCGCACAGCTAATCAAGCCCCACGAAGAAAAGGGGACCCTCATAGCACTCTAAGAACGTGTCTCCCTAAATGCCGACTACAAAAGTTCCACCCTGGCCTCGGGTTCGTACCTGCATATGCGTGCGGCAAATGGAAAACCCGAACTAAATGAGGCGAATTGGACGAGATGCGAATCGAATCAAATTGAGGGGGGGGCATACACGCTTCCCACATGCGGTTAGCGCGCTCATCGTGGATCTAGAGGACAAAGACTTTTCCTGAGTTCGACACTAGCAGGCCTCAAAACCATACCCGGCCTCCTGCCGGTGCCTTATCATCAAATTAGCATTACCTCAAACATTAACAGGTTGTTGTTTAACATCGAGCCCCAGAACATAATAAATAAGGTAATAGTAATAACGGACAGCGGACTCGAGCATAAACGACCCTAAGCATGCTAGTAAGACACAGGCAACAAGCAACAGGGTTATAGGTGTGGAGGTGAGGCTATATCAGGTATACAGGATAACATGTGATAGGATCGAACACAAGCAACGATTCATAAGGCTAGCAGGATAGACAACGGAAAGTATCGGTACCCAGTGTGGAAAGGAACACAATGGTTCATGTGAGTGAATACTTGCCTGCAAACTCAGTAGCCTGGTACTGGGCTAACTCCTCAGAAGTAGTGTCGTAAACCTCATCTGTCTCAATGTCGTCGTTTATTCGAGAAGAAGCAAACAAACAACGCAGAGAGACAAACAATCAATAACATGGCATAATGCACAATCAAGGGATGATGCATGACAATTTAATTGATGCATCAAAATAAGCTAGTTGACATGGTAACATGTTTAAATGGACCCATATGCAATTTGGATTGCATATGGAAAGCCCATGAATTAAGGTTGTATTAAATGATCTACAAATAACCAACATGTGAAAGTGGATTAGCATGATGCATGGATGAGGAAAACAAAAAGAAAACAACAATAAATTCAATTTGAAAAGGTGTTTACCAAGTTTGAAATTTTATTTATTAAGTTATGAAAATTGGCTCCTTAAAGGTGTTGCACAAGAATTTGTTGTTTTCACCAATTTTAATTGTTCAAAATAGACAACAAAGTTCATATTTGTAAAGAATACAAAATTTTAGGTGGAATACATGTTTCATTTGTTGAAAAAGGATTTAAAATGAATTAATTATGAATTAAACAAGTTAAACAAGATTTAAATGAATTTAATTCAATTATAAATTTATTTGAATTTTTATTTGTTCAAAACATTTAGTAAAATTCATATTTGGAAAGTTTATACTTTTCTGGTTTGAAAACATATTTTATTTGTTCAAAAAGAATTTAATTTGACCAAGTTATGAATTTAGCAATTTTTAAATGATTTAAACAAGGTTTAATTATTTAACCAATTTTAATTATCCAAAACATGAAACAAAGTTTATATTTGGAAAGGTGGTTTAAATTTGCATGGAAAACATATTTTATATGTGACATTTCAATTACATTTGAATTAGTTATGAATTTGACCAAATTTGAAATGAGTTGTTTTGAATTTGAATTTTGAAAACATTTGAAATGTTCAAAACAGAAAACAAATGATTTAATCATGTAGAGAATTAAATTTGGTACAGAAAACATATTTATTTATATTATTTGGATTTGAAATTCAAAAGTTATTTGTATTTTGAAACCAGGGACTATTCTGTAAATAACAGGGACTGAAAAATAAAAGGGAAAAGGGGCAGAAACGCATTTAACCTCGCAGTACCTAGCCTGGGCCGCTGACAGCGGGCCCTAGGCCACGTTGGCGACGCGTGGCCGCACGCGTCGCTGACAGGGAGGCCCCACCTGTCAGCGCGCGCTGCGAAAAAAAGGTTGGGTTTTTCCGCGCGGACGGGGGATCGAACCCACGCCGCGGGCTCACGTACGAGCGCGCTGGCCAGCTGGGCTGATGAGCGCTTCGTGTCAGGTTAGGGGGCTCGGGGGGGGTAAGAGGTGCAGTTTGGCCGTTTAACTAAAACTGAAACTTGCAGTTTCAGTTATCTGAAACTCCAGCGAGTGGAGGCAGTCGCCGGCGTCGACGGCAGAGCTGCACTGTTGCGTGCTCGTGTGCGTAAGGGGTGTGTGGGCGTGCGCAGATGAACGAGGGAGCAGAGGGAAGAGAGGAGGAGGGCAGAGGGACGTGCTCACCTCCTCTGAAGACGTAGCAGAGGCTCGGGGTGGAGGTGGACGACGACGACAGAACGGTAGACGGCGGCGACGATCCAGGGCGGCTCGTGCCCCTCCCTGGACACGAGGAGGACGAGGACGGCACGGGGAAATGATTCCCGTGCCTATCCTGCGCGGAGGTGGCCCATGTCGACGTCGATCACCGGAGATTGGTGGCGGTGGCGCGGTGGTTCAGAGGTGGAAGAAGAAGAGAGAGAACAGCGGGAGAGAGGAGAGGAAAAACGACGGCGCGAGGGAGGAGGAAGAAGGAGAGAAGCTAGGGCAGAGAGGAGTGGCTCGGTGCAGCTATAAGGAGGAGGAGGGGGTTCTCGTGGCCGTCCCATCAATGCCACTGTCGACGTGGGCAGCTCGGATGCACGCCGTATAGAGGTAAGAGACGAGGGGGGTATGCAGGCCGTGCTGGTGGGCTGGGCTCAGCCCACTGGCCTGCCCTCTCCCTCTCTGTTACTTTTTTTTTGTTTTTTTTCTGTTTATTAAACCTGTTTTTTTTGCAGAAATAGAAAAGGAAGAAAAAGGAGAGAAAAAGGAAGGTTTTTAGGGGGTTTAAATTTTTGGAAAATTTTTATAGTTTGGTTATTTCAAAAGGCCAGCTGTGCAAGTGTTGGTTTTCAAAAACTTGAATTTTGGTTGCTGTTTGTAAATTCAACTGAATTTGAGTGAAACATTGGTATAAATAAATTATTGAAACTTAAGCAATTAATAGTTTGCACTTTCATGTTTATTTGAAACAAGTTGATTCTTTGATTTGAAATTTTCATTTGAAAAAAATTGTAACAGAACAAGTATGAAACAAGATTTTGAAATTTGATTTGAAAATTCAAATGGAAAACAAGGAAAAACAAATGCAAACAAAAGTAATGCTTATGATGACATGATGCAAAACATAAATTAACAAAATCAGACATTCTAAAGGTGTTTTTCATACTTGGGATGTTACAAAACGCCCCCCTTGAAGGAATCACGCCCCGAGATTCCTACTGAGAAGAGAAAATGTCCAGATACTTCTTGCGAAGATCCTCTTCGGTCTCCCACGTTGCCTCTTTATCGGAATGATGAGACCACTCCACTTTTAAGAACTTGGTGCTCTTGTTGCGAGTCTTACGCTCGGTCTCATCGAGAATTCGAACAGGGTGCTCCTCATAAGATAGATCTTCTTGCAGTTCAATGGAATCATGATCAACTGCACGATCTGGATCTTTGAAGCACCTCTTGAGCTGTGACACGTGAAACACATCGTGCACTTTGGATAGCTTTTCCGGAAGTTCAAGACGATAGGCATTTTCTGCACGCCTTGAGAGAATGTTGAAAGGACCAATGTATCTTGGTGCAAGCTTTCCTTTGACACCGAAACGATGAGTGCCTCTGAGGGGAGTTACACGGAGATATGCTTTGTCACCAGGTGCATAGACCATATCCCTGTGTTTGCTGTCATAGTAGCTTTTCTGACGAGACTGAGCAATCTTGAGATTTTCCCGGATGATGCGAACTTTCTCTTCGGCTTCCTTGACAATGTCAGGGCCTAAGAGTGAACGTTCACCAGCTCCAGACCAATTGATTGGACTCCTGCATCTGCGGACATAGAGAGCCTCAAATGGTGCCATGCCTAGGCTTGCCTGGAAGCTGTTGTTGTAGGAGAATTCAGCATATGGAAGACATTCCTCCCATTTCATGCCAAAGGAGATACCACATGCTCTGAGCATATCCTCGAGAATCTGATTGACTCTTTCGACTTGCCCTTGAGACTGAGGATGGTAAGCTGTGCTGAACAGAAGTTTGGTACCCAATGCTTCTTGAAAGCTTTTCCAGAAATGAGAAGTGAATATGCTTCCACGGTCTGAGCTTATTTCCAATGGAACACCATGAAGAGGAACAATCTTTGCTGCGTAGAGCTCTGCTAACTAGCTAGCTGAGATTGTTTCTTTGACAGCAAAGAAGTGAGCTACTTTAGTGAGACGATCAATGACAACGAAGATTGCATCGTTGCCCTTCTTGGACTTTGGGAAACCCGTGACGAAGTCCATTTCAATCATGTCCGACTTCCACTCAGGAATTTTCAGAGGTTGGAGAAGACCGGCTGTTTTCTGATGAACTGCCTTAACACGTTGACAAACGTCGCATTCAGAAACGTATTTTGCAATTTCACGTTTCATGCCAGGCCACCAATACAGTGTCTTGAGATCCTGGTACATCTTTGTACTTCCAGGGTGTATGGAGAGAGGAGTTTCATGAGCCTCCTTGAGAATGACATCTTTGAGACTTTGAACTTGAGGAACTGCAATGCGTCCTTCGAAGAACACAGTTCACTGAGAAAGAGTTAAATTTCTCTTTGCCTTCTTTGATGTGTTCTACCATCTTCTTGATTTCAGCATCACGAAGTTGTTTAGAACGAATCTTGTCCTCGAGAGTTGGACTGGCTGTCAAGTTTGCAAGATAGCCTTGAGGAACAAGACCAAGGTTGAGCTTCTGGAATTCTTCATGAAGAGGAGGTTGGCTTTCCATGATCATGAGATTATTGCAATACGACTTGCGACTGAGAGCATCGGCCATAACATTAGCCTTGCCTGGAGTGTAAGAAATGGTAAGGTCAAAGTCTTTGATCTTTTCAATCCATCTCCTTTGTCTGAGGTTTAGATCTGGTTGAGTGAAGATATACTTCAGACTCTTATGATCGGAAAAGATTTCAGTGCGATTTCCCAACAAGTATTGTCTCCATTTCTTGAGGGCAAACACAACTTCTGCAAGTTCAAGGTCATGAGTGGGATAATTGAGCTCATGTGCGTTCAACTGACGTGAAGCATAAGCCACAACTTGACGTTCTTGCATAAGGACTGCACCTAGACCTTGGAGAGATGCATCACAGAATATTTGGAATGGTTTGGAAGGATCTGGGCCAACCAGAACTGGTGTAGAAGTGAGTTTAGTCTTCAGGAGATTGAAACTTTCATCACATTGTGGAGACCAGACAAACTTCTTGTCCTTCTTTGTGAGGTCAGTGAGAGGTTTGGCAATCTTGGAAAAGTTTTGGACGAAACGACGGCAATAGCTAGCCAAGCCAAGAAAACTTCTTACTTGCTTCACCGTCTTTGGAGGTTTCCAATCAACAATTGCTTTAACCTTTTCTGGATCAATGGCTATGCCTTTGGCTGAGATGACATGACCAAGGTAAGTAACTTCTGAAATCCAGAACTCACATTTGGAGAACTTGGCATAAAGACGATGCTCGCGAAGCTTCATGAGAGTGAGACAAAGATGTTCTTCATGCTCTTCCTCGGATTTTGAGTAGACAAGAATGTCATCCAGATATACCACAACGAACTTGTCGAGGTATTCATGGAAGACAGAATTCATGAGTCGAGAGAACGTCGCCGATGCATTGGTGAGACCAAAGGACATGACGGTGAATTCGTATAGACCGTAGCGAGTGGTGAAAGATGTCTTTGGAATATCCTCTTTTCTGATCTTTATTTGATGGTAACCCATTCTCAAGTCCAACTTGGAGAATATTGAGGCTCCAGCAAGTTGATCAAAAAGATCATCAATACGAGGAATTGGATACTTGTTTTTGATGGTTTTCTCGTTAAGAGGACGATAGTCAACAACGAGTCTCTTTGTGTGATCCTTCTTTGCAACGAACAGAGTTGGGAAACCCCAAGCCGAGGAACTAGGTTGAATGTAACCTTTTTCCATGTATATATCAATTTGTTCCTTTAACAACTTCAGCTCGGGAGTTCCTATCTTGTAGGGATGCTTAGAGATTGGAGCAGTACCTGGTTCAAGTTCGATCACGAACTCAACAGCTCTGTCCGGAGGCATCCCTGGCAACTCTTCTGGAAAGACGTCAGGGAATTCGCAAACCACCGGAACATTTTCAAGTGAAGGTAGAGGTTTTGCATCGAGGTTGCACAGCTGAATGGAACTTGATTCATGTGGAGAGTAGACTATCTGGCCAGAAGGGTGGAACAGAGTTATTGACTTTTGAGCACAGTCAATCCTTGCTTTATTGGCTTTCAGCCAATCCATACCAAGAATGACATCAATGTCAGAACTTCCCAGCAACATGAGAGAGGCAAGGAAAATGTGGCCTCCAATTAGGATTTGATTGTCCTTACTTATCTTGGAGGTCAACATTTGAGATCCCGGGGAGTGAACAGTGATTTGATTGCTTAGTGGAACCACGATTAGGTTGTTTGTTGTCGCAAAGGTTTTTGACACAAAAGAATGCGATGCTCCGGTATCAAAGAACACTTTAGCTGGAAAAGAGTTTACGGGTAATATACCGAGAACGACGTCAGGAGCTTCCTCAGCTTTGTCGATCTTGACATGATTCACCCTTGCGGTCCTCCCGACAGGCCTGTTGTTGGAGTTGAAGGCCTTAGGCGCGGGAGCGCGCACCATTGCCTGGTTTGTGTTGGGACGAGGTGGTGGTGGAGGTAGCTGCCTCTGCGTGCACTTGTCAGCGTAGTGCCCCGTCTACTTGCACTTGTAGCAAGTGACGACACGAGGAGGCCCTGGCCTTGGCTGCCCCATCGAAGCCCTTTGATCATGCATCTGAGCAGGGTTGGGTGGGCGGGTTGCGAAACCTGGAGAAGTTTGGGCGTATGGAGCCCGAGTGACAGCACCATTTGGCACCCAGATGCGGCGCTTCTGCGGAGGGGTGGTCATGTTGGAGGAGGAACCACCCTCACGCGAGTGCTTGCGAGACTCCTCGAACGCCTTGCACCCATTTTCTTCATTGAGCGTGGTGTTAACGAGATCCTCGAAGCTGTTGGCCTTGACGTTTGTGAGGGCATACTTGAGCTCCGGGTTAAAACCTCTGCGGAACCTTGCCATCTTCTTAGCTTCAGTGGACACCTCATCACCAGCGTAACGAGTGAGGCGATTGAACTCACTCTGATAGCCAATGACGTCCAACTTGCCCTGCTTGAGTGAGCAAAAATCTTCACGCATCCTTTCCATGAGACCATCTGGAATGTGGTGCTTCAGGAAGGCTTCCTTGAAACAACCCCACGTGATTGGAAAGCCAGCTCTCATGGCCTGGTAGTTTTCCCACCAAGTAGCTGCCTGACCCTTCAGCAGATAGGAGGCATACTTGACCTTGTCTTCTTCAGCTACATGAGCGATCTCCAGAGCCTTAGCTATCTCACGGATCCAGTCATCAGCGTCCAGAGGCTCGCGTGTGGCCACGAAAGCTCTCGGACCCAGACTGAGGAACTCCTTGATGCTGACTCGTGGAGCCGTCTGGTTGTTGTGCTGATTAGTCTGAAACTGGGCCATCTGTGCCATGACTTGGGTCATCTGAGTCAACAGCTCCGTGATTGGCGGTGGCTCAGGCGGGTTGTTCCTTGTTGGTGGCATCCTGAATGGAAATGCATTTTAGCACAACAATAGAAAAGGATAGACTTGGAAACCGAAAGAGAGATTATTCCGACGCACGAATAGATAACCAACAAGTACATCATCACATGTTCAAATACATCGGAATATCCAACACACCATAAATGGTTCAAATGCCAAAGGATAACTAAACATAGCTAAGAATGGATACATCAGTACTCCCATGCTCATCACGCAGGACGGCGGCTAGGAGTACGGCGAGAGGTACGGTGAGGAGCACGCCCACGAAAGTAGGTGGAACGACGATCCACGTAGATCTGACGTGGTCTGAGAGCGACTATAGGTGTGGTGAAGTACATAGCGTCGACTCCCTGTGCTCCAAAGCGTGGAATCCCAGTGTAACCAGCACCGAGGTTAAGTAGTGGACCTCTGATCGGCTCGTAACCTCCAGCATCTGGCAGACGTCGACCAACTGGCTGATCGAAACGCGCAAAGCGCTCATCTCCAACAAAGTCTGTGGTGTAAGTCGCCAGACGAGTCAAAGCAAGGTAGAGCTGCTCTCTGACTGAAGCCAACTCCTGAGATAGTGTGCTGGCAACTGCGTCACTGTGCCTCACAAACTGAGCGGTGGTGTGCAGCCTGGAGTTATCATGCTCGTAGACATCCAAGTTGTCGTAGAGAGTGAAGTGAGCTCCCTCCGAAGTGATGTAACCACGGGGGATGTGGCGATAGATAGAATCGTCAAATCCCCAGTAGTCAGCACGAAGGACGATGAGACTCACATAAGCTGCCTGCTGCACAGCCATATCCACTGTGGAACCTACTGCCTCGTAGCGGTGGACTACGCTCATGCCATCATCTGACAGAATGTAGACGATAGCCCGGTAGTAGGTCTGCTCAAACTCTCGCTGCTGCTCGTAGACCTGGTACTCTGGTGCCCAACAGAACCCCAGAAAAGTGACCATGTCTCTCAGCATCTCCGGATAACCGGCAGTGCTCTCGCAACGAGTCATACGAACCACCTGCGGGTAGAACCTGAGATCCATCTGCAGATGATCGGGGAAGTTTTGATTAGACGCCGGTAGAAGAACTGAAGTGGCAAGCAACAACAAGGTTTCAACGGACGAAAAGGATGTTGAGAAGAACAGGATATCGAAGCAACATTGGGGAAACACGAGATCAAACACTCCTGAGGTACTACGGAAAACCCATCCGGGCTTCTAAAGGATCAATATCTACTGCTTAACGAATAGAGGATCTGCTTCCGGGGCTTACACGCCTCCGTTCTCAATCATGAGTAGGCAACATGATAAATCATGTGACAACCACCTCCATTCCTATGGTCTAGTAGATATAACTATCCTAGAGAAGACAGGATACGAGAAACCCTAACTTGAAAGTTTAGATGAGGAGAGAAAACAACGTTGCACTTCCTTACCAGAAAAGGGAGGGTGGGTGGGGAAAGAAGTAAAAGAACAGAATTCCTACTCTCACGTTTCATTTTTCCTATATAGCTACAAAATAGTTTCTAGACTCAACTGCGACCAGTAAAAGGGATCCTACAGGCAGACAGGCTCTGATACCATTTGTCGCACCCGGACTTCTAGAGGATACTCACAGTCCGCTAAACAGTAGAACAAATGGCTTACGGGGCATACGGCACCCGCATCTCAATATGAGCAGGCCAACACGTAAACGTGTGACAACCATTCTCTACTATCCATCGTCTGCGTAAACCATCCCATAGAAATCCGACTACTTCCATTGACGTACTTCATAACATACACACATGGTACGTCAACGGCATTTGAACAAGTGATATCACAACATATCTCTAAGACACAAAAGATTGAAATAAGTTGCAAATAGCTCTCACTAGAGAAGAGATAGCAAATACAATCATCCAGAGGACACATGTCCCAACAATTCATCATTACATCACAGCGGAAGCATCCAAAATGTCTGGGTACAGACAAGATCCAAATAGGCCTAAGAGGCCGGAAACGAAAAGACGGAGCCCATCCACGATGTCTCGGATCCTGCCTGGGTCCGCTATCTACTCGTCAGCAGCCTCGTCATACTCCACGTAGTAGCCTCCATGGGGATCCTCGGAAACGTAGTCTGCGGAAACCACAGCCCCAAAGGGGTCGGTACAGACAAGTACTGGCAAGCAAGACTCACAAGATACCAAAGTGTACCCGGCAACACCAAGTACAGATGCTTTGGGTTCAACGGAAGAATAGGTGGTATAAAGTTGCGGCAGCGGGCTGCTCTAACCAACTACAGAAACACGCTACAACATCCGGCTACGAGTAAGGGGATAAGATAGCGCATCGTAACCAACTACCAACAACCTCAAACAAACCCATCCTGGATCTCTCCCCTTATCCAAAGAAGCAATCCGAGGATAACTCACACAGTTGGATTGATGACGGTTCAAGTTATTGTGTCCATAAGACTATTACTAGTCAAGTTATCATTAGTTAGATGTAAGTTGCCTAATCCTTGTTAGCCAGCCCTATCACCAAGTCATCCATAACCGCGGACAACACGGCTTCTCGAGAAGATTTAACCCTGCAGGGATGCACCAATTTGGCCGTACACGTAAGAATACCCCGCCAGATTGGAAATGCACTACCACCAAGCGAGGCACTCAACACAACCCAACTCTTCTTCGCATCAAGCCCAAAGAACCCCGTGCAATTGAGCGCACGGCTAATCAAGCCCCACGAAGAAAAGGGGACCCTCATAGCACTCTAAGAACGTGTCTCCCTAAATGCCGACTACAAAAGTTCCACCCTGGCCTCGGGTTCGTACCTGCATATGCGTGCGGCAAATGGAAAACCCGAACTAAATGAGGCGAATTGGACGAGATGCGAATCGAATCAAATTGAGGGGGGCGCCCATACATGCTTCCCACATGCGGTTAGCGCGCTCATCATGGATCTAGAGGACAAAGACTTTTCCTGAGTTCGACACTAGCAGGCCTCAAAACCATACCCGGCCTCCTGCCGGTGCCTTATCATCAAATTAGCATTACCTCAAACATTAACAGGTTGTTGTTTAACATCGAGCCCCAAAACATAATAAATAAGGTAACAGTAATAACGGATAGCAGACTCGAGCATAAACGACCCTAAGCATGCTAGTAAGACACAGGCAACAAGCAACATGGTTATAGGTGTGGAGGTGAGGCTATATCAGGTATACAGGATAACATGTGATAGGATCGAACACAAGCAACGATTCATAAGGCTACCAGGATAGACAACGGAAAGTATCGGTACCCGGTGTGGAAAGGAACACAATGGTTCATGTGAGTGAATACTTGCCTGCAAACTCAGTAGCCTGGTACTGGGCTAACTCCTCAGTAGTGTCGTAAACCTCGTCTGTCTCAACGTCATCGTCTATTCGAGAAGAAGCAAACAAACAATGCAGAGAGACAAACAATCAATAACATGGCATAATGCACAATCAAGGGATGATGCATGACAATTTAATTGATGCATCAAAATAAGCTAGTTGACATGGTAACATGTTTAAACGGACCCATATGCAATTTGGATTGCATATGGAAAGCCCATGAATTAAGGTTGTATTAAATGATCTACAAATAACCAACATGTGAAAGTGGATTAGCATGATGCATGGATGAGGAAAACAAAAAGAAAACAACAATAAATTCAATTTGAAAAGGTGTTTACCAAGTTTGAAATTTTATTTATTAAGTTATGAAAATTGGCTCCTTAAAGGTGTTGCACAAGCATTTGTTGTTTTAACCAATTTTAATTGTTCAAAATAGACAACAAAGTTCATATTTGGAAAGAATACAAAATTTGAGGTGGAATACATGTTTCATTTGTTGAAAAAGGATTTAAAATTAATTAATTATGAATTAAACAAGTTAAACAAGATTTAAATGAATTTAATTCAATTATGAATTTATTTGAATTTTTATTTGTTCAAAACATTTAGTAAAATTCATATTTGGAAAGTTTATACTTTTCTGGTTTGAAAACATATTTTATTTGTTCAAAAAGAATTAATTTGACCAAGTTATGAATTTAGCAATTTTTAAATGATTTAAACAAGGTTTAATTATTTAACCAATTTTAATTATCCAAAACATGAAACAAAGTTTATATTTGGAAAGGTGGTTTAAATTTGCATGGAAAACATATTTTATATGTGACATTTGAATTAAATTTGAATTAGTTATGAATTTGACCAAATTTGAAATGAGTTGTTTGAATTTGAATTTTGAAAACATTTGAAATGTTCAAAACAAGAAAACAAATGATTTAATCATGTAGAGAATTAAATTAGGTACAGAAAACATATTTATTTATATTATTTGGATTTGAAATTCAAAAGTTATTTGTATTTTGAAACCAGGGACTATTCTGTAAATAACAGGGACTGAAAAATAAAAGGGAAAAGGGGCAGAAACGCATTTCACCTCGCAGTACCTAGCCTCGGCCGCTAAAAGGGGAGGCCCCACCTATCAGCGCGCGCAGCGAAAAAAAGGTTGGGTTTTTCCGCGCGGACGGGGGATCGAACCCACGCCGCGGGCTCGCGTACGCAGCGCGCTGGCCAGCTGGGCTGATGAGCGATTCGTGTCAGGTTAGGGGGCTCGGGGGGGGGGGGGTAAGAGGTGCAGTTTGGCCGTTTAACTGAAACTGAAACTTGCAGTTTCAGTTATCTGAAACTCCAGCGAGCGGAGGCAGTCGCCGGCGTCGACGGCAGCGCTGCACTGCTGCATGCTCGTGTGCGTAAGGGGTGTGTGGGCGTGCGCAGATGAACGAGGGAGCGGAGGGAAGAGAGGAGGAGGGCAGAGGGACGTGCTCACCTCCTCTGAAGACGTAGCAGAGGCTCGGGGTGGAGGTGGACGACGGCGACAGAACGGTAGACGGCGGCGATGATCCAGGGCGGCTCGTGCCCCTCCCTGGACACGAGGAGGACGAGGAAGGCACGGGGAAACGATTCCCGTGCCTATCCTGCGCGGAGGTGGCCCATGTCGACGTCGATCACCGGAGATTGGTGGCGGTGGCGCGGTGGTTCAGAGGTGGAAGAAGCAGAGAGAGAACAGCGGGAGAGAGGAGAGGAAAAACGACGGCGCGAGGGAGGAGGAAGAAGGAGAGAAGCTAGGGCAGAGAGGAGGGGCTCGGTGCAGCTATAAGGAGGAGGAGGGGGTGCTCGTGGCCGTCCCATGAACGCCACTGTCGACGTGGGAAGCTCGGATGCACGCCGTACAGAGGTAAGAGACGAGGGGGGGTATGCAGGCCGTGCTGGTGGGCTGGGCTCAGCCCACTGGCCTGCCCTCTCCCTCTCTGTTACTTTTTTTTGTTTTTTTTCTGTTTATTAAACCTGTTTTTTTTTGTAGAAATAGAAAAGGAAGAAAAAAGAGAGAAAAAGGAAGGTTTTTAGGGGGTTTAAATTTTTGGAAATTTTTTATAGTTTGGTTATTTCAAAAGGCCAGCTGTGCAAGTGTTGGTTTTCAAAAATTTGAATTTTGGTTGTTGTTTGTAAATTCAACTGAATTTGAGTGAAACATTGGTATAAATAAATTATTGAAACTTAAGCAATTAATAGTTTGCACTTTCATGTTTATTTGAAACAAGTTGATGCTTTGATTTGAAATTTTCATTTGAAAAAAATTGTAACAGAACAAGTATGAAACAAGATTTTGAAATTTGATTTGAAAATTCAAATGGAAAACAAGGAAAAACAAATGCAAACAAAAGTAATGCTTCTGATGACATGATGCAAAACATAAATTAACAAAATCAGACATTCTAAAGGTGTTTTTCATACTTGGGATGTTACATGGGTCCTAACAGACCGCGCTCGACAAACTAACTTGTTTGGCCATGTCCATGAGTCACATAGTTTGATATTTCCATCTGCGTGTGAGTGAGAAAACGATTTGGAGAAAACTTAAAGCGTGACCGAAACATGTGATGGACGTACACGGATCTTGATCCCGACTCACAGAACAGGTTCCGTTAGGAGGTGGCCAATTCCCTATTGACGGGGTGGCCCTATTTGGGTTGACTCATGGATAGGGTCGAGCAAGGTAAAGGTCGTGGCCATACACCCTCTGCCACGCTCCATGGACGAGCGTACATGTGGCGTTAAGAGTCGGATGGTACGTGTGGGTAAAGTGTACCCCCTGCAGGGATAAATCTCCTCGAGAAGCCGTGTCCACGGTTACAGACGACTTGGCAACAGATTTTGTGATCATAGATAACTCAAACGGAATGACTAAAACTTGTTGATAACGAATGAAGGGTGCCTCCTCGGAGATGCCGAGAGGGGTGATCCTTGTAGCACGCGAGGTGTTGGGAAATGACGTTGGTGGTTGAAAAGATGATGATATCAGTAGTTGAGTAGCTTTCTCATCTGTTTTGAAAACACTCCTTGAGACGTGCTATTCTTCCTCGACTTAGAAAACAAAGATTTCTTTACGCAAAATAGCCTTCATAAAACCCTTTCTGAAGATAGCGGATATATAATAGGTTAACTAAGCCTTGTTGAGTACCTCCCGTACTCAGGTTTGCTTAATTTTGGTTCAGGTGAAGATCTCACATCTGTGGTGGTTCAACATGGACATCGACGAGTAGTTTGGGGTTCCTAGGTAGCAGCCTAGAATCTATGGGTTGGGACGTCGCCTTATCTTGCAGCCTCTTAGGCCTTTTTGGTTCTTGTTGGTTAGCAACATAACTTGCCTTCCGTTGTGTGATGTAATGTTGGGTCGTGTGACCTCTGTTTGTAAAGCTATACTGTAGTATTACCTGTTCAATATAGCTTCCATGTCTAGAGTGCTGCTTTGATCGGTTGTTGGTTTCGAGCTCATTGTTATACAGTTTTGGCTATGCCTGCATAGTTGTCGCAGTCGAGGGGTTGTGGAGCCGATGATCCATTTCCGAGCACGCCTGCCGATGTGATTTGGCCTGGGGCTTGGTAACCCAAGTAACCCTTGATTGTTGTTGAACTTTCTGGACACATAGCATCTCCGTATAGCTTTGGTCCCGTTCCTTCAGTTTCATACGATTCGTGGACACTTTGATATGCATAGTTGGTTATGACTAGCATGGACACAACGAGTAGTAGTACCGTGGTGATCCGGCCTGCGTGCCGATGAATCCGGTCTACCTGCCGTTGTTTGTTGCGGCCGGGGATGGTAACCCTGAAGCCCTTGTGGGTCCATGACTAGGAGCACCTAACAGTATGTATACCTTTGGGTCCGGGGTCGTGACAAGTCATGGTATCAAAGCAGGACTGCCTGTAGGAAAACCTTACTGCTTGGTCGATGTTGAGTCTAGTGTTTGTGAAAACTATTTTGAAACTCCAAATGATTGTGAAAAACTTTCTTAGGATTCTTTTCACTCCTTATATGTTATCGCTCTAACTTTGGGTCACCTTATATATTTTGATTTGAAAAGGTTTTGCTATCTCTTCTAGTCATTCAAAAACTTAGGTGCCTTCTTTGGTAATGATGTCTTTTACCCAAGTTGACCTAGTTTTAAAGTTTCTAGAGTAGTGTGTGTTCCGTCATCCTTTATCTTTTGTTTTAAACTGGGAGATCTCCTTTCCATCCAAGATCTCTCAAAGTTGTATAGATTCCACATTCTCATGGTCTAAAGTCTCAAATCTCGAACCTCGAGATTTCCTTTCATCTCGAATGTATTCTTTCTCTTTTGCTCAAATATTTCCGGAGCTATGTTTGTCTTTGTTGGAAAGATACTTCATGATTGCTATTCGTAGTGTCCTTCAAGGCACTAAGATAGTAGTTATTATTTTCTCAATGTTTTCAACCTTGGACTTGAACCGAAGGTCCCGGAATGTGCTGAATTGCGGTGGGTTGAATCATGTGGTCATAACCATGTGATGATCATGCTATGAGTACAGGATGCTGACCTTTAACCCAAGTTCTATTTCTTTGGATCTTGAGTAATATGTTCCACCTCAGGATGGTTAGGAAATTCCAACTCTCATAGCCATAGGTTTTCTCTTGGAACCAACAGGGATCACGACAAGAGTTTTCTTGTGATTCCCACACCTTTGTTATCGGCTCAGCTATACCAATCCTCTAGCATGTGTTCTACAAAAGAGTATCACCCTGTGCATTTCCCCATGACCTCTGGATTTTTTGGAGCATGTCCTTAATCTTTACTTGCTTTCCTACCTTTGTCCATGGTTTGGAAACCAAGTTGCTTCTGTGTGTTTGATTATTCCAATACATTTGCTCTGGTGTTCCATCAGAACATTCCACCTTGGAATGTTAGGGAAACAAACTCCACTACCTCGTTCATCTCTAGGATCGGGTCAAAGTTTTGTAATTCGCAAATTAAAGAAGTTTTATCAGCTTCTATTCTGTTCTACCTCCGAGTATCAAACTCTTTTATGTCAACAGGTCATGCCTAGTTTCATGGCCTTATTGATGAATTGATGCTCTTACACCTCTTCACTTCCCCTTTCTCCAAGTTTGCAATGCTCAAGAATGTTGAGTGTGTGCATTGATGTGTGTATCGGCTATTCTTAGCAATTCTTATTGCTTCGAAAATCTAAGAAACATATGTATCCTTCTTAGTACTTTGGTCAACCACTCTTTCCTTAAAATTGACCGTGTTACCAAATCCGTTCACTCCGGTGCACATTCTTGGTCAAAGAGTTAGGTTTATGCTGAAGCTCTTAAGATCATATTGACTGCTTTGAAAAACAAGGTTCCTTTTGCACTCCAAGACATACCGGTGGGTTGTGATATTATGGTTGTCTTTCTAGAAGTATCGCCAGGTTTTCACCTGACCGTGATGTCTAAATAAAGGGGTAATTTGAAAAACTCTTTTCTCCAAGAAACCTTGCTGGATACCCTGGATTAGTTGGTTGAGCTTAAAGAATAACTTGGAGAGTGGAAAGGAAAAATCTCCTCCTAACTTGATCCCTAGTTAAGGGATGTCTAGTTTCCTTTGTGTTGAAGAAGGATAGTATCTCCTTTGTGGACATGCTATCATCCTACCCTTGATTTGATTTGGGCTATTGTCAAATCAAGCTCGGATTCAAGGACTATCTTGATGGTGTTTTCACTCATGGTGTTTTTCCCGAGTACACCTTCAGGTCCTCTGGTCTGACCAATATTTTGCCTTGCTCATGTACCATATGAATCCCTCTTGTTGGAGTAACTTGATAAGTCTGTTGTCGAGCCCATCGATGACATTTCTAATCGTCCAAGTTGCAAGAGGTCCATGTTGAACAATTGGCATTAAAGTTGGAAACTTTTTAGAACTATCTTTGTGTCATCATGAAGTTGTGTTCTAGATGTTCGAAGTGACTTACTCTGTTTCATGAGCTTATGGTGAAAGTTGTCGCCATGGATCCGAGTATAGTTTCTGTGTTTCCTCGAAAATAATCCCAAATCAGTCGTTCATGTGTGGACTATTCTTGACATGGTAGGTTGTTACCTCCACTTCTGGAAGAGGTTTGTATCGACACCTAGCCACTGACTGATTGTTCGTGAAAGAGAAGAAGTCCAAAAACTTCGTTATCATTGTAATCATCTTCCCAACAAGGAATCTGATGTGTTACTTCACAAGTAAACCATGTAGATGCAACCGTCTTTTGTAAGTTGCTAATACATGAGTTATGCAATCTCGCTCATCTTCTCGAGCTTGACATCGTAGTCCATATCTTGAGAATCTAGTAAATGTGCTTCGTTGGTAACCGGTGCAGCCTTTTTGATCAAACAAATCGATTCTTACTTATCAAACCACTAACCAGAGCTGAATCTCAAGCAGCAACGATGGTTGGTGTTTCCTCAAGGGTTTTGAATTAGGTCTTTTCAGAATCCGGCATGGTTGATGTTGTGGTTGACACAATTAGTCGGAAGGCCTAATGTCATATCTCTTTGAATCCGTAAGAGCAGCCACTCTACGTGAGAATTCTTGTGTGGCTCATTCTAACAATTTTTTCGTCACCGTTCTTCAAAACTAGAGTACACTTTCACTTGATGTCCTATGGAAGGCTTATCATGAGCCTGCTGTCGGTATCTAAAACATCAAGGATACCTTGGAAGTTGATCGTTCCAATATCTCTCTGTTGAACCTCCAAAACCTTTGTAATAATGGAAACAAGTTCATCATGAAAACATCCCGTGGTGTTTTGTAACCGCCATTGATCAGTTCCCTTTTTCAAGTTGATGGTACTTGAAGTTCTGTTCGTCTCACACATTGTGTGAATTTGTCAGTCACTTCAGCCATGGGGTCTTAACCATGTGGTAGATGTATTGCTACGTCCAAACCACAATAGGAAAGAGATTTATTATTCCTTTCCGTGTTCCAATCACCGTTGGTTACTCATATTTTGTTGTGAAGTAACATCATGATCTTTGGCAAAGATTTCAATAAACTTTTATGGAATGAATGAAAGTTCCTTCATCTTCTGTGTCCACTCTGAAGAGTGAACCTTCCTCTGTTTTCAAACTCTCTCCGACGCATGATTCCAATGTGTTCTCGTGTTTCCCTCGTCTACGGATATTACATTGTGTTATCTAAGACAATCCTATCCATCTTGGCATTCTGTTTTGAGGAAACCTTGGTGTCAAAAGTTGTTCAACCTTTATTTTCCAATAGGATTTAAGGTCTTGTGGAAAACTCATATTCTAAATCCTTTCAAGACCAATCACCGCAAACTTGAAACCTTCTCCTACTTCCTCCGTTACCTTGATCTGTTTCATTTATGCTAGCTCACAAGTTGATCGTGAAACTCTTTCCCTGAGTTGTCCATGAGATACTCGATCTTCGTGAAGATCAATTCCTAAGATTCTTCCTTCTTGCTTAAGGTGTAGCCACTGGATATCTTCACAAGTGCTATGGATCAACCTCTTCGAGAAGAGAATCGCAAGATTCGAGAAGATCATTCAAACCGGTGTTCCTTCTTTCTTTCTCCTTCAGGAATCTCGGGACGAGATTCTTGTAAGGGGGGTAGATTTGTAACATCCCAAATTTTGCTAACAAAGGGTTGTGGTGTTGTGTTCGTGTCATAGCATGCGTGGAAAATTTATCCAAGTTTGAATTTGAATCTAATAAGAATTTGACCAAAAACCACTTAAAGTGGCCACCAAAAAATTGAATTAAAAACATTTTCAAGTTTGGAAAGCAAAAACATGGTGAGGTTGGAAATTTTGTGAGGATTCCCGTGACCATTTGGTCACCCAGCACCACCTACACGTTCGCCTCGAGCTTCTGAACCTTCCCACCGCCTCCGATTCGAGATTCCATCGACGAATTCGTCGAATTCGAGTTCATCTGTGAGGAACAGAGCAGAGTGACATCACCATTTTGTCATGCTGATGTCATCCTGCCAGCTGTAATTTCTTTTTATTTCTGGAAAATGAGAATATGACACGTGGTCCCCACCCTTTTAATAATTCCAGAAAATAAATAAAACTTGGAAAATAACTAACTTTCATTCTGTTAATCAGAAAAATAAAATAAAAATTTGGTTTTGTTCAGAAAATTATTGCCAGTGAAAATATGTCATTTTCATACATGTTTGACAAAGTTGATTTTGGACCATTATTTTAATGTTGTTTAATTCATTTCAAAAGAGAGAAAATAAGTTTTCATTCAATAAAATTAGAAAATTAAAAGTTATATACCAAAATTCTCAAAATGACAAATGCAATCCATTTATGATGTTTTCAAACCCATTTAAGCAATTAAATATGTACTCACTTTCAGAATTTCCCGAAGTGCCCCTCCGGGGTCTATTTCGGGATAATTTCAGTAAAATTGCATAATTGCCATACGAACACTAGCAACCCATCAAACATGCTTAGGGGTTTAATTCAGTGCATTAACTTTATCATGCATACATATTGTGCATTGCATCGATGCCATGTGTTGATTGTTGTTCTTCTTTTCGGTGTTGTTTCCCCCTCTGTAGAATCCGACTCCGAAGTGAAGACCAACAACTCCAATGGCGAATACGTGGGCCTAACCGACAAGTCAAGCACTTACTATAGAAGATCTTTATCTGGTTTTCTTATAACCAAGGAAAGCATATCCTCTTATCTGCTCATATATGGTTTCGAAGTGTTTTGAATCTCGTATATTGCATGCGGTTCAAAGTATTTATGGTCCTTAGATAGAGTTCTCCTATACTTGCTGCATCGCCTAAATATCCTAATCCACTCCTAGGAGCTATAGGTTTGTTTGTGCACGCCTCGTTAAAACCTGTGAGTCTTGCTTAGCCATGCCTAGTTGAAAGATCATCTTCCGTTTTGATAATTAATGACAACATAACTATTGGACTAATGTCTAGTTGAGAGTACTTGCATGTCCTATTTGATATATATGAAAATGCCAAGGTTCATCAAGTATACAATCTCTATGGGTTACAAAATTGGGTCATTATTGCAAGCAACGGAGGCTCCGGTGAAACCACCGGAACCTCCGCCCCATGCGTTTCCCAGCTCGTCCATGTGCTGGCCTCCGGTGAAGGGTCCGGTGGAACCTCCACTAAAAACACCTTCGGGTGCATAAGAGCGGAGGTTCCAGTGGAGCCTCTGATGCACATCCGGTGGGCGGAGCCTCCAGTGAAACCACCGGAGCCTCCGTTGGCTCCACTGCCCCACTGTGGGGCTAGCCCTGGTGGCGCCTCCGGTGTGGCCTCCGCTGAAACCCCCTTCGGGTGCATAAGAGCAGAGGCTGCAGCGGAGCCTCCGGTGGACCTCCGGTGGGCAGAACCTCCGCCATAGCCACCAGAGCCTCCGCCCTGCAGGATCCAGTTTGAAGAAAAGGAGTTGCGCGTGTGCGCGTATGTGAAGACCACCGGAGCCTCCGGTGGAAACACCGGAGCATCCGGTGCTGCGTGGACTGCACAATGGCCACTTGGGAGAAGGGGTATTTAAAGCCTTCCCCTACCTCATAAATGACCAAGCTTTTTCAATTCTCTCTCCTAGCCATTAATGAAAGCTTCAACCTCCTGGATCTCCCTCTCCAACCACCCAAACACTCCGAAAATTTGTGGAGACTAGAGGAGACCTAGATCCTTGATTCCACCGAAGGAATTTCAAATCCATACACCACATCCTAGTAGATCTAGAATCCTACTTGAGGCTTAGAAACCTTAGTAGATCTTGTGCTTGTAGCTTCCACCTTGTTGCAAGAAGCTTCAGATTCGTTGAGATCCTCCATCCATCTTGTGGAGTGTCCTCAACCTTGTGTAAAGGTTTGGTCAACGCCTTCAAGTCGACCTCATAGTGGAAACGAGAATCTCCCTCACCGGAGAAGCTCAAGGAGAATAAGGCGTGCACAACAGTGCTATTGAGGAGCACCTAGGTGGCTCCCCACCTCTCCAACATAGACGTACTTCTCTTGAGAAGGAACTACGGGAAACATATACTTGTCTCCTTGTTTACAGTTGTGTTTTATCTTGTTGCCTTTCGCTTTACTTTTGTTGCGTATCTTATCTTGTACCACTTAGGTTGCTCACCTAGATGCACATCTAGAGAAGCTTATTTTATCTTGCTTAGCCATAATTAAAAGGAAAGGAAGAAAAATTGGTAGCCATCCTATTCATCCCCCCCTAGTTGACCATAGTGCACTTTCCATTGGTATCAGAGCCTCAGCTCTTGCTAAGGGCTTAACCTCCTAAGAGTATAATGGTGAATGAAAATGAGCCCGACGGTTCTACTACGGAAATCGCGAAAATGGCCGACACTATAACTAACCTACAAGAAACGGTTGGAACCCTCCAAACCGAATTGTCCAAGGTTAGCTCTAGTGTTGGCTCGGAGGTTTCTAGCATAAAGAAAATGTTGGAGGCCATGATGGGAAAAACCAAGGAGTACAAGGAACCACCTCTCACCGCCAATGATGTTAGCTCGGATGATGAGTCCATTCTTTACATCGCCGAAATGGAAGCTAACATTGCTTTAGCCAAGACGAAAGCCAAGGCAAAAGCCGACAAAAAGGCTAAGAGCGGTGGGAGCTCCGAAGGCTCCAAGTCTCAATCGGCTAACGGTTCGGGGTCTAACTCAAAAGTACCACCACCTCCCAATTATGACACTATTCATCCTGTTGCCACCATGCCACACATTCTAAATGTTGGACTTCCTCCCATGCTTAACACTAACAAATTCTCTTCTTGGAAGTTCGATATGGAGTCTCATATTTCAGGGTCTTGCACCACCTTGTGGAGAAGTGTTCTCCATGGATTTCATCCTCACGATGCAAACAACTTGACTCCAAGAGAACACGTGGAATTTCAACTCAACAAGACCGCTCTTGTCACTATCAAGAAGGCTCTCCCAAGAGAACATCTTGAACACATCCGCGGTATCAAGACCGCCAAGGAGGCTTGGGATAAACTTGACACCTTGTTTCAAGGCAATGCTAGCATCCAATCCTCCAAGTATGATCTGGCTCTTGACAAGTCCGAGAACTTCGTTATGCTTGAAGATGAAAGTCCCGAAGAACTATATAGAAGGGTTGTCACTCTTGGCAACCAATTGAGGGACTTTGGAAAAGAAGAAATCTCCGATGAGTGGATCAAGAGGAAGTTTGTCAAGGACATATCTCCCTTCGAGAAGAACCTCTCCACTAGCATTCGAACAAGATCATACTACAACTCCCTCAACTACATTGGTGTTCTTAGTGAGTTCATAGCCATGTCCCTGTCCCACAAGAGCGCGGATGATGCTCTCACTCTTTCAAGAGGAGTTGGAAAGTCTCCCAACCTCGCCTTGAAGTCTAAGGCGGTTGCTCGGATATAAGAAGTGGATGAGGACGATGAGGATGATGAGGATTATGAAGATACATACAAGGGTGCTCACAAGTGCATTTCTCTTGCCATGCACGGTTATTGGAAGAGATGGGAGGCTCACAAGGCCGGTGCTCCTAGACCTTCAAGAAACAAGATCTACAAGAAGAAGGGGGAGATGCCAAGGACATGCTTCAATTGTGGAAGTGAAAATCACTTTGTCAAGGAGTGTCCTTTTGAGACAAGAGAAGCGAATGAAGGGAAGCTTGTTCGCAAGGACAAGAACAAAGCTCCACAAAACAAGAATCTTGCTAGAAGAGTCCCAAGGGATCTATATGTTCAAGAAGGTCCCACATTCGAAACATACTACTCCGAAGATGAAGGAGAAGATGAAGTCGCAGGTGTGGCCCATGTCGCCATAGCTACGAATTCCTCTTCATCGGTCTCTCTATTCGAATCCCCCAATGAGAACGCATTGGTCCAAACTACATGTCTCATGGCAAAAGCCACCGCGGTAATATCTTCCACCTCCAAGTCTATTGCTACTAGTTCTCCCTCATTATTGGATTGTGTTGCAAACATTATGGATGATGAGGAGACCAAGAATCTTAGCTCTTAGCTATGTAGTCTTGAAGGTGAAACCAAGGAGAAGGTAAAGGCCCTCTTGAGGCAACTTGATGATGCTAACTCTCTGATAGATGATAAGGAAGAGATTATCACGACCTTGGAGAGCTATGGTGGTGGTCATGATAATCGTGACAATGAGGTTGTAGAAGCTCTTGAGAAAGAAAGTGTAGCGCCCTCACATTTAATAATGTAAGAACTACTGTGTTAAGTGCTAGTCCCTGGATCAATGCTAGCACCACAGAACAAAATGTAATTGTATCTTTGCAGAAGTATCAAAAATTATTACAAAGGATCCAGGATAGCCAAGTATGGCTTTATTACAAAGTGCATAGTCTTGAAAGACTAGCAAAACTCAGAGTTCTAAACAGCAGAAATAAAGGTAGCAATGAGCCTCCATCTTCAATCATGCGCCACAGGCATTACATGTTGGGTGTAGACTCGAGTCCAAGCACTTAATCAAACTTCATCCTCTGAATTTCCTGCACGTTGGAATATGCAGCCCCCGAAGGAGATTCAGTACAAACAATGTACTGGCAAATGACACTATGGTGGATATAAAATGGCAAGTCTAAACTACATGCATATCTGGCTTGGTGGAGTTTAGGCTATTTCGCAGAAAGCAAGTTTTTCCCTAACACTTTTGAAAAAGAGTTTTCTTTCAAAGATTGGCACCATGGGGCACACCCATGAGCACCACAACTAATATTTCCTTAGCCAAATTTTACTTCTTCAAAACGGTGTTGAGATTCTTCTGTCCATCCTTGTCCAGCTGCTCGAAGTTGTCCATACCGGGAACACGGCTATGATCATAGTTTCTAACTCTGCAGAGGTTGTGCACTTTCACCCTTTGTCTTCAATTAGCCCAAACATCCTATACACCCGGAGTGCATCATGGAAAGGAGAGAATTGAGACGAGATCTTTCAGAAGCAAGAATTCAACCCAACCAGCAAGACCCGTTCCACCTACAATTCTGCTACATCTTCATGTCAAGCATGGGTTGAACTCTCACAACTTAGTTGATCAAGACAGAGCCCATATGTCAAAGGGCTGCACGGGAAGCTACTAAACTTAGAGGGACTTAGGAATCTCTTTGTTCCTGGGTGGCCATCCACAAGTGTACTCCTTCGGTGATAAACACCATTGATATGGCCCTAGGGAGCCACTCAACATAATCCAATCACATCCAAAATCCACCCAGGTGTTTCATTGGGAGTTTATACTTAGAATTTTTTTCCACAACATTGAGTAAGCAAATTTGTAGCAAGGCTAAGCATCTACTAAGTATAAGTCTCCAAAATAACAAGTCTAAAGGATGGCTACACACTACTTGGGATTTTGCATAGCATAATAATAACTTAGTAAAATTCCCTATCATGCATGCTACTCAAAAACACTAATAATGCATAGTAAAATATGGGAGATTTGATGGTGTGTCACTTGCCTTGGCAATGGGATGAACAATCACAACAAGAATAACAGCAACAAGAGTAGACTTGCTCCTCTTCACAATCTAATACAAGCAAAACATGCCACACATAAACATACAACACAAACATAACATAGAAAACAATACAAAAATATGTATGCATGTTATGCCATGATCAAATTAATGCACCAAATTCACAACTAGCAATAATTACTAACAATGATGTTCTCTGGTGTTAATAACATGGTTATGATGCATGAAAAAGTTTGTAATGCAACAAGAGGCAAAGAAGCAGCTTAACCAAATTAAATAGGGTTAATTAACTATCTACAAGATCTTATCGAAATAAGGTTCATAAAAAGGTAGATCTAAACCTAACACATTAATAAGATCTAAAAGGCAAGTAAAACAATCAACGACAACTTCATAGATGATCTAAGAACGAAGTATAGATTTGAAATTTCGAGTTACTCCGGTGGTAAAAGTAGATCGAAATTATAGAAACAGATCTGTAAATCAAATTGAAAAACTCAAAGAACGAAAGTTGTAGATAATGATGAGATGCAGCTACAGTAGAAATTTGAGCGAAAACGGACAAACGGTTGAAGAGTAATTGAGTAATTACCGCTTCAGATCTGAAAGAGTAGATCGCGAAATTCTCCGGATGTGGTGGATGAAAAGAGGTGAGGTTTCTTGGGATGGATTGGTATCGACGAGATCTAAAACTCTCGTGAAGGCTTGAACGTCAACCGAGGAACTCACGGACCGTGGTGAGTAAAATACCACAAAACAGATCTGAAATTGGAGTTTCGAGTTTGGGACGACCTCATGGCCGGGGCTGGGGTATTTATAGGTGGGTAGGTCGGTGGAAAGTTGCTCCTTGGAGTAGGGAACAAGTAGAAAGAAGCGGAATTGAATTTGGACTCTCCGATGAAGAGATATGCGAGTTTGAATGAGCATAGGTCAAGAAAAACGGGATTTGTACCGGATTCGTACGATCGTACGAGGCTGCGTATGTGGGCTGTGCATTCCTGGGCCGGCCGATGCGAGCTCGTAGTTTTTTTTTTTTTTACCAAAACTAAAATGCTAATAACTTTTGAAATATAACTCGGAATCGAGTCAAACAAATTTCTAAAATCTTGAAATTTAAAACTCTATCATATTTGACTATTATTAAGTAATTTTAGGCAAAAAAAAATATTTAATTATCCCTTAGCTTATAAACGCCTTATAGCAGGATTTTGAGCTTTTTAAAACACGATTTTGTTTTGAGGTTTAAAATGCAACACTCAAATGCAAGTTTTGAAATGATGTCATGCTATGCAGATGCTCTAAATGCAAAACATTCCAAATGTAAAATTTGGGATGTTACAAACTAACCCCCTTAAGATGAATCTCGTCCCGAGATTCGGAATGGCTAGCAAATAGGTGTGGATGGGTTTTCCTACGGTCAATATCTAGGCTAACCCCCTTAAGAGAATATACTTGAGATTGTACTTCCACCAGGCAATTTGGATAATGGAACATGTGATGGAATAAAATGAGTTAGGGGTTACCATTCACAAAATCCATGTTGATATGATTCACATGCCCCTTCTTGAATGGGTTAGGCTTGGAAGCTTCTGCAGTCTTCTGCTCTGGGCAATCAGTTGCATAATGTCCCTTGTTTCTGCACTTGAAACACATCACTTGACTAAGATCCCTCTTCACTTCATGGTTGTGGTTGTGGTGTCCATTGCCATTTGAGTGACCATTGTTGTTACCATTGGTTTCCTTGAGTCCTTCAACATGATCATGACCATTATGAGTGTGTCCATTCCCACCATTGTGATGGTTCTCATGTTTATGGAAATTGTGTCCTCCATTGGATGTGTGCCTCTTATATGAGGGTCCAGATTGGTATTTCCCACCATTACTGTACTTCCTCTTCCTATTTTCCTCCTTTGTCATGTTGTTATCCAAGGTAATGGCTTGGTCCAACAGAGTTTGATAATTTCGGGCATATGCTACAGACAAAGGTATCTTCAGTTCTCCTTTAAGTCCGTTGAGAAATTTCTCCTTCCTCTTGGCATCAGTGTCAATGTCCTCTGGTGCATACCTTGATAAAGAATGGAAATCATCCATATACTCCTTTAAAGTTCTACCTCCCTGCTTCAGGCTACGAAACTCCTCCTTCTTGAGGTTCATTATCCCAGATGAGATATGTGCATTGCGGAATCCCTCCTTGAAATCATCCCAAGTCATGCCTTCCAGTGGATGAGTCACTTGGTAAGTTTCCCACCACATTGCAGCAGGTCCTTCTAACAGATGTGCGGTGAATCTCACCTTCTCCGCATCAGTGCACTCACAAGTTACTAAGTCCTTGTTGATCGAACGAAGCCAGTCGTCTGCCTCAATAGGATCAGTAGCATATGAGAACTTGTTAGGCCTAAGTCTCAGAAATCTGGTAAGTCTATCCATTGGGGGTGGTGGTGGGGGATTGTTGTTGTTGTTGTTGTTGTTGTTGTTCATTGCTGCTACAAACTGAGTCATCATCTGCAGCAGTTGGGCTTGGGAAGTGAGCATCTGCTGTAGGGCATCATTGTTGTTGTTGTCCTCATTGTTGTTGTTGTTGGGGTCGCGACGAGGAGGCATCTGTGAGTTTTCAGCATAGATGAGGAAAAGATAGATAGAGCTATGAGGAGAAAATTTTCCTACCCATGCACAATACAACAAGACAAACAATTAGTGGAAAATAACAACTTAAAATATTTTAGCCTTTAACCAAATTTCGAAATTTGGACTTAGTTTTTGAAAAACTTAAGCGAAACAACTTAGTTCAAACCAAAACAATCTATAATTGCCATATCACAAGTTGATAGGTCAATACTCAAACAAAAACTCTAGCTAACGCATTCTGCCATGGTGGTCAACTACTGGGTTGGATCATAACTCTTCACAATGATCTCTATGTTCTTGTACATCTTCAGCTCCTTCTCAAGGGCGCTGATCTCTTCTTCAGCTTCTTGAAGATCCTTCTGAGTGTGATAAAGTCTCCATGTAAGTCTTTCTCCAAGTTCTGTGATTGCCTCCCATGCAGCGCATCTAGCTGACTCGAAGAATGATGTGTATTGTTGTGGGTTGGTGAAGATGTAGTCCCCTTGTGTCTTGTGATCATACTCCTTGCTTCTGTATAGGTGAAGTTGAACCCACCAATACTCTTGGCCATCTTCAATGAAAGGAAAACCTTTGTAGAGTGCTGCTCCTCCAAATCCTAATTTTGTCATTAGGTTCTTCAATGCCTTTGGGAATTCAGTCTCACAATCTAGAGTCATGGTCATCAATGGGCCCTTCTTGATTGATTCAAAGAGGTTGGTCATCTATCAGGGAGATAAGATATTAGAGGATGGAACAATAGGTAGAAATACCAGAAGAAGAGTTGTTCTAGCTACGTTAGAGTAGAATAGATGGTCAATCCTAGGGTCCTTGAAGTCCTTGGTGGTGGTGAAGTTGCAGCTCTTCATCTTTGAGTTGGTACTCCTCGGTGATTGCGAATTTGAAGTTCCATCATATTTGAGTTTTGAAGTGTAGGGGAAAACATAGGTCATAGAAGCATAAGGTAAGGAGGTACTAGATACGAGATAAGTAAAGGTACTTAGAAAATATTAAGTCTTCTTTCGTGGTGATCATTTGCTCATTAACAACTTATTGAAATTTGGATATTCACTATAGTGAGAGAGACTGGCACCCGCAAAGCCAATCAGGGAACCGGTCTCATGTACGTGGACATGTAATGTTGGTCCGGGCCGCTTCATCTCACTATGCCGCTAGGATCCAAAAATACTCAAAGGAGTTAATAAATTTTGACCAAAAGGTTTTCCAAACCTAAGGGCTCGAACCTACAGGCAACACTTTGCTCTGATACCATTTTGTAGCGCCCTCACATTTAATAATGTAAGAACTACTGTGTTAAGTGCTAGTCCCTGGATCAATGCTAGCACCACAGAACAAAATGTAATTGTATCTTTGCAGAAGTATCAAAAATTATTACAAAGGATCCAGGATAGCCAAGTATGGCTTTATTACAAAGTGCATAGTCTTGAAAGACTAGCAAAACTCAGAGTTCTAAACAGCAGAAATAAAGGTAGCAATGAGCCTCCATCTTCAATCATGCGCCACAGGCATTACATGTTGGGTGTAGACTCGAGTCCAAGCACTTAATCAAACTTCATCCTTTGAATTTCCTGCACGTTGGAATATGCAGCCCCCGAAGGAGATTCAGTACAAACAATGTACTGGCAAATGACACTATGGTGGATATAAAATGGCAAGTCTAAACTACATGCATATCTGGCTTGGTGGAGTTTAGGCTATTTCGCAGAAAGCAAGTTTTTCCCTAACACTTTTGAAAAAGAGTTTTCTTTCAAAGATTGGCACCATGGGGCACACCCATGAGCACCACAACTAATATTTCCTTAGCCAAATTTTACTTCTTCAAAACGGTGTTGAGATTCTTCTGTCCATCCTTGTCCAGCTGCTCGAAGTTGTCCATACCGGGAACACGGCTATGATCATAGTTTCTAACTCTGCAGAGGTTGTGCACTTTCACCCTTTGTCTTCAATTAGCCCAAACATCCTATACACCCGGAGTGCATCATGGAAAGGAGAGAATTGAGACGAGATCTTTCAGAAGCAAGAATTCAACCCAACCAGCAAGACCCGTTCCACCTACAATTCTGCTACATCTTCATGTCAAGCATGGGTTGAACTCTCACAACTTAGTTGATCAAGACAGAGCCCATATGTCAAAGGGCTGCACGGGAAGCTACTAAACTTAGAGGGACTTAGGAATCTCTTTGTTCCTGGGTGGCCATCCACAAGTGTACTCCTTCGGTGATAAACACCATTGATATGGCCCTAGGGAGCCACTCAACATAATCCAATCACATCCAAAATCCACCCAGGTGTTTCATTGGGAGTTTATACTTAGAATTTTTTTCCACAACATTGAGTAAGCAAATTTGTAGCAAGGCTAAGCATCTACTAAGTATAAGTCTCCAAAATAACAAGTCTAAAGGATGGCTACACACTACTTGGGATTTTGCATAGCATAATAATAACTTAGTAAAATTCCCTATCATGCATGCTACTCAAAAACACTAATAATGCATAGTAAAATATGGGAGATTTGATGGTGTGTCACTTGCCTTGGCAATGGGATGAACAATCACAACAAGAATAACAGCAACAAGAGTAGACTTGCTCCTCTTCACAATCTAATACAAGCAAAACATGCCACACATAAACATACAACACAAACATAACATATAAAACAATACAAAAATATGTATGCATGTTATGCCATGATCAAATTAATGCACCAAATTCACAACTAGCAATAATTACTAACAATGATGTTCTCTGGTGTTAATAACATGGTTATGATGCATGAAAAAGTTTGTAATGCAACAAGAGGCAAAGAAGCAGCTTAACCAAATTAAATAGGGTTAATTAACTATCTACAAGATCTTATCGAAATAAGGTTCATAAAAAGGTAGATCTAAACCTAACACATTAATAAGATCTAAAAGGCAAGTAAAACAATCAACGACAACTTCATAGATGATCTAAGAACGAAGTATAGATTTGAAATTTCGAGTTACTCCGGTGGTAAAAGTAGATCGAAATTATAGAAACAGATCTGTAAATCAAATTGAAAAACTCAAAGAACGAAAGTTGTAGATAATGATGAGATGCAGCTACAGTAGAAATTTGAGCGAAAACGGACAAACGGTTGAAGAGTAATTGAGTAATTACCGCTTCAGATCTGAAAGAGTAGATCGCGAAATTCTCCGGCTGTGGTGGATGAAAAGAGGTGAGGTTTCTTGGGATGGATTGGTATCGACGAGATCTAAAACTCTCGTGAAGGCTTGAACGTCAACCGAGGAACTCACGGACCGTGGTGAGTAAAATACCACAAAACAGATCTGAAATTGGAGTTTCGAGTTTGGGACGACCTCACGGCCGGGGCTGGGGTATTTATAGGTGGGTAGGTCGGTGGAAAGTTGCTCCTTGGAGTAGGGAACAAGTAGAAAGAAGCGGAATTGAATTTGGACTCTCCGATGAAGAGATATGCGAGTTTGCATGAGCATAGGTCAAGAAAAACGGGATTTGTACCAGATTCGTACGATCGTACGAGGCTGCGTATGTGGGCTGTGCATTCCTGGGCCGGCCCATGCGAGCTCGTAGTTTTTTTTTTTTTTTACCAAAACTAAAATGCTAATAACTTTTGAAATATAACTCGGAATCGAGTCAAACAAATTTCTAAAATCTTGAAATTTAAAACTCTATCATATTTGACTATTATTAAGTAATTTTAGGCAAAAAAAAATATTTAATTATCCCTTAGCTTATAAACGCCTTATAGCAGGATTTTGAGCTTTTTAAAACACGATTTTGTTTTGAGGTTTAAAATGCAACACTCAAATGCAAGTTTTGAAATGATGTCATGCTATGCAGATGCTCTAAATGCAAAACATTCCAAATGTAAAATTTGGGATGTTACAGAAAGGTCCTTAAGAGCCTCTCTTGAAGAGATACTATCTAGTCTAGAAGAGATTTATGCTATTAGTGTTTCCAAACTTAGGAAGGATAATGAAAAATCACTTCCTTTACTTAAAATCTTTGAAGAAGAATATTTGAAGCTAGGAATGGCTCATGAGGAACTTGTTGAGCGTCATGGAAAACTAGAAAATGAGTTCACGTCTCTTAAAGAAATCCATGACAAACTCACCATGTCCCGAAATAAGCTTGTAGCTCAACAATCTAATAAGCAAGTGACTTCCTCCTCTAATAGTATTGTTATCATTCCTACCTCTTGTACTACTACTAACGTTATAGAATGATAGAAAATTCTCAATGATGCCATAATCTCTCAAGGAGCCAAGAAAGGAAAGGAAGGGCTTGGCTTCGTTGCCAAGTCAAAGAATAAAACCAAGAATGTCACCTCTTCCTCTTGGAATGTTGTCTTTGTGAAAGAGGGAGAGGTGACCAAGGAGAAGGACACCAACGCAGTGGTGGGTGATGATACCTCTAGGAGGAGCATCACCCACAACGAATTTGCCGGAAAACATAACCCCTCTTATGTTCTTATGAAATCTAGAGATGGTCATGTTTATGCTAAATACGTTGGTACTTCTTATGGTGATGATTATCATTGGACTATTTGGGTTCCTAATACCCTTGTTACTAACAAAAGAGGACCCATTTAAGGATGGGTACCTAAATCAAGAAATTGATCTCTTGTAGGAAAGTGCTTCCGGGTCGGGTAGATAGACGGTGGATAGTGGTGCATCCCAACATATGACAGGAAGCAATGAGGCAATTAGCAATATTGAAACTCCATTACCTCATCTCAATTGCGTCACTATTGGTGCCAATTCCGAACTTAAGGTATTGGGACGAGGCAAGGTGGCTATCTCAAATAATGTATCAATTGAGAATGTTCTCCTTGTTGAGTCCCTTGGTTATAACTTGATGTCCGTTTTTCAATTTGCAAATTGTGGTTTTACCTCTTTCTTTAATAAAGAGAATGTGATTGTCACTTGGGAAACAACTCTTAAAGTAGCCTTTGTTGGGTTTGTTGAGAACGGCATGTATGTAGTGGACTTCTCTAAAGGAGACATGTGTGCGGCGACATGCCTAATGGCTAAAGTTGATGTGGGGTGGCTTTGGCATCACCGGTTATCCCACACCAATATGAGAATGTTGCATGACCTTCAAAGTGGCAATCATGTTCCAGGACTAACCAAAGCTAAGTTTGCTAAAGATCGTGTGTGTAGTTCTTGCGCCTTTGGAAAGCAACATGGAGAACTTCACCCAACCAAGACTAATATCTCCACCACAAGAATTCTTGAGCTCATTCGCTTAGATCTCTTTGGTCCTCTATCTTATGATAGTCTCATAGGAAAGAAGTATTGCTTGGTGATTGTGGATGATTATTCAAGATATTGTTGGGTGTATTTCTTCAAGAGGAAGAGTGAGACTCAAAAGAGAGTCATCGAGTTTATCACTCTAGTGGAGCGCCAACACAATGCTTCCATATTGGCCATCGAGAGTGATAATGGTACGGAGTTCAAGAACTATACCGTTGAGGGGTTTCTTAGTGAAGAGGGAATTTCTCATCAGTTCTCCTCTCCCTACACCCCTCAACAAAATGGTGTTGCGTAAAGGAAGAACCGGACTTTGATGGATGCGGCTAGGACTATGATTGCGCAGTTCTCTTCTCCTTATAACTTTTGGGCCGAAGCCGTCTCCACCGCTTGTCATGCTACCAACCGGTTATATCTCCGCAAGATCTTGAACAAGACTCCCTATGAGATTCCCACGGGCAAGAAACCAGACGTATCTTACTTTAAGGTCTTTGGTTGCAAGTGCTTCATTCGCAAGAAAGGTAAATGTTTGTCAAAATTCGAGACCAAATCTTATGAGGGTATTTTTGTTGGCTATGCCACAAATGCTCACGCCTATAGAGTCCACAACAAGTCCATCGGACAAGTTGATGAAGCTATAGAAGTGGTGTTTGATGAGGATAACGGCTCCCAAGGGGGGCGTAGAGATCATGGTGTTGTAGGAGATGCAGTTCCTCCCATCGTCATAATAAGAACGAGGATTGGTCAAATAATCCCCATTGAGGGTTACCGGATGACGGAGGGAGAAGGACTATGCCCCACTCAAGTGGAGCTATTGACTACACCCATTGATACACAAGCTACCCAACAAGATGCACCAAGCCCTCAAGCTAATGATCAAGGTAAAGCAAGTAATAAAGGCCAATATAATGATCAAGGCCAAACTTCTCATTAAAGTCATGATCAAAGTCCCATCATTGTTGAGAGAGCCCAACCTAGTGGTGATCCTTCACCCATTAATGATCAAGTCCAAGATGAATATGGACATGTCTCCGATGAAGAAGGTGATTCTCAAGCAATATCCAAAGAATCTTTGGAGGAGATACTAGCTCGTAGAGCAAAGAGAAGGCTAGAGAATCTTGAACGAGCGGGTCACACGGAGGACAAGATACTTGGGCAAGTTCGTGGATGGGTTTTCACTAGGAAGCAATTGGCGGGTTTTAGTTAGGCTCATGCTTTTGTCTCTTTCATTGAACTCAAGAAGGTTTATGAAGCTCTCGAAGCTCAAGATTGGCTTGAAGCCATGCATGATGAACTCAATAACTTCGAGCGCAATAAAGTGTGGAAGTTAGTGCCAAGACCCAAGGATTGCAAGAATGTTATTGGCACCAAATGGGTGTTCAAGAACAAGCAAGACAAAGATGGTATCTTCATTCCCAACAAGGCAAGATTGGTGTCTCAAGGGTTTTCTCAAGTCGAAGGTGTTGATTTTTCGGTGAAACCTTTGCCCTCGTAGCTCGTCTTGAATCTATTCGCATCTTACTTGCTTATGCATCTCATCATAATTTTAAGTTGCAACAAGTTGGTATATGTTAAGCAACCTCCGGGTTTCGAGGATCCCAACCACCCTGATTATGTCTATAAACTCGATAAGGCACTCTATGGAATTAAACAAGCTCCATGTGGGTGGTACGAGCACCTTAAAGAGTTTCTAGTGGATCGTGGGTTTAATGTTGGTTTAATCGATCCCACCCTCTTTACCAAGACGGTTGGAGGTGACCTATTCATATGCCAACTCTATGTGGATGACATCATTTTTGGGTCTACTAACACTTTGTTAAATGAAGAGTTTTGCAAGCTTATGACCGATAGGTTTGAGACGTCTATGATGGGAGAATTGGAGTTTTTCCTTGGCTTTGAAGTGAATCAATATCATGAAGGAACTTTCATCAAACAAGCCAAATACACTCAAGACATGCTCAAGAGATTCAACATGCATGATGCCAAGCCTATGAAGACCCCCATGTCCACAACCACTGACTTGAAACCCGACCCTAACGGTAAAGAGGTAGATCAAAAGGTATACCGCTCCATGATTGGCTATTTGCTCTACCTTTGTGCATCTAGACCGAATATCATGTATAGTGTAGGTAAATGTGCAAGGTTTCAAGCCTCTCCGAGGCAAAGTCATTTGGAAGCGGTGAAATGAATCTTTCGATATTTAGGTCATACCCCAAATTTTGGTCTTTGGTATCCCAAGGGTTCAATCTTTCAGCTCATCGGGTATTCGGATGCAGATTATGCGGGAGAGAAGACGGATAGGAAGTCCACATCCGGGGGTGGCCGATTCCTTGGCTGCTCCTTAGTATGTTGGTATTCAAAGAAGCAAAACTGCATTGCTCTCTCCACCACCGAGGCTGAGTATATCTCCGCGGAAAGTTGTTGTGCCCAATGGCTTTCGATGAGGCAAACCTTGAAGGATTATGGTATTCATTTTGACAAGGTGCCTCTTCTTTGTGACAATGAGAGTGCTATCAAGATCGCCTACAACCCCGTTCTTCATCATTTCAATCGGGATCACGTTGAGAAGGGTGATATTGATCTCTCATATGTATCCACCAAGGATCAACTTGCCGATATCTTCACGAAGGCCCTTGATGAATCAAGATTTCGAGCTTTGAGGAATGAACTAAATGTCATCGATTCTTCCAACTTCACTTGAAACCTTGTATATGTACCTTCATTATAGGTGTTATCTTTACTATTAAAGCTGGATTGGTGGTGTCCGTGTTCGTACGTACGTCCTGGCCTCTTCCCGCACAAGAAAAAAAAATCGGTGCCTCACCCTCTTAACTGCTCAGGTTGTTCACGCTACCCCGCGAGAAAAAAACACATGTGAGGGGGAAAAAAGATAGCGGGCAGTTTTGTACTTCTACCACACCCACCCACGAATTCGCTATGTGAAAAAAATCCTCCACGGCGGTTCGTACGCGTCATCGCCGGCTTCCGTCGTTCCTCAGCTCCGCCACCTCTCCGCGCTCACGCCGCGCTGAAGGACAGCGTCGAGTACTGCCCTGGCTTCTTGCTGCTACGCGCTGACCATCAGGCGTCACTTCCGGCGCCTTAGGCATGTGCTCCACGAAGACAACCATCTCCGCTTGTTTGTCGTGGCCATCACCGGCTTGACCTGAGCAAAAGTCGCGACGCTTATGGCTCGGGACAACAATGCCTAGAGCAGTCGGTCTGAGGGCCACAACTGTAGGTGTCGAGCCGGTGCTAAAGGCCGTGTCGGCCTGTGTTGGACCTCCCTAGAGATGACGTCTCTTCTTGCGGATGGATAGGAACAACCTCTTTCCACTTTCCGGCTTTCCGCCGACAGTCAGCCACTTCCTTCTACCTGTGATCCTGAGGGCGCCTTCGTCAGCCATGGTTCGGGAAACCTCGCCATCGACGCGTGCTGGTGCCTCCTAATGCTCCACAGACTATAGTCCCTCTCCTCCTTAATGGCAGCGACTGGGGTCACTGACGCCATGGTCGACAACAGCGTGATGTTCGCTGGAGCACGCCGACGACTCTGGAGTCTTGCGCTCTTGTGCGTCCTCGTGAGCGCGGCGGCACTGCTGGGCGCGCACGTGGTCACCATCGATCTCCCTGGCCGCCTCAGTGTTATAGAAGAACCTCAACGAGAAACTGAGCAAACAGGTGATGCATGGGTGGACGAGCTCAGGATGAATCGCGTCTACCTTCCAGTGGCCACTCTATGGAAGTTCGTTCATCGATGACAGGTGCGCTTTTTTTCTTCGATCTCAGGAAGAGAAATAATCCAGTCGGTCCTCGATCCGCCCATGCTACAGAAGCTAATGCACAATTCAACCGATTCATGCCCGCAAGACTCTGCGAGTCACCTCTTTCTCTAAGATGGCAAGACAAAGGTTATGCTCGATCTGCCAGTTCCTTCCAAACTGATGCAGTTCAGCGGTATTTATGATGACTTTCTACCAAAAGATATGTTTACCCTTCTCAGTCTTTTACCGTTCCCTCAAGAAAATCTGTATTGTTGACTTATCATGTTATTCTGTTGGTATTGCCACAAATTGCTTGATGTTGCACATACTATATGGAGGCCATGAACTGGGAAACAAGAAACTTGAGCAAGTATCTAACTTTTTAGGACATTAACATTTCATATGATGTTGAAATGTAATATTGAAATTTCTCTACCAAAAATTGAACAATTATTATTTATTCTTTGACAAAATTCCAGCGGATTGCAGGATTACATATATGGATTAGGGAAAACAAAACAAGTTTGTATAAACTACAAAGAGAGTGGGGTGGATTTAGAAAAATTAGCTAGGGCAGATAAACGAGGAGAGATTTTAGACCGGCTAGAAGATTTTGGTGGCCAGTTGAATTCGTTAGATTTACCAGTTTTAGGTTTCATCGATAATCCGGTCTCAGGAATTGCAAGGCAAATTCCGGGTTTGGTGGAAGATGCGTGAGTTTCTCTACTTTCAAGAGATCTAGGGTCGACAAGTGAGGTGCAATTTTCATGTCTTCTGGTCATCGTCAGGCTCCAGTAACTGCAGGTCATGCCAGAGACTATCCCATGGCGACAACTCATGGGCAGGAGGGAGCTCCATTAATTTTTTCGGGTATAGTTGTTGGTAAAAATTGATGTCAAAACAATAAAAAAAACTAACAATTATAGGAGGCAATATTCTTTCTCCCGGTTTCGCATACGGGCATATATGGAAGCATGTTGGTTCTATTATATGGCAAAGCATTAAAACATATGTTCCAACCATTGAGGGATATATATTTATTAATTATCACAAAATAAATATGAAAGAGTAGTTAATGCAATATATTTATGTTTATGTGATTGTTGTAATATCTTTCCACACACATACGTTTTAGTATGTTCTAACTTTGTTGTTCCTTCGCAACGCACGTGCACTCAACTAGTTTGGTTTGGATGTAGGCATGGACATAGTGGGAGCGTCACTCAACTCATGAGTATACACTCCTCTTATTATGCAAAAATCAATTCATCATTGCATATCTAGTCAATTTGTGACTCATTGTGCTTAATTGTGACTAGTACTCTTGGACCCAAGATATATCTTCACGGTGCCAAAGTACACACTCAAACATGGTGGCTCCGGCCACCGACCTCCTCCTCTCGGAGTTGTTTTTATTTTGGATTTTTCACGCACATCCTATTCCCCCTTGACAACTTGTGCGGGTTCGTCTTTTATTTCTTTGCATCTTGCGAACCCCCATCTAGTAATGTCTCTCGTATGACAGTTACAATCTTCCAACTCCCTTTGCGCAAAAGACTATTCCTATCTTAATGCTCTCGTTTTTCTGATCTTGGCGCGTGAAAACTGGGTCTGGCGGAGGCTCCGGTGAAACCACCAGAGGCTCCGCTGCGCCTGTCCACCGGAGCCCACCGGTACATCCGCTGGTGCGGAATTCGCCTAGCGGATTGGTACTGCGCGCGCGCTTCGTGGACAGGGGGGCGGAACCTCCGGTGAAACCATCGGAGGCTCCGCCCGGTGCGATTTTGCGGGATAAGACCTAGGGCGAGCGGGGACAACTTGATCTCAGATCTTATTTCCCCCACTCGCCCACCTTCTTCCTCCTCCAAACCGCCGCCGCCCTGTACGTCTCCGCCGCCGGGAAGGGTGCTCCACCGCCGGAAGGCTCTCCTACTTGCCTTGGACCGCTCCGGGATCTTCTTCCTCCTCATCTTCCACCATGGATGCGGGTATGTGCTCTCTCTCTCTCTCTCTCTCTCTCTCTCTCTCCCATCTAGTTTATGGATGGGGAAGCACTAGGAGCCACACGTTCTTCACATCTAGATGCGTGGATTTAGGTTTTGGAGTAGGAAATCACGAGTACAAACCCTAGAAACCTAGATTGTGAGTATTAGGCTTGAATCACTTTGGTTCTTAGGGTGGATTTTTTCATGTACCCTACCCCTTGTTATTCATCCCTAATGTTCTTCATATCTTTGTTTCTCGGATTTGTGCGTCACATAAACTTGAGCATTACCTCTTCTTCATGCTTTTCTTGCTATCTCTCTTTCATAGATGCCTCCGGTTCCAAGGGCAAGGGCAAGGGACTCGCACCAAGAGCGTGGCTAGTCGCAAGGCTCCAAGGGTTGATGAAATCGAGGAAACATTGGACCCATATCAGCCCAAGCGCAAGACGAGATTCCCGGCTCACGAGAAGACTTTGCCTCGCAAGGAGAAATCGGCCTCTCAAGTGTCCGAGGGTGTGTTCTTGGCGCATCGTCGCGAGAACCCATATACTATTGAACGCAACCGCTTGATGCCACAGTTCCGGGGTAAGGATCCTCGATTCCACACCATGTTTCAAAGCCAAATTTATCATGAGATTTTGATGAGGACGTCCAAGGAGAATGTTGCCCCTCAACATGCTATCAATTTTGGTCATATGGAGAGGAAGCCCCAGTACTTTGGAGAAGCACTAGAGATTGTTGATGCATTTGGCCTTGCTCCCATTATGCAAGTCCAACAAGATTATGATGAGGGGTTGGTCTGTGAGTTCTTGACCACGGTGCATCTCGCCAACGAAACAGAGCGTCATCTTATCTGGATGACCAAGGGACAGCGGCTCACTATCAAGTGGTCCGAGGTTGGAGTCCTTCTTGGTGGCTACCCGGATCCTGGACCCTTTGCTGGTGGCCCGGAGTTTGACGAGGGTTGTTTCCGTGTTCATGCTCCCAATGCTCCATCCCTCGCCAAGGGTCAACTCACTCCTCTTTATCACTGGAAGAAGTTCGCTGTTGGGTTTGTCAAGGGTCTTTATCCCACTTATGATATTATGCTCCGCATCTATCGAGAGACCATCAACCCAAAGGCGGGGAACATTGATGAGATCCAAGGCTTCCTAAAGAATCCGGTCTGACTCAGAAGCTTGATGTGCTCGATTATCTGTGGAATGAGTTGTGGCATTTCATCATACAAAGGAATAATGCTTGTTTTGGGCCTTTCATAATGAAGATGATCTTGAAGGTGTGGTGGAACAAGTTCCCGGACGATCCTCTTGATCATGATAATTGGATTCCACATACGGAGAAAAGGCTTCTCATCAAGGACCACACCGAGCCTATTGTGCATCCCACTTCCGCTGCTCGCAAAGGCAAGGCCAAACCACGGGTCATCATTGATGAGGAATACGAAGAAGAGAAAGTTGGTCCCTCTCGTCCTCCTCCTATGACGGTCCCTTCAAGTGGATGGCAAGGGCTCTCAAGAAAGTGTTCAAAGTTAACAAGAAGATTGAGCAGCATCAATGGTAAGTTCACTATGACAAGGAGCTCAAGGCACCGCAAGGCAACACAGGCAGAGCGTCAGTTTCGTCGTGATGGTGTGGAATCTGTGGAGTCCCTGGTGCAAGATAGCATCACCAACTAGGACAAGTGGCAAGACAAGGATTCCAAGGGGAAGATCATCGAGTGGTCTGATGAGGAACCAGGAGAAGAGGTCACCAGATCTCATCGTCGCACCCGTCCTGCGAGCATGGATAACTCCTCCGAGTGATCATTGGGACGTTAGTATAGGTCTCCTCCCTCTTTTGGTATCTTCATGCCAAAGGGGGAGAGATATCTACTTAGGAGCGGGCATTTGCATGGGTTCTCTCTCAAGCGTGTTTTTGATTTGCATCTTTCATCTTGCTTGAGAGAGTTGGCTATTTGGAAACTTCATAACTTCGTTTGTTTAAATTATTGTGCGTTGTGAACCTCGTTATGCATTTTGTGAGCTTGTGAACCTAGTAACTTAATTTTATCACTTGTTATGTGCTCATTATTATATGTGTTTAGCTCTATATTGTTTAATTCTCTCAACATGAAGGGAGCATATCTCTAGAGGGAGCTCCGTCCATGTTGTGTGTTCTATGATTATGCAAATAGGGATGTTGTCATCAATTACCAAAAAGGGGGAGAATGAAAGATCATCTTCCATTTGGATAATTAATGACAACATAACTATTGGACTAATGTCTATGTGAGAGTACTTGCAGGTCCTATTTGATATATATGAAAATTCCCAGGTTCATCAAGTATACAATCTCTATGGGTTACAAAAATGTTTCGAATGGAAAGAGCTCGAAGAAACAAAGCTGGGAGGCCATTTTTGCAAGCAGCAGAGGCTCCGGTGAAACCACCGGAACCTCCGCCCCATGCGTTTCCCAGCTCGTCCAGGCACTGGCCTCCGGTGAAGGCTCCGGTGGAACCTCCGCTAAAAACACCTTCGGGTGCATAAGAGCGGAGGCTCCAGTGGAGCCTCCGGTGCACATCCGGTGGGCGGAGCCTCCAGCGAAACCACCGGAGCCTCCGCTGGCTCCACTATCCTACTGTGGGGCTAGCCTCCGGTGGCGCCTCCGATGTGGCCTCCGCTGAAACCCCCTTCGGGTGCATAAGAGCGGAGGCTGCAGCGGAGCCTCCGGTGGGCGGAACCTCCACCATAGCCACCTGATGGCTAGGTTGAGACTCCAAGTGCAGAGTGTGTAGCTAGTGGCAAGCCTTCTTCCCCACGAGGGTGACTCGAGGGTTTATATCGAACTCTTGGGGAGCCAGTATTTCAGTAGTTGTCTTCCAAGCTTCCTCCAGGATCCTGCAAACAAGTAGAGAATTTTGTGCCCTCAACCTCACCAAGTGGTTGTCAAGCACAAGGTGTGAGACTTCTAAATTGCAATGCAAAACTGAAAGTAAATGTGCAATAATTAAATCTACTACTAAATATATATGAGAAAATAAATATGCAATGGATTGTTTTTGTATTTTTATGATGCAAGTGGTGATGGAGATAATGTAATTTCAAATTGGAGATGCAAGTAAAGTAAAGTGCAAGTAAAGTAAATCGCAGCAAAGTAACTAGAGTGTTTTCTTATATTTAAAATATTACCGGGGTTCATGGTTTCACACTTGCATTCTCTCAAATAAAGTGGTAGACGGTGGACATCAAGAATTACATGTGAGATTACAATAACATGTTTAACATTGAGTACTTTCATATGGGCATCACGTCCTAGCATAGAGATCTCTACGGTCATATTGATCCCTCTTATACTCCACCAAGATGCGAAATAAATCATAACACCTCGATAATTAAGGAAAAACCAGAGTATAGCTTTAAGCAATGTGACATGAAGTTGCAGTAAGAACTTGCTAGATCTAGTCATGGAGATTGATTAGTGTCACTTCAAATCCCCGGTAACAAGGTACTCCTTTTTATCCCTAGTGAGGTAACTAAGAAAGGTTTAACAAAACCTAAGTGGATCGCTGAACTTCTGTCACTTTCACAGCACTAGGCACCCTCCGTTACTCCAACTAATGCACCCATCACCCCACACACGCTCTCAAGAACTAGATTGATCAAAGCTAGCAAATAAGAACGGGGTACATAAGATACATCTACTCAAATAACTCAAGAGAAACAATTGCAATCTCAGATTCAATAACTCATAGAAAAGATCCACCACATAGGAATTACAACGGTGCCCGTAATCATGTGAGGGAGCTCATACGGATCTAATTAGTGAAGCACATAGAGAGAGAGAGATACAAGTGCTACTTCCACAAACCCATAGCCCTGGGGTGGACTACTCCCTCTTCATGGAGATGTCGATGGAGATGACGTTAGAGGGGTAGGAGATCACACCGGCGGCGCCCCGCCGGAGTTTTCCCCCTCCAATCTGGAACTTCTGGTCTCTGTTTTGGTGTTTCGGCGGCGCTCCTCTCCGTAAGGGTACGGGGGACCCTTTTTATAGTCGGTTTTAGGTCAAGACGGAGTCGGTAAGTCGAAGATGGAAGGAATTGGGGCCATAGGGGCCAAAAGGGGGCCTCTCACGCGGCCAAGGAATCTGGCCGCGTGGAGGGTCCTCTTTTGGGCCTCCTTGCCCAATTCTCGTGGATCATTCGCCCGCAAGTCTTCTTCTTCCAAGAAAATGACCCCCGCAGATTTTCAGGTGATTTCGCGGAAGTTTGCCCCCTGAAACGTCAAAAATATAGAAAACGGGGTTTCTGATAGGCAGGGTTAATTCCATAAAAGTTGGGGGACTTTGTAATTTAACCCCAAAGTACTATAAAACATTGAATTATACCCTTATATGATGCAATATGTAATAGAAAATCATGTGAAAATATGCAAAAGTCATTTATGCATTTTACATGCATCAACATCCCCAAGCTTAACCCATGCTCGTCCTCGAGTATGAAGGTGATAAAACTAAGATGGGTTTTGCATATTGAAACAATCATGGGATATCAAGGAGGATTATTCATGCTACATATAATCAAATGATTAAAACTAGAAATGAGTAGCAATATACAATTCATGTTGTAAGAAATATCAAATATGCAAGCAAAGATGCTTCATGAAAGTTCACAAAGTGTATAATGAAATAAAAGCACTATGGACCAAATTCATACACAAAATGAAAAATAAAATCCTATATTGGTCAAAGAATAGCATAATGGAGAATAGAAAATATGGTGGACACTTTGGAGAAAATTGAGTAGAGGTAAAACATGATCAAGTCTTATTTAGCCTATAAATTATTCAACTAAAATTACTAATTGAAATGTGGTATCCATTGATCTAGGACTCTCATTGCCCCTTTATCACTAGAATCTTAAAATTGTGAGTATTGAAGTAATGAGAATGACAAGGTGGTTGAAAGCCTCATGCCCCGTGAGTGTGAAAACCTACTCCATGATTACTCAACTTAAGATTCCTAATAAGCTTTGTACAATCATAATAAGTATTAATGACATCATAGAGAATCGCAAAGAGGTACCTCTTGCCCCATGACATGGAAACAAGCCCATGTTACAATGACAAGATGAACAAACGGAGTAGACTCATCATCCTTTTTATTTTCATTCACTATTATGCATAGCTTCTTATTTTATTATAGGATGTGTTGTAGAGTCCCTCAAGCTGTAAGTAAATTTCCACTATGATAAAGCATGGCTTGGGTTAGCGGCCCAATGCGTTTCTCTAGTCATATAGATACTTACTCATCAAAACTTAGTATTCCTCTATTTCATTTCGGCATGGCAGGAGTCCAAAAACAAAAGTACATGATATCAACCAAATGTAAATTTTTTTGTGCAATGTTGAAAGCTTTCCGGTGATACACGTTTATAGCTAGCTCCCAACCACACACTTGTCAAACACAAAACTTGTGGCTCCCATTATTGGGTCATGTTTATTAGATGCATAAAAAGTAAAGTGTGCCTTCAAAAGTTCGTGAGAGTCCTATCCCAAGTTCAACCCATGACAATTAATAAAGTGAATATCTTAATTTAGAACATAAATAACACAATAACATGGTGAACATACTCGGAATAGCAATGAAGCTAATGGGAAGATATGGTGGACTCACTGGAAATACTTGGCTAAGGAGTGTTAGAAACAAGTTTTTACTTGTTGGAATTTTTAAATTTTTGGGCTAGCAAGAGGGAGATAGTTGACCAGCTACTATGCATGCATATGTCCATAGAACTACTCATTTCATGACAAACTAAATAAACCAGCAATTAACATCAAGGATATGAATAAGAGATAGCTCAAGACAACATTATTGCAAATTTCTACACATAAAAAGCCTATAAATCATGCAAACATATGTAGCTCTTCAAATCAACCATGGCATCCCTATTCCAAGTCATAATACTAGCATCCAATACATTCCAACCCCAAACTCCAGTAGCTCAATCACATATAAAATGATGGTGGTGGTCTTATCAAAACAAAAATAAAACAAAAACTAGACGCTTCAAGTCTCTACGATAAATGCTTTGCTTAGAAAAACAGAAAGTAGACGTGTGCTAACCAAAAGAGTGTTGCTCCAGTGGGGTGTTCATCACATCCCCAAGCTTATGTCTTTCACCATTCTTGGATGTCTTGAAGCGCAGCTCCTCTATTCCCTGTGAAAAAAACTTCACAAAACATGTTTCTCCCATTCTTTTTCTGTGGGGTGAGATTAGCAAGGACCAACAAATCACATGCTTGCTGTGAAAAAATACAAATCAAATGCTCCAGTAGATAGAAAATAAGGTTCATTATGTTTTATGTTCACTCTCTTGCTTGAAAGAATCATGGAAATTCGATTCCCAAGCCCAGAGTGCATAAAACAAAAGAAGGCAGAATCTGTCCAGAAAAGCAGCAGCAGCAAAACGAACGTTTTTCCCTAAGCTAGACACATCAAAAAATTAAGCCAATTTTTATTCTTACAGAGGACGAAAATTTTCAGAACATACTATAAAATTAGCTCAATCCGACATACCAATATAACACGTAAAATCATACGGTGAGCAGACTCGTGCTGAAACAGAAATTTCATGCACTAGGATAGCAACTTATAAGTCCAAATGGGTTTGACTTGACTCTTTATTGAAAACTTCAGAATTAAAACAAAAAAAACTAATCTCTTGAGACAGCAAGAGGACACTAGGAAAATCCAAACAAAAAAAACCGGGTTGCCTCCCGTAAAGCGCCTTCTTTATAGCCATATAGCTAGGCTTTACTTACTTGATAATCAAGAGGGATAAAGCTCATGAGGGAGCTTGTTCTTCAACGTGCCCCTCTTCCTTGGGAAGTGCTCCATGCTTTTCTTGTGAGGGAACTGAAACTTGACATTCCCTTCCTTGGAGTCTATGATTGCACCTGTAGTACGAAGAAAAGGTCTACCAAAAATAATAGGACTAGGGGATTTATCCCCCATATCCATAATAATGAAATCAACGGGTACGAAAGTCATGTGCAATTCAATCATAAAATCTTTTACTTGTCCTACAACATGTTTAGTAGAGTTATCAGCAAGGAAAAATTCACTTGAGCACTTTTCTAAATTTTCTAGTTCTAGCAATTCATATAATTCTTTAGAGAGTACCGATACACTAGAACCTAGATCTAACATAGCATGGTGAATTTCTTTTCCAATTGAAACTAGCACCTTGGGGATCCATGCATCCCCAAGCTTAGGAGGTATCAGGGCCTCATTCTTGTACCTAGCAATTTTTTCTTGCAAGATATGATTAGCAATATAAGATCCAAAGCCAGATTGATTAACATTTATAGTGGGATCACTAGCAAATTTTTGTAGAGTAGCAATAAGTTCTTGCAAGCTACTTTTTTCTAAATCAAGCAATGGACCCTTAATTACAGTAAGCATCATAATTTCCTATACTTTACTCTCTAATTTAGCTAGCATGCTTGATTCATGAGGACTAATTTCATCTTTGCTAGCAAGATAAGACATATATGGAAGTAAATATTCAGGGTACTTCACTATTTCATTCAAAGTTTCTTCTAAGCTAGTAGGGACATGCTCACTTGTATTCTCAGCAATATGATCAATATTTTCAATAATAGAGCAGCAATAGTAATAGAATTCATTCCTACACTAGGTCGTGCTTGTGGCTTTCCTGCTGACATGCTTAATAGAGTTGCTTGATTATCAACTAATTTTGACAATGCTTTATCTAAATTCGAAGATTGAAGTTGCAATCATTTAATATACTAATAATGGATGCAATAGACTTATTTAACTCATGTATCATAGCATTGTGACTAGCAACTTCTTCCATAAGCAATTTATTAAATTCAGAAATTTCACTAGAAGGCTTCCACTTATTTTCATTAGCATTAGGATATGGAACAAATGGTCTATTTGGCACATAAGGAGGTTTACTATATGAATTGTAAGCATTACCAAAACCATTTCTACCATAATTCCTAACAAAATTAACATCCACACTTTCAGAATTACTACCAACTAGCTCCTGCAAAGGCACATTCTCCATATTTTGTTTATTAATAAAAGCAAGAATAGTGTCCATTTTAGAAGACAAATCATTGGTTTCTTAAATTGAGTTTATTTTCTTAGTGGGATTGGGTGCTCTTTCAGTATTCATTGACTATAATTTTGCAATATGCTTTCTAATATGCTCTTAGCCTCCCCTACAGTTTTACTCATAAAGGCACCTCCAGCAGCAGAATCAAGTATATTTCTAGACATGTAGTTTAGACCATTATAAAAAGAGTGTAGTATGGTCCATTCATTCACTCCATCTGATGGGCATGTTCTAAGCATTAATTTAATTCTATCCCATGCCATGGCTACATGTTCATTATCATTTTTCCTAAATGAGAGGATATTATTCCTATTTTGCAAATTTTAGCGGGAGGATAATATTTCTTAATGAAAGCTTCTTTTAAATCATCCCAAGACTTTATACTAGCTGTAGGTAGTGAAAGTAACCATTCTTTAGGAAAGGAAATAATTTCAGTTTTAAAACACTACTTTCCACATTTTTAAATTTTTGCATATCACATATTTCCATGAAATAATGAAGATGCATAGAGGCATCCTCCATAGCACTACCACCAAATTGCTCTCTAGTAATTAAATTCAATAAACTAGGACTTACTTCATAGCTTTCAGCTTGTATTTCAGGTGTAGTAATTGGCCTAGCAATGAATTGGTCATTGGGTGTATTTGTGTAGTCACTTAATTTAGTTCTATCACCCATTTTAACAGTTTTTATGTGGTTTTTAATTTTTTATGCAAAACTGAAAAGTAAAGTAACTAGCAAAATTCGAAATACTAAAATAAACTAGATAACTAAATGCAAAACTAAAATGCCAACTAAAATAAAATATGCAAGACAAAACAAAAACAAGAACAAAAACAAAAACAAGACAAGAAACAAAACAATCTACTTGAAAGAAGGTGGAGATAGAAAGGACGGTACTCACGTAGGTGCAACCTCCCCAAGCTTAGGTGTTTGCACACCTTGTTGGTGATGAAGACTTCTTGTGAGCTCCCTTGGACAACTCCTTCACCTATGGCTCCCCGGCAACAGCGCTAGAAAAACGCTTGATGGCTAGGTTGAGACTCCAAGTGCAGAGTGTGTAGCTAGTGGCAAGCCTTCTTTCCGACGAGGGTGACTCGAGGGTTTATATCGAACTCTTGGGGAGCCAGTATTTCAGCAGTTGTCTTCCAAGCTTCCTCCAGGATCCTGCAAACAAGTAGAGAATTTTGTGCCCTCAACCTCACCAAGTGGTTGTCAAGCACAAGGTGTGAGACTTCTAAATTGCAATGCAAAACTGAAAGTAAATGTGCAATAACTAAATCTACTACTAAATGCAAATGAGAAAATAAATATGCAATGGATTGTTTTTGTATTTTTGTGATGCAAGTGGTGATGGAGATAATGTAAATTCGAATTGGAGATGCAAGTAAAGTAAAATGCAAGTAAAGTAAATTGCAGCAAAGTAACTATAGTGTTTTCTTATATTTAAAATAGGACCGGGGTTCATGGTTTCACACTTGCATTCTCTCAAATAAAGTGGTAGACGGTGGACATAAAGAATTACATGTGATATTACAATAACATGTTTAACATTGAGTACTTTCATATGGGCATCACGTCCTAGCATAGAGATCTCTACGGTCATATTGATCCCTCTTATACTCCACCAAGATGCGAAATAAATCATAACACCTCGATAATTAAGGAAAAACAAGAGTATAGCTTTAAGCAATGTGACATGAAGTTGAAGTAAGAACTTGCTAGATCTAGTCATGGAGATTGATTAGTGTCACTTCAAATCCCCGGTAACAAGGTACTCCTTTTTATCCCTAGTGAGGTAACTAAGAAAGGTTTAACAAAACCTAAGTGGATCGCTGAACTTCTGTCACTTTCACAGCACTAGCCACCCCCCGTTATTCCAACTAATGCACCCATCACCCCACACACGCTCTCAAGAACTAGATTGATCAAAGCTAGCAAATAAGAATGGGGTACATAAGATACATCTACTCAAATAACTCAAGAGAAACAATTGCAATCGCAGATTCAATAACTCATAGAAAAGATCCACCACATAGGAATTACAACGGTACCCGTAATCATGTGAGGCAGCTCATACGGATCTAATTAGTGAAGCATATATAGAGAGAGAGAGATACAAGTGCTACTTCCACAAACCCATAGCCCTGGGATGTACTACTCCCTCTTCATGGAGATGTCGATGGAGATGATGTTGGAGGGGTAGGAGATCACACCGGCGGCGCCCCGCCGGAGTTTTCCCCTCCAATATGGAACTTCTGGTCTCTGTTTTGGTGTTTCGGTGGCGCTCCTATCCGTAAGGGTACGGGGGACCCTTTTTATAGTCGGTTTTAGGTCAAGACGGAGTCGGTAAGTCGAAGATGGAAGGAATTGGGGCCATAGGGGCCAAAAGGGGGCCTCTCACGCGGCCAAGGAATCTGGCCGCGTGGAGGGTCCTCTTTGGGACCTCCTTGCCCAATTCTCGTGGATCCTTCGCCCGCAAGTCTTCTCCTTCCAAGAAAATGACCCCCGCAGATTTTCAGGTGATTTCGCGGAAGTTTGCACCCTGAAACGTCAAAAATATAGAAAACGGGGTTTCTAACAGGCAGGGTTAATTCCATAAAAGTTGGGGGACTTTGTAATTTAACCGCAAAATACTATAAAACATTGAATTATACCCTTATATGATGCAATATGTAATAGAAAACCATGTGAAAATATGCAAAATTCATCTATGCATTTTACATGCATCACCACCGGAGCCTCCGACCTGCAGGATCCAGATTGAAGAAAAGGAGTTGCGCGTGTGCGCGTATGTGAAGACCACCGGAGCCTCCGGTGCTGCGTGGACTGCACAACGGCCACTTGGGGGAAGGGGTTTTAAAGCCTTCCCCTACCTCATAAATGACCAAGTTTTTTCCATTCTCTCTCCTAGCCATTAATGAAAGCTTCAACCTCCTAGATCTCCCTCTCCAACCACCCAAACACTCTGAAACTTTGTAGAGAGCTAGAGGAGACCTAGATCCGTGATTCCACCGAAGGAATTTCAAATCCATCCACCACATCCTAGTAGATCTAGAATCCTACTTGAGGCTTAGAAACCTTAGTAGATCTTGTGCTTGTAGCTTCCACCTTGTTGCAAGAAGCTTCAGATTCGTTGAGAGCCTCCATCCATCTTCTGGAGTGTCCTCAACCTTGTGTAAAGGTTTGGTCAACGCCTTCAAGTCGACCTCATAGTGGAAACGAGAATTTCCCTCACCGGAGAAGCTCAAGGAGAAAAAGGTGTGCACAACCGTGCTATTGAGGAGCGACTAGGTGGCTCCCCACCTCTCCAACGTAGACGTACTTCTCTTGAGAAGGAACTACGGGAAACATATCATTGTCTCCTTGTTTACACTTGTGGTTTATCTTGTTGCCGTTTGCTTTAGTTCTGTTGCATATGTTATCTTGTACCACTTAGGTTGCTCACCTAGTTGCACATCTAGAGAACCTTATTTATCTTACTTAGCCATAATGAAAAGGAAAAGAAGAAAAATTGGTAGTCAACCTATTAACCCCCCCCCCTTTAGTTGACCATAATGCACTTTCACTAGTTGTGATCTGATCCATCCGGTTGACCAATCTGGTCAAGCCTGAATCTTTTATGTCAGGTTGTTGTGATTTGAATTATCTTTGATAATTTGACTAATAACGGCATGGATGTGAGGCCACAATGGGTTGTGGAGTTTTGTCCTGTTCATGCCCCTAGGAGCGAGTTCTCGCCTTCGAAGCCAAGACTGAGCGTGCAACCACACGCGGAGCCTAACAGACCGCGCTCGACCAACTAACTTGTTTGACCACGTCCATGAGTCACATAGTTTGATATTTCCATCTGTGTGTGAGTCAGAAAACGATTTGGAGAAAACTTAGGGTGTGACCGGGACAAGTGATGGACATACACGGATGTTGATCCCGACTCATAGAACAGGTGCCGTCAGAGGTGACCAACTCCCTATTGACTGGGTGGCCCTGTTTGGGTTGACTCATGGATAGGGTCGAGCAAGGTAAAGGTCGTGGCCAGCCATCCTCTGCCGCACTCCATGGACGAGGGTGCATGTGGTGTTAAGAGTCGGATGATACGTGTGGGTACAGTGTACCCCCTGCAGGGATAAATCTCCTTGAGAAGCCGTGTCCACTGTTACGGACGACTTGGCAACGGATTTTGTGATCATAAACAACTCAAACTGAATGACTAAAACTTGTTGATAACGAATGAAGGGTGCCTCCTCGAGATTCCGAGAGGGGTGATCCTTGTAGCACGCGAGGTGTTGGGAAATGACGTTGGTGGTTGAAAAGATGATGATATCAGTAGTTGAGTAGCTTTCTCATCTGTTTTAAAAACACTCCTTGAGACATGCTATTCTTTCTCGACTTGGAAAACAAAGATTGCTTTATGCAAAATAGCCTTCATAAAACCTTTTCGGAAGATAGCGGATATATAATAGGTTAACTAAGCCTTGTTGAGTACCTCCCGTACTCAGGTTTGCTTAATTTTGTTTCAGGTGAAGATCTCACATCGATGGTGGTTCAACATGGACATCGACGAATAGTTTGGGTTCCCAGGTAGCAGCCTGGAATCTATGGGCTGGGACGTCGCCTTATGTTGCGGCCTCTTAAGCCTTTTTGGTTCTTGTTGATTAGCAACATAACTTGCCTTCCGTTGTCTGATGTAATATTGGATTGTGTGACCTCTGTTTGTAAATCTATACTCTAGTATTACCTGTTCAATATAGTTTCCATGTCTAGAGTGCTGCTTTGATCGGTTGTTGGTTTCGAGCTCATGGTTATACAGTTTTGGCTATGCCTGCATAGTTGTCGCAGTCGAGGGGTTGTGGAGCCGATGATCCATTTCCGAGCACGCCTGCCGATGTGATTCGGCCTGGGGCTTCGTAACCCTAGTAACACTCGATTGTTGTTCCACTTTCTGGACACATATATAGCATCTCTGTATAGTTTTGGTCCCGTTCCTTCAGATTCATATGATTCGTGGACGCTTTGATATGCATAGTTAGTTATGACTAGCATGGACACAAGGAGTAGTAGTACCGTGGTGATCCGGCCTGCGTGCCGATGAGTCTGGTCTGCCTGCCGTTGTTTGTTGCAGCCAGGGCTGATAACCTTGAAGCCCTTGTGGGTGAATGACTAGGAGCGCATAACAGTATGTATACCTTTGGGTCCGCAGTCGTGACAGTTTCAAAATAGTTTACTTCCGTTTGTCCAAATATAGATAGCTTAGACATGTTTTAACAAATTAAAGTCAAGTATTTTGGAACAGAGGGAGTATCAACTCATTCTTCCATATTCTACCCAATCCATTTATTTACTATTCCCCGTCCATACATTTTTAGCCAACTTGTCAGGCACAAAGGATAGCAACCTTGTAAATTATAAGCCAAGTCACGAAGTACAAAAAAATTACAACAAATTATCTTGAATGAAAATATTTCAATCTCTCCCATTTAAACTCCAAATTGACTAATGCATGTTCCAAATGTGTACATAAATATGATTTGAACTATATTATGATTTTTTGATAATTTTAAAATATTGAAATCCACATTTCCATTTAATCTAAATTTAAATCTAACGCAATGTAATATCCTCCATATTTAAAAAAATATCTAAATTAAACTAAACTTGTTGAATATTATCTTGATAACTTACAGATAATAATGGAATAAACTGAATTTATACTTATATCAAAAACCATGTAGTGCACCCCTTGGTGTCACCGTTGACGGTATAGACACGTTGAGCTAAGCTTTTGCTTGGAGGATCTCGGTCCCACAAAAAGCGCTCTGGTCGTAATACCGTTATTGTATTTGGGCCTTAGAGCATCTCCATTCACGTCCCCTGCGGGCCGTCTAGATTGACGCTAGAACGGGCGCTATGTTGACATTCGGACGAGACGGAGCCTATAGGCACTCCTCCCTGCTCGCCTCCCCATAACAAATTTCTTTTTTTGAAAAATTTCAATATTTTGAAGTTCCATAAATAGCTGAAAATAGAATTGTGCTAGGTTTTCAACAATGTAAATATAGTTTCGTAGATAGTAAAAAGAAATTAGATTTCAACTATGACGCGACCAATCCTTTGCGCGTCCATAAATGTTCCACTAGATCATTTTGGAGTTGATCATGAAGCAGCTTCATCTCGAATCTACATACTCATGGAAATAAAACTAGTCCAATCCGGTGGCACATTGTGATCGACAACGGCGAGAGGAGCCTAAAACTCATACGGAGGGGGACTCTGCACTGGATTTGCATGCTTATCTCAATGATCATGTTGTGCATGATAACACATGTATTCATGAGTTTCTACATCTGCTCGGTCGACCATGTGAGAGCAGGGTACCAGACAATAGCAAACCTCTGCTGAAACACTCCAAATACACCCTCGACATCATTTTGTGTACTCTCTCGTAAAGAGACAAACTAATATCTCTTCACTGGTAGAAAAAAGGCCTTCCATACGCCCCCATCAGTCCCCAAACTTTGCGCACGTGACTAAAGGGGTTTTAGTCCCGGTTCGGGAGGAGACCCGCGACTGAAGGTCATGCGTCGTGGGTTGGGAAGCGCGTGGAGGCCCGTGGAGGGCTTTAATTTCGGTTGGCCTGGCCACCCGCGACTAATGATCCAGTCTGCTGGCCTCCCTGTCTTTAGTCCCGGTTGGCCTGGCCACCCGCGACTAAAGATACAAACTGCTCGCCTCCCGCGCGGCGGTTTTATTTCGCGAGCGAGAGGCAGAAGGACATTGCTACAGTGCGCACCCGAGAGTCTCTGTTTCTTCTTCTCTTCTTCCTCTCTTCTTCCTCCACCAAGCACCGGCCATGGGTTCTCAAGTTTGGAACACTCTCCGTGTGGCCACACCATGCCGCAAGAGTCTCGAAGTGGCCTACACCAATATGTGCGAGAGGCTCCCCGGTCTTCTTAAGCATTTGAGCAATCTCTATGAAGAGGCAGATGAACAACATAAGTTCTTCGGGCTTGATCTAGAGTATACGGCGAATCAACGGGATGTTGCCGTCATCCAGATTGCCTTCAAGGAGATCGTGTTGGTCTTCCAATGGGCAAGGTAACGCACACGTACAATCTCTCTTGTAGGATAGTGTTGCATTTTCGATTTGTTTGTTGCATTGGAAGAATACATGTGTTGCAACATATCTAACATGTGTTCTATTTTTGTTGTTGTAGTAGTTCAAAGCATTCTCCGGCCCTTGTTGATTTTCTTGTCAACAAGGGGTACGACTTCTGCAGCGTTTACATCACTCAAGACCGGTAGAAGTTGATGCGCTTGGGTATTGTGATACCTGAAGATCACTACATTGATCTTCAGGACCTTATCCATTTTGATGAGTTGTACGGTCACAAGACCGGGATGGCTCCGATGGCAACTGCCTTCATCCACGCCGACTACAAAACCATGAAGTCTGGTTTCCCCTCCAAGAATCACATGCATTGGGGGAAGAACCCACTGGACCGGATCAACCTCGACTATGCAGCCATAGATGCATATGTTGCCTACGAGTTGTTCCGCGTCTACTCGACAGAGCTCGAGTAGATGGTGTTTGTGTACCGCATCTTGCGTTCGATATATGCATGTAATGGATATATTAGTATGTAATGGATATATTATTATGTAATGGATATTATTTCTATATTAATTCCTAGCTATATTATTTCTATATTATGTCAAACACACATTTCAAAACAAACAAACAAAAACACATCAAGAAAACAAACAAAAACACATCAAGAAAACAAAACAGAAAAACTGCCGTTTCTAAATTAATCAAAGCCAAGAAAACATAGATCTAGTCAATACCAAACTCATCCAGTTGGATTTACTTCAAAATACATTTTTGAACTCATTCTAAAAATAATAAAAGAGCCTACTGGTCTTTTATTAAAAAGGATGGTATTTTCATTTGGTTGTTGACCTTGATGTGAGGCTAAGTTCTATGGATAGATCTTTTCAATATCTATCCAGAACATTTTAGTTTGTCCATTTTGGTCATGTATTTTAAAAGTTAGGTTCAAATCATTCTCACAGATAGTCATTGCCAAAACAGTTCTTGTGTCCAAAATAATAGTCGAAACTTGGATCTGCACATTTTATATGGTTTAGATTTCATATGGTTTGGTTCATGAATTTTATCAGATTTTATTTTGCATTTAGGAAAGAGGAAAATGTATTAGTTTTATTTTCCTGGATTTTTTGATATATTATTTGTATTTTTAAGATTTTAAAATGAATTAGTTTTATTTTTCTGAATATTTTGATATATTAATAGTATTTTTAAGATTTTAAAATGAATTAGTTTTATTTTTCTGAATATTTTTTAGAAATAATACAAATTAAAAAGTTAATGTTTATTTATTTATTCAAAATTATTAATTACATCATTACTTTTGTTTATTAAAAGATTTATTTGAAATTCAGACAATAAAGAAATGTGGCATCGACCAACATGTTAATAGGATTGATATGATATTATTATCACATACATGTGTGCGAAACACTTGGATGCGGGACGGGATGGAACTCGGAAGTTAAGCGTGCTAGTGCTAGAGTAGTGGGAGGATGGGTGACCGAGCGGGAAGTTTGACCACGAGTAAGAAATTTGACTAGAGATAATTGTAGTTAGACACTAAGCAAATAATAAAAATTCTGAAAAAAAAGAGAGTGAAAAATTGGAGTGAAAAAATGGGAGTGAAAAATTGGAGTGAAAAAAAGAGAGTGAAAAATAATTAGAAACCCAAATGAATTAAAAAAATAACGAAAAAGCATGTAGTCCGGGTTCGTGTGGCCAACCGGGACTAAAGGTCCTCCGCCCCCGGCGCACGCCACCCGCCCACGTGGACGGGGCTTTAGCCGCGGTTCGTAAGAGGGGGCGACTAAAGGGGCGCCTTAAGTCGCGCATATTTAGTCCCGGTTGCGCGGCCGGGATTAATGGCCTTTGCGAACCGGGACTATAGTCCTATTTTCTACCAGTGCTTGTTGCCGAGAGGCTTAGAGATTGTCTTCACAAATGTAGACCACCTTATATAGATGTCATCTTCTAGGTAGTAACCCTTGGTGTATTCGTGGCCATTGATCACATAGTTGAGTGGCGGAGTATGACCTTTAACAAGTTTCGCAAACACCGGAGAGCGCTGCAGCATATTGATGTCATTGTGAGATCCTGACATGCCAAAGAACGTCCCAAATACATAACTCCTGGTCATCCACAGGCTCAACTATCACGCTACAAACTCCATGATGCTCCCATTTCTACAATCCTTGCTAATCAAATGGACAGTTTTTCCAGCTTTCAGTGGCGGAGCTAGCACTAAAGCATTGGGTTAAGCTGAACCCAATAAATTTTGATAAAATCAGTAGTAAATTTTTGTTGGGTAAATAAAAAATCAGTCTTGAACCCATGTGTACATGAAGATGAACCCAATGATAATGTTGGCTGGCTTCGCCCCTGCCAGCCTCAATGCATAAGACCGATACTTCAAAGCATCCCAGAAAACCCTCTTGCTTCGCTCCTTTCCATGATGCGAGCTGTTTATTCCTTATTTAGCCCTCTCAAATAGTATGACCGAACACAACCACTATCGCCTGGCATAATCTGTATATGGCTTTGATAGCATGGACTCTGCCATATGTAGATAGTCGTCATGACCATGTGCTGCGGATCCATATGCAAACATTCTCATGGCATCAGTGCACTTTTAGACTGATCAGAAGCCAACCATTTTGGCTGCATTTTTCTTTAAATTGAACCATGTGATGTACTCCCGCACACCTTGTACCAATTTCAGGAACATACCTCTGGTCATCCAAAATCTCTAACAAAAATTCTTTGCATCAAATCTTTGATCATCGGCAAAATAATCGACATGGAACATGCAATGGACCCCCCATCATCATCCTCAGATTGGCATTCCTCCTCCCAAATTTCGATCTGCCTCGCTTGGGTTAGGTATTGGCGGCTTCCTCAGCTTGAATACGTGGAAGACAAGTAAGAATGGCCAATTTCTCTACTTCCTCGGCATCGATATCGCCTTTTTCCTTCATGACCAGGTACGCGATCATCTCAGCATCCATTTCAATCTATTGGAATGAAGGTGGGATGCAATTAAGTCGGTCACCGGTGGCGGCAAAAAAAATACAACGCCTACCAGTCAATCCGTCGAACACCTTCGACATGGGCGCCCAAGCTCGCCGGGGTTTTTTAGGCGAGACGACGGCCTTCGGCGCCTTGTGGGAAGGCGGAGGTGGGCGGAGAGATGTCGGGCGAGACGTTGTTTCTAAGTGCGGCGAGTTTCGCGGCGGACTATTTGGGAGGTTGGAACGGTGGCACCAAATGGCGGCGGTGGAAGGCGGGCAAGAGAACCACGAGGGGCGATGTGAGGAGATTTTAGGGATTTTGGTGTGCCTATGACAGGACAGGCCCCAGCGCGTCGTTTCGTCCAACGCCCCGACACGCCCCCACGGCTCAGGGGTGGGCTGCCAGAACAACTATTCTTCATTACCGTCCATCTTGAGATGAAAACCACGTATGGTTCATCCTCAAACTGGGTGCAGCGGTTTAGCTGGTTGATGTTGTTTGGGCGCTTGTAGGCTCCCCGGAAATGCTGAGTAAATACTCTAGCCATATCATCCCAGCTGTCGACAGTTCTTGATGGTAATCCATTGATCCAATCTCTGGCTCTATCCAGTAACATTAGGGGGAGGAATTTTACTGCCTCTAGGTCTGTCCCATTGTTGATCTGAACGGCTGTGTAATAGTATGAAAGCCAGGTATCCGGGTTTGTGCTACTAGTATATTTTTGGTATGTTGGACCAACTTTGGCAAAGCCAGAATGCAGAGTTATTCTTCGGATCCTATCAGTGAAACACTTGGGTCCAAAGTATAAATCATCTCTTTCCGCCTGTTCATGTGGGCGGAGTATCTGCCGGCTGAATGGACAGAAGGGGATCTACTCCTTTCTTTTCCATTGTGGCGCGGACGCGCTTTTCCGGGATTATCTATTTACTCCGTGATCCTGCCCTTTGGGATAAGGTGGAGTTCTACTCCTATATCTTCCCTTATTCCTGGGGGGCGTCCTGGATCTCTCACGCCTGTGAGGCATATCCTGTCTTCCAGCATTTTCTGCAGGGCGTCTCGGAGGCGGCATTGATTTTCCGTCCTTCCGGTTTTTCTCTTCCCGATCACGGGTATTAAGTCCATCTTTCGGGAGATGGGATCCGGTTCTGGACGCTTCATCCTTATTGTCGGGTTTTTTCCTGTCCTTTCTCGGATCTGATTTCTTCTCTTTCGAATTTTTTGAATCTCCAGGTTCTTCCGGTCCAGGTGCTCTAGCAGCGCATGTAGCTGTCTTGCAAGGGCGGAGTCGTCATGTAACTTCCCAGATCGCTCTTGCGCTCGCTGTTGTTGTTGCCATGCTTTTTCTAAGAAAGCATACACCCCTTGAAGTTTTTCACCGTTGTAGTACATATCGTTGTTGAGGATGGCGAACGCTGCTTCCACGTTTTCTGCTGCGGTTTTGTATATTGGCTCGCCTCTGGCATCTTTGCCATTTACCTGCTTTTGCCAAGATGGGTTGTGGAACCTTTCTTTTGGCGGCAGTACTTCCGGTTTTGCGATTCCGGGTAACCGCGTAGGTTTAATGCCAGATCTATTCTTTCTCTCGTATTCCTCGATTTCTTCCCGCATGAGCTTGATGTCAGCCTAGGTTTTTTGGAGGTGTTCTCGAGTTCGAAATAAATGTTGCTGCTTCCTTTGGAGAGCTTGCCTCCGGGCTTCCAGCACTTCTGGGGGCTCGTGTGGTCCCACTGGTGTTTCGAGTAATTCCTGTTCGTCCTGTTCTGTCATTGGCGGAACAGGAATTTCCTTCGTTTTCTTCTCCGCAGGTTTCACTCCGCTTGCATCTCCTACTTCCGGGCTTTCATTAGATGGATCAGCCGATTTCTTGTTCCGGAGCTTATACTGGAGTTTTTTAGCAGCTTTGTGTTTCTTCTTGGAAGAGGGAGGTTTCTTACAGGGTTCTTCCTCTGTCAATTCTTTGACATCGGGGAATTTTGGAGATGTTTCTCCTTCTTCTCTCTCTTCCTCTAGCGGAGGCATTCTAGGGCTTTCCTAGCTGTCGGCATCCGTGTTTTCATCCGGTTTTGCCATCAGTACTTCGTGGAATCCCTCTTGGAAGGATTTGACCTTTCTCTCGAAAGCGTCTTCATCTTCGTCTTTGGTATCGAAGTGATCCGATCCGGGTTCCGACTCTAATCCCGCCTCGATGGCAGCTAGCACAGAGTCTGTCGCGGGATAATCACGGCAGACGTTACCAGGGGTAACTTAGTTTGGCGCAAATCGACTCTGGTGTTTGGGAGAGGGTTTAGCTCAGGGGAAATCATGTTATCTGGTGATCTGGTAGTTCGGGCTGCAATGTCGCCGAGACTCCGATCTAGGGTTACAACTATCAACTCTCATATTACTAGAACAGTCGAATATCTGGAAAAGCTCTTGGTCTCTCTATGCCGAGAGCCGGTTTATATATTACCCGGCTCTCTGGCTTCCTATACAAGGCACACCCGGAATCCTACCCGGAATACACACATAACCCTAGGTTTCCTAATCGTGGCCCCCCAAGGTACGGATTACAACATCCACACTCCCTTTTGGGCCTTCTGGAAACTCCTCCATCTTGGGACTTGTTTTATGTGATTTCCTTCTCGCCGGGTTTCTCCTAGGCATGGGCCTACCGGGTTACCATCCACCCAACAGTAGTCCCCAGAATAGCTTGGGCATCTTGGGATCAACCATGAAGCGCACGCTATTCCCTGCAAAACAATAAACATTCAAATTCATAATATACCGGGTTAGATTGCTTTAACTATAGCCAGACCTGCTCTTTGGGTGGTCCATATAATAATCGAGTTTCACTCGTGCCAGGATGTCATTTTCCGGGTTAACACTCCAAGGAAACATAACATGACCTGGCATCCATATTTCTATCGGCTAGTCCGAGTAACAATACCTTAAACCCGACTCACTCAACCAACTCAACTTATCCGGATATCACGCGATAATTACTCTGATTCTTATCCCCAAATTCTCGGGCCGGATCAAATCTTTCCGGAAATCACTCAATCTTACCGTTAAGCCCTAGGGTTTTCCCTGTACCTATAAATAGGCCGGGGGGGGGGGGCTAACCCTAAAATTCCCAAACGATTCATTTCTTATTCATCTTCCTCCTCCCGCTCGTCTTCTGCGTCCGCGAGCCCAAGGCCAAACCTTGACCGTCGGAGCCGCGCCAGCGCCATCAAGCTCGCCGCCAGCCTCCATCTAGCACCCCCACGTCCGTGCCACCTCACCCGCCGGATTCTGCACCGGAGGGCAGGCGCGCCACCGGAACCCTAAGGAGCAGCTCAAGCTTTCCAGGCCGCACGCACCTACCGTCACCGGGCCGCCGCCGCCGCGCAAGCCAAGATCCGTCTCCGTCTCCGGTAAGCCCCAGCGGATCTAGATCTGAATTTTATTTCGTCCGATCTTGCATTGGTGTTAAACTTGAATCTCATCTACGTTTGTCCGCCATTGCTCGCTAATTAGACGCATTTTCGCGAACCCTTAACCTCATATTCGTTCGCAGTTAATCTTATCTAGATCCATTTCCATATTCCTTGCAAGCTTTTAACTCATATCTCTCTTTCCCTGCTACATCACTTAGATGTGTTTCCCGAATTTTTGGGTCTGTACTTACTTGAACTTTAATTTCATCTAGATCTATTCTCCATGGCACCCAAAGCTAGCGCCAAGCTCAAGGGAAAAAACCCGACTTTGAAGCAAAAGTAGGGTCAGTCGATTTCCGCCAAATAGGCGAAATCGACTGTTACCAAGGCAAAACTCGACGAGCTGGCCGAGTTTGGGGTTCTGCCCGCAGAGTCGGACATCCATTGGAGGACGCCGGGTGAGGAAACCCGGCCTTCACCAGGTCCGGATGAGGTAGTTATCTTTCTTGAGCACGTGATCCGGGGTTTCCGCCCCCCGGGTCACCCTTTTTTCCGAGATCTTTTGGACCACTACAAGCTCCGAGTTTTTGATATTGGTCCAAACTCAATGTTAAACATTTGCCACTTCATAGTCCTTTGCGAAGCCTATCTCTGTATTCCTCCAAACCTTGCTTTGTTCTTGGAATTATTTCAATGCAAACCCTGCCGGGAGAGCACGGACGGGCCCCTCCTAGTTTGTGGGGGGGGGGGGGGTTTCCATTCAGAGACGTAAAAACTCTCTGATGCCGACTCTCAGTCTTCACACTCATGTGAAGCACTGGCAGAAGACCTTTTTCTACTGCCGAGACACATCCTCACCCGGCCAAAAGCCTTTGCCGGGTTTCTCCTCTGAAACTTTATCTCTCTCTGACAATCTTAACTCTTTCGCCTGGCTTTTGGCCGGGTTTCTCCTCCGAAACTTTATCTCTCTCTGACAATCTTAACTCTTTCGCCCCTGATGCCGATAGACAATCTATCCAGCCCCTCCTACCTAATCTTGCTGTGTTAGCAGCCCAGGGTCTCATTGGGCTAAACTTAATTCATTGGAGCAGAGGGTAGCTCCTGCTCCTAACACCCAGGCAACCAGAGCCGATCCACTTAAACAGGAAGCGACCCCTCCGCCGGGTAATCAGAAACCTAGCTCTTCCAGGCCGGATCTCAGCGGCCTTAGTTTTGAAAAGATGCTAGAGGAGTACTATTCTCTAAAGGCAACTGAAAGAGATATCGTCGAGTCTCTTTCAGCTGAGCATCAGGTAACTTAACTGATACTATATACATATTCATCCTAGTCCCCAAGTTCCGGGTGAACTGTCAATAGTTTACTCGGTACTTCCATGACCGTATAACTTTCCATATGCCACATTTACCCTGCTGCCGACTAATATTTCCTTGTCTTTTTTTCAGGCTTATGTGACCCGGACGGAGGAGGTGTTGGCGAAAACCAACGAGCTCCAGCAGGTTGAGACAAAACTTCGAGAAGAGCTAGAGGCTGAGGTCAAGGAGCTTACCAAAGATTGCAAGAAGTACAAGAAGAAACTCCATAACGCTGAGGGGCTTTTGAAGAAACTGTCAACCTTTATTGCCGATACTTAGAGCTCCATCATTGGTAAAGCACATCTAGCCTCCTGATTATCACTCGGATTTCTCACTTTGTAGGGTTTTTAACCCAAATTTCGCCACTTTGCTTTGTCTTTTTATCCTGCAGGTCCGGGTGAAGATGTTGATGATCATGATGATATGGAGAGGCTGAAGACCCTTAAAGTTGTTATCCGACAGTTTTCGGTGGGGACCAAGTGGACCCTTGAAGCCGTGAAGTGGACCGGTACTTATGGCGGCGTATCCCAGATGCTTGATGCATGCTCGACGATCCCTGCCTGGATCGATCTGTGGAAACGCTCGGCGTGCCGAGTTGGGGTGATCCGTGGCCTTGCGTTGGCCAAAGCCTACTATCCAAGACTAGAGCCGGCAACGCTTGTGAGCAGATTCCCTGAATTCAATACTGATGGCTCGAGATTCTCGGCAAGGGACTTCAAGGCTCTCCACACTCAGGTTCGTCATTCAGCCAGCTTGATTGCCGAGAAGCTCGACGTGAACAAGCTTACCCCTCCATACAATGCTGAAGATAAGCCGGTACCCTCTGCGATCCCTGTTCCTTTTGATATGCTATCCCGGTACAAAGAGGAAGTTGCCAAGAAGAAGGCCGAGGCCAACTCTGTGCAAACATCATCCACTCCAGTAGTCCCTCCTCCAGCTCGCGCTGATACCGCGGTTGACCCGGACACTGAAGCAGGGAAAGCTACAGAGGAAACCCTCGAAGACCCGGCTGCCAAGACCACAGTCGATGACTCGGCTATGGATGCCGAGTAAAGTTTATCGTTTTCACCCGCAAACACTTATTCGGCCAATAGGCATTTTGTAATATGCCTGCTACATTTATTTATTTGATAGTGCTCCTGTGCACTTGTGATACTACTCCCTTGGTTTGTAACACCCTTAAACTTTTGTGGCTTTGATGACCCTTCTGGTCATCCACTTTGGTATGCACTTTTCAACCTTATGTTTGCATATTTTTGCTTTTCTATATTTTTTGCAACAAATGCCAACTCTCAAGTCTTGGGATAAAGCAAAATTTCCCTCCAAGTTTCCGAGACTCGGTTTCCGGGTCTTAGGATCTTTTGACTGGGTGAGCTTTGTTTCTTAAGTCCTCAAATCCCCAAGACTCGTACTTTTGGTTCTTAAGCTCATTGACTAGATGGCTTGCTGTTTTCTCAAATGCCCAAGTCCCCAAGACCCAAATTTCTGAGTCTAGGGATTTGCAACTTTAGAAAACTCCCTGTTTTTGCTAAGGCCCAAACCATATATTTTCACATATGAACTTTGAAGTTATGCTTAATACATGGTGAGTTTCCGGCTATCACCTTTTACTCCGCATAACTTGTGGTTTAGATGACCCTTTTGATTCTCTTTGTTGTAAGCCGGCTTTCGTGTGGATATTCGATGCTGCTATAACTCTATAAAAATAGGGTCAGGCAAGTCCCAGCGGGCATCATGACTGATTGTATTTATATGTTAGCAAAACATGCCACATTATTGCGAGTCACATCAAGATTAAACAAGAAAAACCAAGAAAAAGTTTGGCTCTATTGTCCGGCTATGAGATTGTAACCGTACTTATTGCAAGTAATCGGTCCTCATAACCTAATGGCATCGCGGCCGGGTCTGAGATTATAGCTGTGCTATTCAAGCAATCATCCCCCAAAACCTATATATACAATCTATGAAAGTTTAAAACCTAGTACATTATGTCTAAACAATAAATACTTACCTGGTATAGAGTACGATAAAACATAAAAACTCAGAACAAACTAACAGAAAGAATAGGAAACAAACAATATCATAGTTTAACCATATCTTTATTGATATGAAAAGGTTAGGTCAGCAAGTCGCCTCATTAAAAACCCTCCAGTCCCCTTAGGTACCCTGGATAGGAAAAGAGTGCGTCTGAAACCTGCTGCCTATTACATCGTGTAATTCAACTTGTAAACCGAGTCTATGCTAAGTGTAATAGGGACGCAGCTGAGCCACGTTCCATGGTCTTTCACGCTCTTGCATGGATGTAGTGGAATGAGATGTGTCATTCACAGTATTCGACTCTTCCCTTGCATATATCAAGTAGTATGATCCATTGTGCAAATTCCGGCTTATGATGAACGGACCTTCCCATGGAGGAGATAACTTGTGCTTTCCCTCCTTGGATTGCACCAAGCGAAGCACTAAGTCTCCCTTCTGGAAAACTCGGGTTTTGACTCGGCGACTGTGATATCGCCTCAAATCCTATTGATATATGGCTGATCGCTCCAAAGCTTGTTCCCTGTGTTCTTCTAGCATGTCCACGGCATCTTGCCGGGTCTTCTCGTTCTCCACCTCGACATAAGCCGCCGCCCGGGGCGAGTCATGGATAATGTCACTCGGAAGAACTGCCTCTGCACCATAAACCATAAAAAACGGGGTCATCTGAGTAGATCTGTTAGGTGTAGTGTTAATTCCCCAAATCACCGATGGTAACTCCTCAACCCATGATCCAGCAGCTCTAAGGCACGGGACCCACAATCGGGGCGTCAACCCACGAAGTAACTCCTGGTTTTCCCTCTCCACTTGTCCATTAGCTTGTGGATGGGCTACCGAGGCTACATCAAGGCGGATGCCATTGTTTCCACAAAACTTCTCCATCTCACTCAAGGACATGTTGGTTCCATTGTCCGTTATTATGCTATGAGGATATCCAAACCGATAGATGATCCTTTTCAGGAACTTGACAGCTGTAGCCGCTTCACAATTTGTAACTGGCATAACTTCGACCCACTTGGTAAACTTATCAATAGCCACCAAAAGATGAGTCTTTTTGCAAGGAGACATGTGAAAAGGGCCCACCATATCCATACCCCAAACCGCAAACGGCCAAGTTAATGGGATTGTTCGCAACTCTATAGTCGACACATGGGTTTGGCGAGCATACCTTTGACATCCATCACATCTTGCCACCAAGCGTTCCGCATCTGCTAGCGCCGTGAGCCAGAAAAAACCATGTCGATATGCCTTAGCCACAAGGGACCTTGTGGAGGCATGGTGCCCAAAATCGCCTTCATAGATCTCCTTCAATATCTGACGTCCTTCTTCTGGGGTTACACAGCGTAAAAAGACGCCTGTAGCACTTCTATTGTACAGCTCACCGTTAATGATGGAGTAACCCTTGGCCCGTCTCAGGATTTGCCGGGCTAGCACTTCCTGCGATGGTAACTCGCCTCGTGATAAGAACGCCAGGAACGGCTCGGTCCACTCTGGAATAGCGCGTACCGCGGCCACAAACTCTGAATCCGGGTCTTGATGTGCTAATTCTTCTTCAGACTCGGTTTTGACAGAGGGCCGCCATAACTCATCTAGGAAAACATTAGGCGGAACCGGATCTCGACGCGAACCGAGTCTCGCAAGCGCATCCGCTGCCTCATTCTTTCGCCGATCAACGTGCTCCACTTCATACCCGGAAAAAGACCCGGCTACCCTGTCTACCTCTCTGCGATATGTTGCCATTGTTGCATCCTTTCTGTCCCAGGTTCCTGAGACCTGCTGTACCACAGGATCCGAGTCTCCATAACACCTTATTCGCCTGATATTCATCTCCTTTGCTACTCGTAGTCCATGCAACAGGGCCTCATACTCGGCCACATTGTTGGAGCAATCGAAGTGAATTTGCAACACATAACTCAACTTGTCTCCTTTTGGTGATGTGAGTAACACCCCAGCTCCTGATCCCTCGTATTTCTTGGAACCATCAAAGTGCATCACCCAAGACTCGGAACTTGGTATCATTATGGGCATGCTTGTGTGAGTCCAATCATTGATAAAATCGACTAAAGCCTGGGACTTAATCGCAGACCGGGGCTCGTATTTGATGTGATAATCTCCCATCTCAATGGCCCACTTGGCTATTCTGCCTGTCGCATCTGAATTTCTGATAATATCCGCCATCGGTATGGAACTTACTACTGTAATGGGGTGTTCTTGGAAATATGGTTTCAGTTTCCGGCTGTCCATAAATACCCCCAAAAACTAGCTTTTGCCAATGTGGGTACCGCTGCTTTGCCTCCGATAAGACCTCGCTTACGTAATAAACCGGCCTCTATACCGGGTGATCCTTTCCATCTTCCTTGCGCTCAACCACAACCACTGCGCTGACTGCCCGGGGCCCGGCTGCAACATATAACAGCATGGGCTCTTTAGGACCCGGCGCAGCTAAAATTGGTGCCTCTGATAACTGCTTTTTCAGGGCCTCGAAGGCCTCGTCCGCCTCTTGGTCCCATACAAACTTATCCGTTTTCTTCAAGAGTCGGTATAAGGGTATCGCTTTTTCTCCGAGCCGAGATATAAACCGGCTCAAGGCTGCCACGCACCCCGTGAGCTTTTGGACATGTTTCAGCTGTTCCGGCTTTTTCAGATTCTGGATAGCTTTGATCTTTTCCGGGTTAGCTTCAATACCTCGTTCAGAAATGATGAAACCGAGTAATTTTCCCGCAGGCACTCCGAACACGCACTTAGTCGGGTTAAGCTTCATCTGGTATCTCCTCAGGTTCTTGAAGGTTTCCTTTAAGTCATATATGAAAGTTTCAGCATTCCTTGTTTTAATCACCACAACATCAACGTAGGCATGAACATTGCGCCCAATTTGATCCTCAAAGCACTTCTGAATACACCGCTGATACGTTGCGCCGGCATTTTTCAGTCTGAAGGTCATGGTCTTATAGCAAAATGCGCCAAAGGGGGTTATGAATGAAGTTTTCTCCCAATCCTCCTTTTTGAGCTTTATTTGGTGATACCCGGAATAAGCATCTAGGAAACATAGTAAGTCACATCCTGCAACTGCATCTATGATCTGATCTATCCTTGGGAGGGCAAATGGATCCTTTGGGAAATGCTTGTTGAGACTTGTATAATCTATGCACATTCTCCACTCATTATTATTTTTCAGCACTAAGACCGGGTTTGCCAGCCAGTCCGGGTGAAAGACGTCCATGATAAAGCCGGCTGCTAGGAGCCGAGCTATTTCTGCCCCTATAGCCTTTCTCCTTTCCTCGTTCATTTTTCTCAGGCCTTGCTTCACTGGTCGAGACTTGGGATCAACATGCAAGCTGTGCTCGGCGAGTTCGGTCGGGATACCCGGCATGTCACTCGGCGTCCAAGCGAACACGTCCTGGTTCTCGCGAATAAACTTTATGAGTGTCTCTTCCTCCTTGTTTCCCAGGTTAGAACCTATAGCAAACTGCTTGGAAGAGTCGCCCTCGAAAAAGGCCACCATCTTTGTATCTTGGGCTGCTTTAAACTTAGCTCTCTCGTCTTCCAAGTTTGGTTTCTTCAAAGCCGTTCGATCTTCCGGGTCTACCTGAGACCGGTAATACCTGAGTTCTTCCTTCCTGCGAGCTTGTTCTGCCATTGCCGTGTCTCCTTCGTCACACTTGGCCGCCACTGCCCTATTCCCATATATAGTGATGGTCTGCTTGGGACCTGGGATTTTCAGCTGTAAGTAAACATAACACGGTCTCGCCATGAATTTGGTGTAAGCCAGCCTTCCGAACAGCGCGTGATAGGGACTGCGCAATTTTACGACCTCAAACGTGAGCCACTCTACTCTGTAGTTATCCTTCGATTCTCCAAAAGCAACCTCTAGTGTTATTTTTCCCTCTGGGCAAGCCGAATGCCCAGGCACAATTCCATGAAAAACTGTGGAGCTTTTCAGCAGCTGAGACTCCTTGAGCCCCATGCGCAAAAAGGTCTCCCAGTATAGGATATTGATGCTACTTCCGCCGTCCATCAGGACCTTTTTTAACTCATACTCATTGACCTGTGGAGCCACCACCAAGGCCAACACACACGGATGTTCTATCGATTCTGGGTGATCTTTTCTGCTCCATGTTATTTCTTGATCTGACCATCTCAAATACCTCGGCACCCCTGAAGAAACCGAGTTTACGGCCCTTTTGAGTATCTTTCTTTCTTTGTTGGAAGTTCCGGTGGTGTGGACGTGGTATTGCCCTAGCTGCTTAGGGTTAGCCTAAAAACCGCCTGCACCTCCTTGGTTATTACCCGGATTGCCGCCTCCTGCGTTGCCGGCGGGGGGTGGTCCGTTGCCCGGGTTTCCACCCGGACCCGGTCCTCCTCCCCGGCCTGCACCTCGCAGGGCCTTCTGTATCTCCTCGTTTTTCCATCTCTGTAAGTCCACACATTGCTCCAACGAGTGATTAGCCGGCTTGCCATTCCTACTATGACGCGGACAAGGCATCCTGAAGGCTTCTATGTGGTTAGCCGGCCGTGGTGGTCCTTGATAATTGCCTCCATTGAAATTTCCTCCATTGAAGTTTCCATCTACCCTGTGTCACGACCCCGGACCCAGAGATATACATACTGTTATGTGCTCCTAGCCATGGACTCACAAGGGCTTCAGGGTTACCAGCCCCGGCCGCAACAAACAACGGCAGGCAGACCGGATTCATCGGCACATAGTCCGGATCCCCGGTCTACTACTCCTTGTATCCATGCTAGTCATAACCCACTATGCATACCCAAGAATCCACGAGTCGGATGAAACTGAAGGAACGGGACCAAAGTTATAAAGAGATGCTATGTGTCCAGAAAGTGCAACAACAATCGAGGGTTACTGGGGTTACCTCGCCCCAGGCCGATCATATCGACAGGCGGGCTCGGACATGGATCATCGGCTCCACAACCCCTCGACTGCGACAACTATGCAGGCATAGCCAAAACTGTATAACAATGAGCTCGAAACCAACAACCGATCAAAGCAACACTCTAGACAATGAAGTTGTATTAACAGGTGTTACTAGAGTATAGCTTACAAACAGAGGTCACACGACCCAACATTACATCAGACAACGAAAGGCAAATTATGTTGCTAATCAACAAGAACCAAAAAGGCCTAAGAGGCCGCAACATAAGGCGACGTCCCAGCCCATAGATTCCAGGCTGCTACCTGGGAACCCCAAACTACTCGCCGATGTCCACGCTGAAACACCACCGAACTGAGGAACTCCACCTGAACCAAGTTGAAGCAAACATGAGTACGGGAGGTACTCAACAAGACTTAGTTAACCTATTATATATCTTCTTCTTTTAGAAAGAGTTATGAAGGTTATTTTGTGTAAAGCCATCTTTGTTTTTCAAGTTGAGGAAGGAAGCACGTCTCATGGAGTATTTTGAAAGCAGATGAGAAAGCTACTCAACTACTGATATCATCATCTTTTTAATCCACCGAACAATCTCAGCACCTCGTGCTTCAAAGATCACCACCTCAAGTTGTTCCGGTAACTCAGGCTACAAGGTAACCCCTCTCGGCATCTCCGAGGAGGCATCCTTCATTCGTTATCAGCAAGTTTTAATCATTCCGTTTAAGTTTTCTATGATCACAGAATCCGTCACCAAGTCGTCCTTAACCGCGGACACGGCTTTTCGAAAAGATTAAACCCTGCAGGGGTGTACAACTTTAACCACACGTATCAACCAACTCTTAATGCCAGAACGTTGGCACTATTCCGGGAAGTGCCGGCAGATGGAGGTCGACCACGACCTTTCCCTTGCTTCGCCTATTCCATGAGTCGCTCCGAGTAGAGATGGACCGCCAATAGGGAGTGGCCATCTCCTGCCGGGTCTCTATCGTTGTGCGCAATGCTCGACGGTTACCTACCCGCAGAGCGCCGATACATCGCCACGTCCTAGTTTTGAAAGGTTTTGATATCCCCGCAAATCCAAATGGAAAGCCCGAACTAGGCAACTCATGGAACAAACTAGGCAAGTTGAGACCGAGGGGAATCCAATCCCCCGTGTGGATGCACGCTCAGTCTTGGCTCGAAGACGAGAACTCGCTCCTAGGGGCATGAACGAGACAACCACCACAGACCCTCTGTGATCTCGTCATCCACACCTTTAAATCATGTTAATCAAATTCTCTTAAACTTCCACAACATCCTACCATACTAGATTCATTCGCAACTCTGATTCATCAACCGGATGGAGCAGAGATCAACAGACATGTATGACTAAGCATGGCATATATGAGGATCTGGCGAGACACACAAACAAATCCTATGTCTGCTAGGAGCATTGAATCATGATATCTGGGTTATGCAAATAAATAGGATAACTCTATCTATTGACTCAAGATACATTGGAATCGAATGCATTTGTACGAGAATCAAAAGTCTTTCGAAATCATATATGGCAGATAAGAGGTTATGCTTGCCTTGCTTCAAGAAAACCAGATAAAGTCTTCAGGAATAAGTGCTTGACTTGTCGATTAAGATCAAGTATTCGCCATTGGATTGATGGCCTTCTCTTCGGGGTCGCGTTCTACCGAGGGGGACAAACACCGAAACAAGAAAAACAACAATCAACACATGGCATCGATGCAATGCGCAATATGTATGCATGAGCAAGTTAATGCATTGAAATAAAGCACTAGACATGTTCATTGGGTTGCTAGGGTTCGTATGGCGAACATGCAATTTTACTGAAATTAACCCGGAATAGACCCCGGAGGGGGTTTCGGGCGATTATGAAGGTGGATACCATTTTAGTTGCTCAAATGGGTTCGAAAACATCATAAGTAGAATGCACTAGTCATTTTGAGCATTTTGGTATATAACTTTTAATTTTCTATTTTATTGAATAAAACTTATTTTTCTATTTTTAAATGATTTAACAACATTAAATAAAGGCCAAAATTCAACTTTGTCAAATATATGTGGAAATGACATTTTTGGATAGAGCATCTTTTTCTGATCAAAACCATATTTTTACTTTATTTTTCTGACTTATATTTTTATAGATACTGATTTTCCAAGTTTTATTTAATTTCTGAAATATCAAACAGTAGAGGCCCACGTGTCATTTTAGTTTTCTTCTTTTTTTTTAAAAGAAAAGCCAGTTGGCAATGGGCCCATGGTGATGTCACCATGACGTCACCGTGACGTCATGGGCTGGCCGGCAGAGGGCCGGTGATGGACGCGGGCGGCGATTCCGGGCACCTAAGCATGCGCAGATGGGCTCGTTCGAACCGTAGCGACGAGGGCTACCTAATCGTGGTGGCGCCGCCTGCGTAGGGTCGTCGACGGCGAGCCGCCGTACACGGCTAGCGGCGGCGCTCTCGGGTCTCCGATGGAACGACGAATCCGGCGGCGGGGAACGAAACGGATAGCATGGGGAGGGAGCTTAGCTCACCACGAACTCGATGAGCCTGTCATCGGGGCCGGGGAAGGTCAGAAATGGCGACGCCGTGCAGAGGAACCCGGCGGCCGGAGAGGAAGAAGGCGGCGAAATCCGCAACGCCTGGGCCATCCCGGACTCTCCGCTTACTCGTGGAGGAGGAGGGAGCTGAGGCGGTTCTCTGGAGCTCCTAATCGCGGCCGCGGATGAGTTGAATCGACGGCGACGACATATCTCCGGCGAGCTAGGGTTCCGGGCGAGGAGAGGAACAGAGGGAGAGGGAACGAGCTCGAGGGGGGTTTCTGAGGGGCTCTTCTCGATCCGGACGGCACCTGATGACCCTCTGGTCGTCCACGTCACGAAGGAGAAGCAGGAGGTGGCGCTCGGCGGCGTGCTCGTCCTTCTGGCCGGATTTGGAGAAGAAGGAAAAAGAAAAATAAATCACGGAAAAAACCCCTGGAACTTTTGGAAATTGCAAAAGAGTCCTTTTCCTTTTAAAAACAGAACAAAAACCATTTATTTGAGGGCCTTTTTGCAAAGGAAAAATTTGGCAAAAATACTTTTTGAAAAGCTCACAAAATTTCCAACAAAACCATGTTTTTCTTTGGTGTGTTTGAAATATTTTTCAATACAAAATTTTGGAAACCATAATAAGTACTTTTTGTGGGATTTTCTGAAACCGTTTAAATTTCATAGTTTAAATTGGTTCAAACATGATTTAAATTTTTGTTTGATGCATGTATGAAATGAACACAACACCACACACCCTAGTTTAGCAAAATTGGGATGTTACAAATCTACCCCCCTTACAAGAATCTCGTCCCGAGATTCCCGAAGGAGAAGAAAGAAGGAACACCGGTTTTGAACGATCTTCTTGAACCTTACGGTTCTCTTTTTGAAGAGGTTGTTCCGCAACACTTGCGAGGATTCTTCAGAGGCTACACCTTAGGTAAGAGGGAAACTCTTAGGAAATGATCTTCACGAAGATCGGGTATCCCATGGGTAACTCATGATAGGATGTTCATAAAGAACCTTTTGAGTTAACAGGCATGAAACACATCAAGGTAACGGAGGGAATATGAGAAGGTTTCAAGTGTTCGGACGATTGGTCTTGAAAGGATTTAGAATATGAGCTTTGCACAAGACTTTAAATCCTTTTGGAAAAGAAAGGTTGAACAACTTTTGACATCGAGTTTTCTTCAAACAGAATACCAAGATGGAGAGAATGGTCTTGGATACCAAAACATAATATCCACAGACGAGAGAAAACACGAGGAAAACACTGTAGTCGTGCGTCAGAGAAATTTTGATACGGAAATATGTTCACCCTTCGGAGTGGACACGAAAGATAACGGAACTTTCATTCCGTTATATCTTTTTCAGAATCTTTGTCAAAGATCGGGATGTTACTTCACAACGGAGGATGAGTAACCAAAGGATGATGGAACACCGTGGTGAAGGAGAACTTCTTGGTCACACCATAAGATGAGTAACCAACGAGGATTGAAACACCAGAAGGAATAGGGAATCTCTTTCCTATGGTGGATTTGACGTAGCAATACGTTTACCACATAGTCAAGATCCCACGGCTGAAGTGACTGACAAATTCACACAATGTGTGAGATGAACAGAACTTCAGGTACCACCAACTTGAAATAGGGAACTGATCAAAGGCGGTTACAAAACACCACGAGATGTTTTCATGGTGGCCTTGTTTCCACTGAAAGAAAGGTTTGGAGGATTGGTAGATAGACATTGGAAAAAACAACTTTCAGGTTCTCCTTGATGTATTAGATACCAAGATTAGGCCTACGGTAAGCCATGAGTACATCTTCAAGTGAAAGTAGATCTCCGGTTTGGAAAAACGTTGAGGAAAACTTGTTGGAATGAATCGCACAAGAATCCTCACGGAGAGTGGTTGTTCTTACGGATTCAAAGAGATATGACATTAGGCCTTCCGGCTAATTGTGTCAACCACAACATCAACCATGCCGGATTCTGAAAAGACCTAATTCAATACCCTTGAGGAGACACCAACCATCGTTGCTGCTTGAGATTCGGCTCTGGTTAGCGAGTTGATAACTTAGACTCGACATGTTTGATCAAAGAGATTGCACCGGTTACCAACGAGATACACTTACTAGATTCTCAAGACATGGACTATGATGTCAAGCTCGAGAAGATGAGCGAGATTACAGAGCCCAGGTACTAGCAACTTGTCAGGAAAAGTTGCAAATACCTGGTTTACTTGCAATGAAACACATCAGAGTCCTTGATGGGAAAACAATTACAGAGATAACGAAGTTCGTGGACTTCTTCTCTTTAGTAGACAATCAGTCAGTGGCTTGGTGTGGATGCAACCTTCTTCAAACAAATGGAGGTAACAACCCACCATCTCAAGAATAATCCACACGTGCATGACCGACTTGAAGTTATTCCCGAAGGAACAAGTAAACTCTACTCGGATCCACGGCGACAACTTTCACCATAAGCACATGAACCGGAGTAGGTTACTTCGAACACCCAGAACACAAACTTCGTGATGACACAAAGATGGTTCTTGAAAGTTTCCAACGTTGTTGCCATTTGTTCAGCATGAGCCTCTTGCAACTCGGAGAAAATAGGAATGACATCGATGGGCTCGAAAACACTCTTATCAAAACACTCCAAGAAGAGGGATTCATATGACATACGAACGAGGCAAGGTATTGGTCAGACCAAAGGACATGAAGGTGTACTCGGCAAAGCACCATGAGTGAAAACACCATAAAGGTAGACCTTGGATCTGATCTTGATTTGACGATAGCCCAGCTCAAACCAAGAGGTAGAGTGATAGCATGTCCATTCAGGAGATACTATCCTGCTTCAACACACAGGAAACTAGGCATCCCTTAATAAAGGACCCAGTTAGGAGGAGCTCTTGTCTTTCAACTTTCCAAGTTGTTGTTTAAGCTCAACCTACTAGTCCAGGGTGTCCAGCGGAGTTTCTTGGAGAAAAGAGTAGTTCAAACTACCCCTCGTATAGACATCACGGTCAGGTAACAACCTGGTGATACTTCTAGAAAGACAACCAGAATATCACAACCCACCGGTATGTCTTGGAGTTCGAAAGGAATCTTGCTTTTCAAGGCAACTGATATGAACATGAGAGCTTTTGTATGAACCCAACTCTTTGACCAAGAATGTGCACCGGAATGAACGGATTTGATAACACGGTCAACATCCAGTAGAGACCGGGTGACCAATAGTGCTAAGAAGGATACAGATGTTTCTTAGATTTTCAAAGCAATAAGAATTGCTAGGAATAGCTGATACACATGTCGATGAACAGACCCATCCATCTCAAGCATTCAAGCTTGGAGGAAGGCGGGGTGAAGATGTGTGAGAGCATCACTTCATCATTAAGGCCATGAAACTTAACACATCCTCGTGATATAAAAGAGTGTGATTCTCGAAGGTAGAACAGATTAGAAGCTAATGAAACTTCTTTAATCTGAGAATTACAAAACTTTGACCTGGTTCGTAAGATGAACGAGGTACTGGAGTTTGTTTCTCCTGACATTCCAAGGTGAAATGTTCTGAAGGAAAACAAGAGCTATGCATGGGTATATCCGACACGCATATGCAACTTGATGTCCAAAACAACGGATGGGGATTTGAGAGCAACTAAAGGGGGAATCATGCTCGGAGGAGATCCTAAGATCAAGATGATGCACAGGGTCATACTCATTTGTAAAACCCATGCAAAAGAATTGATATAGCAAAGTCAAGAACAAGGATAGGAGAATCACCAAGAACACTCCTGTTGTGATCATTTTGATTCCTAGAGAGAGCCTATGGCTAGGAGGGTTGAAATCACCTAGCCATCCCGAGGTAAAACAGATTCCTCAGGATCCAAAGAAACGGAACTTGGGTTAAAGGTCAGCATCCTGTACTGATGGTGTGAGCATCACATGGTTATGACCACATGATTCAACCCACCACAACTCAGCACATTCCGGGACCTTCGGTTCAAGTCCAAAGGTTAGAAATCGAAACAAATGAGCAACTACTATCTGAGTGCCTTGAAGGGCACTATGAGTAGCAATCACGGAGTATCTTTCCAAGAAGACATACGTAGCTCCGGAAGAAATTTGAGCAGAGGATAACGGATACATTCGATATGAAAAGGAAATCTCGAGGTTCAGGATTTAGAACTTTGAAACATGGAGGAATGTGGAATCCGGACAACTCTGAGAGATTAGGATGGAAAGGAAATCCCCCAGTTTAAGAGAAACAACGGAGTAAGAAACACACACAACTCTAGAAACTTTAACACTAGGTCAACTTGGGTGAAAACGTCCTTGCCAAAGAAGGCACCTAGGTTTTGAATGACTAGAAGAGATAGCAAAACCTTTTCAAATCAAAACAGGTAAGATGACCCAGAGTTAGAGCGATACCAGGTAAGGAGTAAAAGAATCCTAAGAAGGTTTTTCACAATCCATTTGAGTTTGAAAGTAGTTTTCACAAACACTAGACTCGACATCGACCAAGCAGTAAGGTTTTCCTACAGGCAGTCCTGCTCTGATACCATGACTTGTCACGACCCCGGACCCAGAGATATACATACTGTTATGTGCTCCTAGCCATGGACTCACAAGGGCTTCAGGGTTACCAGCCCCGGCCGCAACAAACAACGGCAGGCAGACCGGATTCATCGACACATAGTCCGGATCCCCGGTCTACTACTCCTTGTATCCATGCTAGTCATAACCCACTATGCATACCCAAGCATCCACGAGTCGGATGAAACTGAAGGAACGGGACCAAAGTTATACAGAGATGCTATGTGTCCAGAAAGTGCAACAACAATCGAGGGTTACTGGGGTTACCTCGCCCCAGGCCGATCACATCGACAGGCGGGCTCGGACATGGATCATCGGCTCCACAACCCCTCGACTGCGACAACTATGCAGGCATAGCCAAAACTGTATAACCATGAGCTCGAAACCAACAACCGATCAAAGCAACACTCTAGATATTGAAGTTGTGTTAAACTGGTGTTACTAGAGTATAGCTTACAAGCAGAGGTCACATGACCCAACATTACATCAGACAACGGAAAGCACATTATGTTGCTAATCAACAAGAACCAAAAAGGCCTAAGAGGCCGCAACATAAGGCGACGTCCCAGCCCATAGATTCCAGGCTGCTACCTGGGAACCCCAAACTACTCGTCGATGTCCACGCTGAAACACCACCGAACTGAGGAACTCCACCTGAACCAAGTTGAAGCAAACATGAGTACGGGAGGTACTCAACAAGACTTAGTTAACCTATTATATATCTGCTTCTTTTAGAAAGAGTTATGAAGGTTATTTTGCGTAAAGCCATCTTTGTTTTCAAGTTGAGGAAGGAAGCACGTCTCATGGAGTATTTTGAAAACAGATGAGAAAGCTACTCAACTACTGATATCATCATCTTTTTAATCCACCGAACAATCTCAGCACCTCGTGCTTCAAAGATCACCACCTCAAGTTGTTCCGGTAACTCAGGCTACAAGGTAACCCCTCTCGGCATCTCCGAGGAGGCATCCTTCATTCGTTATCAGCAAGTTTTAATCATTCCGTTTAAGTTTTCTATGATCACAGAATCCGTCACCAAGTCGTCCTTAACCGCGGACACGGCTTTTCGAAAAGATTAAACCCTGCAGGGGTGTACAACTTTAACCACACGTATCAACCAACTCTTAATGCCAGAACGTTGGCACTATTCCGGGAAGTGCCGGCAGATGGAGGTCGACCCCGACCTTTCCCTTGCTTCGCCTATTCCATGAGTCGCTCCGAGTAGAGATGGACCGCCAATAGGGAGTGGCCATCTCCTGCCGGGTCTCTATCGTTGTGCGCAATGCTCGACGGTTACCTACCCGCAGAGCGCCGATACATCGCCACGTCCTAGTTTTGAAAGTGTTTTGATATCCCCGCAAATCGAAATGGAAAGCCCGAACTAGGCAACTCATGGAACAAACTAGGCAAGTTGAGACCGAGGGGAAACCAATCCCTCGTGTGGATGCACGCTCAGTCTTGGCTCGAAGACGAGAACTCGCTCCTAGGGGCATGAACGAGACAACCACCACAGACCCTCTGTGGTCTCGTCATCCACACCTTTAAGTCATGTTAATCAAACATCTCTTAACTTACCACAACATCCTGCCATACTAGATTCATTCGTAACTCTGATTCATCAACCGGATGGAGCAGAGATCAACAGACATGTATGACTAAGCATGGCATATTTGAGGCTCTGGCGATACACACAAACAAATCCTATGTCTGCTAGGAGTATTGAATCATGATATCTGGGTTATGCAAATAAATAGGATAACTCTATCTACTGACCCAAGATACATTGGAATCGAATGCATTTGTACGAGAATGAAAAAGTCTTTCGAAATCATATATGGCAGATAAGAGGTTATGCTTGCCTTGCTTCAAGAAAACCAGAGAAAGTCTTCAGGAATAAGTGCTTGACTTTTCGGTTAGGATCAAGTATTCACCATGTAGTTGCTGGCCTTCACTTCGGAGTCGCGTTCTACCGAGGGGGAAACAACACCGAAAAGAAGAGTAACAATCGAACATGACATCGATGCAATGCACAAATATGTATGCATGAGCAAGTTAATGCACTTCGGTGAAACCCTAAACATGCTCGATGGGTTGCTAGGGTTTGTATGGCAGATATGAAATTTTACTGAAATTAACCCGAAATAGACCCCGGAGGGGGTTTCGGGCGATTCTGAAAGTGGGTACCATTTTAAAAGCTCAAATGGGTTTGAAAACATCATAACTAGATTGTACTAGTCATTTTGAGCATTTTGGTATATAACTTTTAATTTTCTATTTTTATTGAATAAAACTTATTTTTCTATTTTTAAATGATTTAACAACATTAAATAAAGGCCAAAATTCAACTTTGTCAAATATATGTGGAAATGACATTTTTGGATAGAGCATCTTTTTCTGATCAAAACCATATTTTTACTTTATTTTTCTGACTTATATTTTTATAGATACTGATTTTCCAAGTTTTATTTAATTCCTGAAATATCAAACAGTAGAGGCCCACGTGTCATTTTAGTTTTCTTCTTTTCTTTTTAAAAGAAAAGCCAGTTGGCAATGGGGCCCATGGTGATGTCACCATGATGTCACCGTGACGTCATGGGCTGGCCGGCAGAGGGCCGGTGATGGACGCCGGCGGCGATTCCGGGCACCTAAGCGTGCACAGATGGGCTCGTTCGAACCGTAGCGACGAGGGCTACCTAATCGTGGTGGCGCCGCCTGCGTAGGGTCGTCGACGGCGAGCCGCCGTGCACGGCTAGCGGCGGCGCTCTCGGGTCTCCGATGGAACGACGAATCCGGCGGCGGGGAACGAAACGGAGAGCATGGGGAGGTAGCTTAGCTCACCACGAACTCGATGAGCCTGTCATCGGGGCCGGGGAAGGTCGGAAATGGTGACGCCGTGCAGAGGAACCCGGCGGCCGGAGAGGAAGAAGGCGGCGAAATCCGCAACGCCTGGGCCATCCCGGGCTCTCCGCTTACTCGTGGAGGAGGAGGGAGCTGAGGCGGTTCTCTGGAGCTCCTAATCGCGGCCGCGGGTGAGTTGAATCGACGGCGACGACATATCTCCGGCGAGCTAGGGTTCCGGGCGAGGAGAGGAACAGAGGGAGAGGGAACGAGCTCGAGGGGGTTTCTGAGGGGCTCTTCTCGATCCGGACGGCACCTGATGACCCTCTGGTCGTCCACGTCACAAAGGAGAAGCAGGAGGTGGCGCTCGGCGGCGTGCTCGTCCTTCTGGCCGGATTTGGGGAAGAAGGAAAAAGAAAAAGAAATCACGGAAAAACCCCCTGGAACTTTTGGAAATTGCAAAAGAGTCCTTTTCCTTTTAAAAACAGAACAAAAACCATTTATTTGAGGGCCTTTTTGCAAAGGAAAAATTTGGCAAAAATACTTTTTGAAAAGCTCACAAAATTTCCAACAAAACCATGTTTTGCGTTGGTGTGTTTGAAATATTTTTCAATACAAAATTTTGGAAACCATAATAAGTACTTTTTGTGGGATTTTCTGAAACCGTTTAAATTTCATAGTTTAAATTGGTTCAAACATGATTTAAATTTTTGTTTGATGCATGTATGAAATGAACACAACACCACACACCCTAGTTTAGCAAAATTGGGATGTTACACCCTGGGCCTTGGGAACCCGGTCTCGGTATTGGCGACCAACTCAGAGTTTGCCTCGTACGGACGTTTATGCTGATTATTTCCATTACCGCCTCCATTATTACCCGGCGTAGTGCTGTTGCCGGTTTTTCCATTACTGCTCATGTTGGTCTTCCCTTTCTTTTCCTCTACGTCCTCTTCAGTCATATCAGTGGAAGCGTGTTTGTTGCACGCATCCATCAACTCCCCCATGGTGATTTCTGAGACGTGCCTACTGGATTTCATGCGCATCAACTTTTGCACCAAGGGTGTATATCTGCATGTTTTTGACATAGCTTGTATCGCGTCCTTTGGCTGAATATCAGTGGACGAGTGGAGTATCTCCATTACTCGGCGCACCCAGCTGCGAGCCGACTCTCCTTTCCTTTGGATGCATCGATCCAGGTCATCGATTGTATATAGTTTCCTGCATGTTCCATGAAAATGCTTGACGAATGCCGTCTTCAACTCATTCCATGAATTAATGGACTTTTCAGGCAAGTTGTTGAACCATAGTTTTGCTGCTCCTTCAGACATCATAAGATACATGAACTTGGCTTGGAGTTTTTCTGATGCATTGCGAATAGACATTGCCATCTCATAACTGCTCAGCCAGGTCTCGGGATCCATGGTTGGCTCGTAGTTTACAACTTTACCCGGTTCCTTGAATTTATCCGGGTATGGTTCTGCTCTGATGGAGTCCGACAGACATTTAGGCCCGGCCAGGTTGGTCAATACAGGCCTCGCGCGCGATACATGAGACTCGGCTGGCGCAGCCGGAGGTGCGCCACCTACTGCTCCTTGCACTGCTGACCCGGCCATGCGCCTCGCACGGCAACTGTCGACTATTGCCTGTGCTACCGAAACCGCGGGGGCTGCTGGCCTACGAGGAGGAGGCGGAATTTGCTGCTGCTCTGCCCTCCGTCGTGCCGAGATTGACTGAATATTCCTCGTGTTTCCGGGTTGCCGGCTGACATATAGCATCCCATGCAAACCACTTCTATGGTCCGGGTAATTTGCCTGCTGAGCCACTGCGGTGCGTAGCATCTCTATGGCCTGCCGAGTTTCGATTTCTCGAGGCGATTCTCCCATTGGAATACGGTCGAGCTCTAGGGTTGCGGCGTACACGTTATCCATGGGGTTATTGAAGTGACCCGGAGGGGTGTGAAATCGTGACGGTGGTGGCGCCATATTGCCCCCAAGGGTCCCAGCGGGTAACCCGGCTGGTACGTTGGCCGGCTGTCCCCCGAGTGTCGCTCCTTGAAACTCGGTTCCCTGATTCACAGCCGGGATTGGCTGATCTTGGGGTGTAATAAACAGCGTGGCCGGCTGTAGGTTTCCTCCTGCCGCCGGTAACCTCGCCTGATGCCTCTGATTGTATATCCTTGTTGTTTGAGCCTGAATTCGATCCTCCAATTCTTCCAACTCATGCTGGCGCTCAGCCATCCCTTGCCTCTCAGCTTCTACTTTCCTTCTCTGTTGTTCCAATGCCCGGCGGGCTACATCTAGATCACGAGCGCGCGCCCCTGCGTTTTCTGGGGTTATCACCGTTACGGTGGGATCTAAGATCAAATTGTTGCTGAACAGAGACGGATTTTGTGGACGTGAAGTTCCTGCTCCCATTGCTCTGTTTACCATGAACCCAAACATATTCCTATTCCGCTCACTTTCCCCTGTTCCGCTAGTGACAGAGGCCGGCTCTCCATCGACCCGGGCTATGACCGGATTTCCATTAGCCGGTGTTTGTTGTTGGGCCAGCGCTCGCGCCGCTCCAGCCGCGGCCACCGACACATCGCCCTGATTAAGATTGATTGCAGGGGCTGTGTAGACCGCGACTCGGCGCGCGATGCCTGGCGACAATTCGTACTCTTCCTCTTCGCAACTATCTTCTTCGTACCGATCCTCAAGTAAGTGCATGATTGACTCGGTATCATCTTCTCCCATAACCCGGCAACACGGGGTCCATACCGGCTCCTCCGGCTGTTCCCTCTTCGTGGTGGGCTCCTTCTCCGGCTCTACTGTCCGGACCGATTCTTCTCCGTCCGATTGAACACAGGTATCGTCCCCTGACACAGAATCACATTCATTATGGTCAGAAACAAAACCAGATGCACGTACCATACCGACGAAGACGTTGACTCGGCCAATTGTGACGACAGATCCGACCTCCAGATGATCCGACTCTGGCCCCCAGCTAAAGTCATCCACGATCTTCTCTCCATCAGGGTTGGTGATGATCTCTATGATTACGAGGTTCTTCATGATTTCCCGAGATTCTCCCGTGATGTAAACACCTTTGGACGTAAGCCCCACGGTGGGCGCCAACTGTCGCGGGATAATCACGGCAGACGTTACCAGGGGTAACTTAGTTTGGGGCAAATCGACTCTAGTGTTTGGGAGAGGGTTTAGCTCAGGGGAAATCATGTTATCTGGTGATCTGGTAGTTCGAGCTGCAATGTCGCCGAGACTACGATCTAGGGTTACAACTATCAACTCTCGTATTACTAGAACACTCGAATATCTGGAAAATCTCTTGGTATCTCTATGCCGAGAGCCGGTTTATATATTATCCGGCTCTCTGGCTTCCTATACAAGGCACACACGGAATCCTACCCGAAATACACACATAACCCTAGGTTTCCTAATCGTGGCCCCCAAGGTACGGATTACAAGATCCACACTCCCTTTTGGGCCTTCTGGAAACTCCTCCATCTTGGGCCGGGTTTTATGTGATTTCCTTCTGGTCGGGTTTCGCCTAGGCATGGGCCTACCGGGTTACCATCCCCCCAACAGAGTCAGCTTCCGAGTTCATCGTCATGTTGACGAATGTCGGATCTTCCACCTCTGTTATGGGATTGTTGTTTTCTGCCTCTTTCCCGGGATTGCTTCCATCCGTGTTTTCGGTGATCTCGGATTGCACCATGCCGATAAAGTGCGATTAAGCAGTATATTGACGATTTGAGCAAAATCCGACGTCATAGTCGTCTTCGACTGGGTATAGGGAGGGTGGGATAATTTTGCTCCCACCACAGAATCCCACTTCTACAGTTAATCCGATAAAGATGTTTGCAGATCCAATCGGTAGAACACAGGCACTTACCAGATGATTCCGCGCTGGCATGTACGATCCGTTGTTGAGGAAGCGCCTGACGTCGTTGTCGAATTCCAAGCTTCCGACAGTTATGGTACTGCCGATTCTGCCAAGTATCCCCGATCGGAACATAACGCCCGACGTCGCTGGCCCCACGGTGGGCGCCAACTGTCGAGACATCGTAGTAGATTTCATAGACGTGGGGCCATGAACTACCGATAGAGAAGTGGGGGGACGTGATCGTATGATGAACAATGACACAGGGTTTTACCCAGATTCGGCACGACGCAGTAATGCGGCGTTCCTACTCCTGCAATCTCACTATTCAGGACTAAAGCCTGGAAAATACAGAGTAGAATGCGAGGTTAGGTTTAGCTATTCGACAAGGATCCACCTCTCGTCGAATTAGCCTATAGCTTCTTCTCCATCTATCTTATCTCCCGTCCGGCTTTATATAATAGTCGGGTTAGGGCATACAGAGAAAGAAACCTAGAAGACTACGGTACGTGCTAACTTGGAAAGTAAGGAATCCGCCTTTTACTCCAAGCCGGATCACGTGGGTTGTGATCCGGGTTCTTCTAGAATCCAGCTTTCGTGCATCAGCTTACTAGGCCGCCCAATGGACCATAGCCCATTACCACTTAGGCCACCCTGGTAATCCGGCACTTTAGACCACCATCTGATATACCCCTAATCGGTATATATCCGACAAGCCCGGTCCGGACGAAACGCGCCCTCTATGGGGCGCTCGAATCGGCGTCGTTTTTGGTAGGGTGAGGGGAGTGGAGATGCTCTTAGGACCAAATCTGGAGTTAGAAGACGCCGAATAAGTTTCTCCCACCAGGATCATCCTCAGCTGCATTCCTAGCCGTCTTCGCTGCCAAGGCGCACAATCAACAATGGCGCCATGTAGTGCGAGCATCTGCCATCCAGGATCGCCGACTCGACGTCCGAAGAAGGAAGTCCGACCCTATAGAAAGACTCGTGAGTTATGAGATCTATATCATCAGATCGTGCCCCTCGACGAATTTCTCATCCATGCATGTGATAAATTAAACTGAAATATATACTCTGATGGAAACAGAGTATAAGTTTATGTTCTCGCGAAGTGTACACAAATAAAGGAAGAAACCGAAGTAGGAACAAAATGTACTCCGTACTATGGGATCCAAAGCTGTCCAAAGTGTTTGACCGGGGGATCGAAAGATGCAAGAAACGTATTCAGCTACATCTTTGGCGTACTTTTGAGCTTTTGACTCTCCTGCTTTTTGTTGAATATATTAGCAATTTAGCTTAAGATTTAATCCGAAATAGCATCAAGTATACCATGACAGTAGCAATTGAACTAAGCATGCAAACATGTAGAGCAGTAGACGAACAGATCCAATCTACGGCAAAAACTAGACATAGAAATGACAGTAGAATCTCGTACAGAAAGAGAAAAGATACGTACGGTGCAGCGGCAGCGGCACCGGCTGCGGTGTTTTCCAAATTGTCGCCCATGTGGTTGATGAAGAGGTTGCCGAGGTTGGGGAAGAAATCGTCGTTGGGGAAGTAGTCGCCGTCAGCAGTCGCGCGAGTTCGCTCCCCAAAAACTTGATCGCACATCTCCCGTACAGAATCACAAGAGGCAGGGTTCCGGAGCCCTGCTATCCCTTCTCGTGGTGCACGCCAGAAGGAGGGATGGAGAAGTCTTGATTGGCGGCGCAGTGCTTTGGGACGGTTCGAAACCATATATCGAAGTGGCGGCTAGTATTTACCGTATGCGTGTATTTATATTGCGGGCAGGGAGAGACGTGGACATAACTCCACGTAGGTTTGGTTCCACGATCCAACTGCTAATTGCCAAATTAGTGACTCATTAAGTTTATTCCAACCGACAAAATAAACGCTCTCAGCTAATTTCCGCAACCCACGTCGCGTCGAGGCGTGGCGGACGGAGGAGGAGGAGCGCGTGTGGCACACCTCTCCTCTTGTCTCACCAACTCATACATGAGTTAGAATGGCTCATCTTATAAGGCAGTGCCATGCTCTCCAAACTAGTAACGTGGGACTAAACTAATCCCAATCTCTCCACTTGTATTTATTCATGAATGTGCCTTAACAATTTCAGAATTTAGTTAGTCTTAGTTGAGCTTTAATGCTGATCCCAATATAAAGAATTTGGGGGCTGCCTAATATAATTCCAACACTTGTATGTAATCATTTTGCTTCACAGCCGCGGGTGATAAGTTTATTTCGTTGTGGGAAAATGATGAGCTGTCTGACAATCTTTACGGCTCCTGGACTATGGCTGCTCTTAGTTTTCTTGTAAGACGAAAGTCCCAGAAAAAACGTTGTAAGAAAACTGGCTAGGGCCCTATTTCCAACAAAAAACAGAGTGTACGGTCCGCATTAGGAAAACCTGTGGGGGGACTCAATACGGCAAACTACGGCAACGAGTTTGCTGTATGAATGGTACCAACAACTCGGGGTACGGAACATCGTACTCGAATCGTATTATTTGTTAGACCAACTTGCGCATTTTTACTACTACTGCACAACCGTACGTGGACAATACGGACTGCAACATGCATTTCATCACCTTTTTCTTAATTTCTTTCCGTGATCCGTGCCTGCCTGCTAGTAAATTGATCATTTTTTTTGGCGAGTAAATTGATCATTTGCAGTGCCTTCCCAGACTGCGCAGACGTTGAACACGGATTTTTCTGATTTTTTTAATCGAGTAGTTTTTTTTGCGAATCAATTAATTAAGTAGACAGGAAGGTCCAATGGATTGAGAAATCTTAGGATGGATATCACCTGTGGGTGGTTTTGCCGACCGAGCACGACGGATAGCCATGGATATTGTCTTTCGAATATTAAACCCTTCAAATGTATGGCCTTCAACCTGTAAGAGCGTTTCCACGGGCATCCCAAACGGCAGTTTATTGGGGTTTGGACGAAAAAAATTCTGCAAGGAGGCATCCCAGGTGTCCGACCCGATGGAAACAATGTCAAACGTTTCACGAGACCCGCTAAATTTGGGGTCCGCTCGAGGGTGTAGGACATTGTAAGTGCAGCCCATCCGATAGGTGGGTCCGCGTAGTCATAGACACGGTGACACGATTCAATTCTTCTTCTCCCTCTATGTTGCCATGCGTAATGCTCAAAAGATAAATCTTTCCTCCGTTTCTAGATCTAGACGTCGCCGTAACCTCCTCGCTTTTCTCGACCATGCCGCCGAAAAAACTGGGCCTCCCGCATCCTAATAAGACAACAGCGTCGACTGTACTGCCGAGGAAGAAGGCGATGAAATAGAAGCAACCAGATTGCCGGTGAACCTAAGCCAGGTGCAGCTGCGTTAGGTGCAGCTGCGTTAGAGTCTGTCCGTCGACAGGACCCTCCTCCCAACAGGACGGCGGGGCATCCTAGGGGCAGGCTTGCGAGGTTGCCTAGCAATTAGGAGACGTCCTACAACTGGCAGCGGTGGCGACACACAACGAAGGCAGCGGCGGCAGTGCACAACGCTGGTAGCGGTGGCGAACGGAAGGCATCGATTTCGATCTTGATTTTTTTTTTTGCATGATTTGGATGTTGATTGCTAATGTGTAGAAGTTAATGGCAGTTTTCGATGTTGATTTGGATTGCTAATATATAGAAGCTAATTGTCATATTCTATCTTTCCAACCAAACGCAGGAATGGAATGTGTTGAATATATTTGTGTACTTGTACGTATGTTGTACTCGGCCCACCTCCTAGCTCTTGTATAGATGAGGTAGAGGCCCGCATCATGTAACATATATACGTGTCTTTGGTGCACCGATCAATTGATTCCGTGTTGCACCCAATCCTAGTCTTCTACATGGTATCAGATTCCTCTCACGTTTCCTAACCTAGCCGCCGCCGCCGCGCTCTCCATAGCGCCGCCGCCACTCCCTCTTCGAGCCGCCGCCGCCGCTCCGCCTCCGCTGCGTGCCGCCCCAACCCACCGCTGCCATGGCCTCCCCGGTCTCCTCTCTCTCCTCCGCAAGCAATCCGTTCGCCGGCCCGGACATGGCGCTCATCCGCGACCTCAACATCGCCGACCGTGTCCCGGTGATCCTCGATCAAACCACCGCGTCCTACTCCTCCTGGAAGCGGTACTTCTCCCTGGTTGTCGTGGGATGATCACGGCAGATGTTACCAGGGGTAACTGATCTTGGGGCAAGTCGACACAGGCGTTTGGGAGAGGGTTTAGCTCAGAGGAAAACATGATGGAATTCGATCTGGTAGCCGGCGATGAAGTCGCCGAGTCTCCGATCTCACTTTATTAACTCGATCTCTTGTGTACAATGGATACTCGATATTCGGCGATATGATTACTACTTGGATCTCTGCAAAACTAAGCATAGGGCCGGTTTATAAAGCACCCGTCCCCCTACCTGGCTTGCCCTCCAAGGCGCAGCTTGAGTCCTACCCGAACACCGCTTACAAATCCTAGCTTTCCTTACTGCAACCCACAATCCGGGTTACGAGGCCTACAAACTTTGGGCCTTCCAGAAGTGTCTTTATCCTTAGCCGGATCTTGCACAGCGTCCTTTGGGCCGGGTTATACCTTGGAATTGGCCTACCGGGTTATTATCTCCCCATCAGTAGTCCCCAGAATAGCTTGGGCTTCTCGAGATTTTCTTTGAAGCGCACGCTATTCCCTGCAAAAATATCAAACTCACCATTTCATGGAGGCCGGGTTAGATTGCTTTGATAAACAGCTAGGCCTAACTCCATGGTGGCCATATAGTAGCCCGACTTTTCTCCAAACCCATTGCTCGTTTTTCCGATCCGGTAATCACGGAAAAGATTTGTCTCACATCTGTCCCGGAAATCTCGTCTAACATTTAACGTATATCTCGGAAAATCCGGGCGGATACATTTTATCCGTAATTCCCGGCTCTCGCCCACTGGCCTAGGTTTACCCTGCCGCACTCTATAAATATGTACTTAAGGGTTAACCTAATCCCAACGGCTCATTTCTCCTTCTTCTTCTCTTTGCGTCCGTGCTAGAACTCACGGAGCACCACCACAGAAACCCCGCGCTCGTCTTTGGATCCATCCTGTTGCAGGCTGCGCTCCGCCGCAATTCGTCCCGCGCCGCCGTCGACCCTGACCGCCGCATCTGTGAGCGTCTGGCCGGCAGCCACAAAGGAGCATTCCTATCGCGTTATTCGCCGCCGCCACGCGCTACTCCGATCTCTTCTGGTAAGCTTCTCGTATCCAGTAATTTGACCTTGCAATTTCTAGATTCGCTCCAGATTGGATCTAGGTCGACCCGCGAGCCATTGCTCTTACCGCGCTGAATTAAACCGCTTAGATACTTGCTAGCTCCTTCAACAACTTATTGGATGATCTCACACCACCCCCCTACCGCTATTAATCTCCAATTTCTTCGTAAAATCATTCGCAAGTTCTCCTAACCTAGATCCATTTCGTCCAAACTTCCGCGCATATCATTAACACCCGGAAAATCCTCCTTTTCCAGTTATTTTGCTTGCAGTAGAGACATGGGCAACCATCCGTGTACCCCAAACTCACCTCAACACGTAAGTGACCAATGATTTCCACAGCCGTACTCAATACCCGGACACCTCGCAATCTTTGCTCCGTGATACGTTACCCAGATATTTTTTAGTCTTCACACTTTCCTAATATTTCAAACTCGGATAATCCAATATTTCCGAGTCTTATTTCCTGCACCTCTTTTTCTCGCGTGTTGCAGGTTAACCCCATGGCTCCAAAAAGGCAAGGGAAACAGCCGGCTCCGGTAAAGGCTACCCAAACCATATCGGCCAATTGGGGTCGATCTACAGCAACAAAGGCCAAGTTGGACGAGCTGGCCGAATTAGGAATTCTCCCCTCTCAGAAGGACATACACTGGAGGGCACCAGGCGACGAGACCCGTCCCACACCTGCCGACAGTGAGGTAATTTGCTTCATTGAGCACGTGACCCGGGGATTCCGTCCTCCGGGTCACCCTTTCTTCCGGGAGGTCTTAAACCACTACGGTCTTCGGGTATTTGACATAGGGCCCGATTCTATGCTAAATATTACCCACTTCATCGTTCTATCGGAGTCATACTTGTGCGTTCCGCCAAGTTTGACCCTTTTTATTGAACTATTCCAGTGCAAGCCGTGCCGCGAAAGCGGTAACGGAACACTTCTTACTTGTGGCGGGGTATCCATCCAACGCCGCAAGCACTCACCAATGCCAACCCTCAACTTAAACTCCCACGTCAAAAACTGACAATTGTCTTTCTTTTATTGCCATGATACCTCCCCGGACGGCGAGAGGAAGCTGCCGGGTTACTCGGAGAGTCTCCTCGAGCCTTCCGAATCTTTCAACGCCTTTGCCCCTGACTCGGACAGGGAGGCGATCCAGCCTTTGCTGGCTAAGTTGGCTGTTCTCTCGGCCCAAGGCCTTCTTGGGCTCAACTTGGTGAAGACCTGGGTGGACTTCCGGATCCAACCCAACTCCATCCGCGCCAAGTTGATGCACGAGTACTCGGGGCACACCACAGACGCGCTCCGATACTCCACTAAGAACTTCGCAACCGGCGATACCATCAAGACCATCAAAGGCTTCCTGACTGAGAAGTTGGAGGTGATAAGAAATATCGCCGGGTTACCCCCATTTACTCGGGAAAACCCAGCTCCAGCAGTAAGACCCGGTTCTCATAACTTATTTCAATACTTTAACTTGGTACTGCTTCTGATTCTTGCTTTCATTTCCTCGATCATAGGCTGAAGATCCCTTCTGGAGGATCGAAACCTCCCCTCCGTCCAGAGACCCAGAAGAGGAGGACGAGCCGGCCGATGATGATGGAGGTGCTTTCCCAAATCTCACATTCGCCTTTTACCTGTACTACTTTCCTATCACCCATCTTTCTTCTTGTCTGATACATACTCGACTTTCAGGGTTGGAGGACGAGGAAGAAAAAGAAGAGGATGACCCGGAGGCCACCGAATCCGACCAGGAAGCCACAGTCGGAACCAAGAGGAAGGCCAGAGGGGTGATTGCAAAGGTTCCTTTCTCCTTCATGTCTTCTGAGCCTTACTCCTTCGAAACTATGCGTAACCTTAATGAACGGTTGTCACACTCACCATTCTTGAAGGATCTCCTCTCAGCTAAGCGCAGGGTAACCCGGAGTTCCTCGGGGGACGATCCCCTTAACCCGGGTATCCCCACTTCACCTGCTCACCGAGCCAACACTCCTCCATCTCAGCCCTCCAAACCTCCTCAGCACCATCCATCTCCTAACCACCCACACGCTGGGCAATTCCGGGTACCGCAGCCGGTACCTTTGACAACTTCGTCCGCCTCCAGCAGCGAGCTCCCGCCGGATTACGCCGTAAACACCGGGTAAGCGTCCTTTACTTGATATCCTTTTACACTTATTAACTTTTTAATATGTACTACTAACCACTCTTTCCTTTTTCCCCTTTTAGTGCCCAAGTGACCACCAGTGACCCGGACATTCCTGAAGCGGAAAGGCAAGGAGGGGAGGAGCCGCACATTAACACGGATGCTGCAGCTGATGATGAGGCTGAGGACGGGCAAGAACAAGACCCCTTCAAGGACCCAGCTAAGCCGGAGACCGCATCCCCCAAATCCTCTGAAGAGGTAGATGAAGACATTATCTTAGAGACCAAGTCGGGCTCTCCTAACCCGGATACTCAGACGATCCGGGTTTTGACCCCAAAAGTCGGAAAGCTCCTTCAACCAGAAGACCAATCTGCTGGTCCTTCACGAATTCGTCCTGAAGACATGACGTTTGCCCAAATGCTTGATGCCCTCTACACCTTGAGGTCCGACGAAGAAAATATTCTAGACGCCTTGATAACAAAGCACAAGGTAAGTCCGAGTAATATCATCTGCATCCTTATATAGTCCCCAAGTTCCGAGTGAATTGCTGATTGATTTGCTTGGAACTTTGTGCAATGGCTCCAATTAACCCTTTTCCTTGTGTTATCCACCTAGGACTTTGCTGCGCAATCTGAGAAGAAACTGGCCAAAGCTGCCAAACGCATCGAGAAGGAGACAGCTCTGCGCGAAGCAACGGAAGCTGAAGCGCGTAGAAGCGGAAAAATCACAAGGAAATACAGAAAAAGGGCTCATATGGCTGAAGATAGGCTGACGACTCTTTCAGTGCAGATTGCTGATATCTATCGCGTCGCAACTGGTACAATTTCTGGATTCTGGCGATTATGACCCATATTTCATTTGGTTGGATAACCGGATTTCTTACTCGTTACTTTCCTTGCTTTTCAACAGGTCCGGGTGAAGCTGCCCCTGAAGAAGAAGATGATACCGCCAAACTGCAACTGATTAAAGATACTATCCGGCAACTTGGTTCCGGCGTTGGATGGATTCTTGATGAGCTACGACTGCCGTGCGCTGCGCCGGGTAGCATGAAAAAGTTGCTGGAGGCCTGCTCCACCATTCCTGAATGGATTTGGCATTGGAAGCGCTCATCCTGCCGTTTTGGGGTAACCCGGGGACTCGCCCTGGCTAAAGCTTATATCCCAAAGCTAGAGCCGGCCAAGATGATAGCCGGGTTTCCGGAGTTCAATCAGGACGGGTCCAAGTTTTCGCCGAAGGATTTCAAAGCCATTCAAAAGGAAGTTCGTCACCCGGCCAGTGTGATCGCCGATAGCCTGATCATTGACACTATTCTTCCTGCATATGATGCTAACGACAAAGTCATTAAAGCAGATCGCCCCAAGCCATTCGATATGCTTGCCCGATGGAAGGAAGATGCTGCCAAGATACGAGAGGAAGCTGCACAGAAGAAGGCTGAAGCCGACTCTGCGCCCGCTACCTCGACACCTATCGTCCCTCCACCTGCGCGAGTCGGCGTTGCTGCTGATCCGAGTAGGGCTGCTACCCCAAGTGACGGCAAGGGTAAAACCAAGATGGATCCGGCGGCTTAGAGTGCCGAGTAATATCTGCCACTTCGTACTCGTTAGTCGGCCGATGTGCCGTTGAAACAATTATTATTTGAATGATACTCTTTGGTGAAACTTTGTAATGCACTCTAAAATCCTGATACACCTTGTGCCTCTTCTGGCTTAAATCTATCTACTTTTGAACTCGTTTGCTCTTGATATCCAACCTTCTTTACTCTTGATATCCAACTTTCTTTTATTTTTGATATGCAACTTTCTTTGTTCTTGATATCCGACATTCTTTATTTTTCCCTTTGTGAGACTCGGCGTCCGGGTTACATGGGTGTTTGGCAAGCGGACTTGCTTCTAAGTCCCCAAGTCCCCAAGACCCGGATGTTTGGGTTTGTTGGAAATCAAACAACTAACCAATTTTTCTCTTCCAAGATCGCGAGTCCCCCTGACCCGGATTTCCGGGTCTAGGGCACGTGACTTTTAGAGGAGAACAAATTGCCTGCTGCTAAATTCGCAAAGATCCCAGAGTCGTTTCACATGGGGTTTGAAGTTATGCTTAATAATCGTTGAGTTTCCGGCTATTAGCCTTGTACTCTACATAACTTGTGGTTTAGATGACCCTTTTGACTATCTTGTACTGTAAGCCGGCTTTCGCGTGGATACCATGTTATTACATCTATACGAAAATGGGGTCAGGAAAGTCCCATTGGGCTTCATGGCTGCCTGTAATCGTAAGCGAACAAATCATGCCACTTTAGTGCGAGTCACATCGAGCTTAAGTAAGAATAGCCAAGAAATTTGGACTTCTTTGTCCGGTTATAAGATTGCAGCCGTACTCGTTTGCGAGTAATCGGCCCTTATAACTCATAGACATCAAGGCCGGGTCTTTTGAGTTTGCAACTGCGCTTATCCAAGCCATCAGCCCTCAAGACCTAAATATACGCATCATGCTGAAAGTATAAGACTCAATTTATAATCACCTTTATTCTCGATAATCACCTCTTTATTTGATATGAAAAATTAGGTCAGCAAGCCGCCTCATTAAAAACCCGTCCAGTCCCCAAGGGTGCCCTGGATGGGAAAAGAGTGCGTCTGAAACCTGCTGCCTGCTTCATCGTTCAATTCCACGAGCCAACATAATCCTTGCTAAGTATAATATGGGCGTAGCTGAGCCACGTTCCATGGTCTGTCCCTTTCTTGCATAGATGAAGTGGTATGAGCGGTGTCATTAACTGTGGCCGATTCTTCCCTTGCGTCTATCAAGTAATATGACCCATTATGCAAATTCCTGCTTATGATAAATGGTCCTTCCCATGGTGGTGATAACTTGTGTTTTCCTTCGTTTGACTGAACCAGGCGCAGAACTAGGTCTCCCTCCTGGAAGACCCGGGTTTTCACACGCCGGCTATGATACCTCCGTAGATCCTGCTGATATATCGCTGATCTTTCCAGGGCTTGTTCCCTTTGTTCTTCTAACATATCCACGACGTCCTGCCGGGTCTTTTCGTTCTCCACTTCAACGTAAGCTGACACTCGCGGTGAATCATGAATAATGTCACTCGGTAACACTGCCGCCGCGCCATATACCATGAAGAAGGGCGTCATCTGAGTAGATCTGTTAGGTGTTGTATTGATACCCCAAACCACAGCAGGAAGTTCTTCGACCCATGCACCAGCAGCCCTGATACAGGGGACTCGTAGGCGTGGCTTTAGTCCGCGAAGCAGTTCTTGATTCGCCCTTTCTACTTGTCCATTGGCCTGTGGATGAGCTACTGATGCTACGTCAAGCCGGATTCCGTTGTTACCACAGAACTTCTCCATCTCGCCAAGGGACATGTTGGTTCCATTGTCGGTAATTATGCTGTGAGGATACCCGAACCGATAGATAATTCTTTTCAGGAACTTGACTGCTGTAGCTGCTTCACAATTAGTAACTGGCATAACTTCTACCCACTTGGTAAACTTATCGATAGCTACCAACAGATGTGTCTTTTTGCAAGGTGACATATGAAAGGGGCCAACCATGTCCATACCCCAGACGGCGAACGGCCAAGTTAACGGGATGGTCCGTAATTCCATAGCCGGCACGTGGATTTGGCGGGCGTACCTTTGACATCCGTCACACCTTGCTACCAATCGTTCCGCATCTGCCAGAGCCGTGAGCCAGAAAAACCCGTGTCGGTAAGCCTTGGCCACAAGTGACCTTGTAGACGCGTGATGCCCACAATCACCTTCATGAATTTCCTTGAGGATCTATCGGCCTTCCTCTGGTGTCACGAGCGCAGGAAGACCCCCGTGGCGCTTCTCTTATATAACTCCCCATTAATAATAGAATATCCCTTTGCTCTTCGCAAAATTTGCCTTGTTAATACCTCCTGCTGCGGCAACTCGCCTCGTGATAGGTAGGCCAAAAAAGGTTCTGTCCACTCGGGAATAGCGCGTACAGTGGCCACGAGCTCCAAGCCCGGGTCTTGATTTGCTAGCTCTTCCTCAGACTCGGTTTTAACTGATGGTCGCCATAATTCGTCCAAAAATACGTTAGGTGGAACCGGTTCTCTGCGCGAGCCGAGTCTGGCTAGGGCATCGGCTGCCTCGTTCTTTCTCCTGTCTATATGCTCCACCTCATACCCGGAAAAACATCCGGCTACCCTATCGACCTCCCTGCGGTATGCCGCCATAGTTGCGTTCTTTCTATCCCAAGTTCCTGATACCTGTTGTTCCACAAGATCCGAATCTCCAAAGCATCGTATCCTCCTAATGTTCATCTCCTTAGCTACTTTTAAGCCATGCAATAGGGCCTCATACTCGGCTACATTGTTGGAACAATCAAAGTGAATCTTTAATACATAACTCAACTTGTCTCCTTTGGGTGACGTTAGCACCACTCCAGCTCCTGAACCCTCGTACTGTTTCGATCCATCGAAATGCATGATCCACGACTCGGAGTTTGGAACTATGGTAGCCATGCCTGTGTGTGTCCAATCATTAACAAAATCCACCAAGGCCTGTGATTTGATTGCCGACCTAGGCTCGTAGCTGATGTGATAATCCCCCATCTCTATCGCCCATTTGGCTATTCTTCCGGTTGCATCCGAGTTTCTGATGATATCCGACATTGGTATTGAGCTGACTACTGTTATAGGGTGCTCCTGGAAGTACGGCTTTAGTTTCCGGCTGGCCATGAAGACCCCGAAAACCAGCTTCTGCCAATGCGGGTAACGCTGCTTTGCTTCAGACAATACCTCGCTGACATAATAAACCGGCCTCTGAACCGGGTAACCCTTTCCGTCCTCTTTGCGTTCCACGACCACTACTGCACTGACGGCTCGGGGGCCAGCTGCAACATACAACAACATAGGTTCTTTAGGGCCCGGGGCCGCTAATACTGGTGCTTCAGATAACTGCTTTTTTAGTGCCTCGAATGCCTCATCCGCTTCTTGATCCCATACGAATTTGTCGGATTTCCTCAAGAGCCGGTACAGGGGTATTGCCTTTTCTCCCAACCTGGATATAAACCGGCTCAAGGCTGCTACGCAGCCTGTAAGCTTTTGGACCTGCTTCAGATTTTCCGGCTTTCTCAGATTTTGGATAGCTTTGATTTTGTCCGGGTTTGCCTCAGTTCCTCTCTCGGAAACGATAAAGCCGAGTAACTTCCCAGCTGGAACCCCAAATACGCATTTTGTCGGGTTGAGCTTCATCTGATATCTCCTTAGATTTTTGAACGTCTCCTTTAGATCGTCTATAAATGTCTCTGCCTTCCTGGTCTTGACAACCACGTCATCCACATAAGCATGGACATTGCGTCCAATTTGGTCTTCGAAGCACTTCTGAATGCACCGTTGGTAGGTTGCGCCTGCGTTCTTCAGTCCAAACGTCATTGTTTTGTAGCAGAAGGCTCCAAAAGGGGTTATGAACGATGTTTTCTCCCAATCCTCCCTTTTGAGCTTAATCTGATGATACCCCGAATATGCGTCCAGGAAACACAACAGGTCACTCCCAGCTACTGCGTCTATTATTTGGTCTATCCTTGGTAGTGCGAACGGATCCTTTGGGCAATGCTTGTTGAGACTTGTGAAATCAATGTACATCCTCCACTCGTTGGTCTTTTTCATCACTAGAACCGGATTTGCCAGCCAGTCCGGGTGGAATACTTCCATGATGAAGCCGGCTGTTAATAGCCGCGCAATTTCTTCGCCTATTGCTTTCCTTCTTTCCTCATTCATCTTTCTCAAGCCCTGCTTCACGGGCCTGGCCTTGGGATCCACATGCAAACTATGCTCTGCCAACTCCGTGGGGATACCCGGCATGTCGCTGGGTGTCCAAGCGAATACGTCTGCATTCGAACGAATAAACTCCACCAGCGCCTTTTCCTGCTCGCTTTTCAAATTAGACCCTATAGTAAACTGCTTGGTGGGATCACCTTCAACAAAATCTATTTTCTTGGTGTCCTGTGCTGCCTTGAATTTCACTCTTTCATCCTCAGAATCCGGCCTTCTCAACGCTGTTCCATCATCCGGATCCACCTGAGACCGGTAATATTTGAGTTCTTCTTTTCTGCAAGCTTGCTCAGCCATCACTGAATCTCCTTCATCACACTCAGCCGCTATATCCCGACTTCCATGTATGGTGATGGTCTGCTTAGGACCCGGAATTTTTAGCTGTAAATATACATAACACGGTCTAGCCATGAACTTAGCGTAAGCCGGTCTTCCGAGCAACGCATGATAAGGACTACGCAACTTGACCACCTCAAACGTGAGCCACTCAACTCGATAATTATCCACTGATTCTCCGAAAGCAACCTCCAATGTGATCTTTCCCTTAGGGCGCGCCGAGTGACCCGGCACAATTCCGTGAAAACTGTCGAACTTTTCTGCAGCTGGGATTCTTTGAGGTTCATGCGTAAGAAAGTTTCCCAATACAAGATGTTAATGCTGCTTCCACCATCCATCAAGACTTTTTTCAACTCGTAACCATTGACCTGCGGTGCGACCACCAACGCCAAGATTCCTGGGCGTTCTATTCCTTCCGGGTGATCCCTTCTGCTCCACGTTACCTGTTGTTCCGCCCATCTCAGGTATCTCGGAACGGCCGAGGAAACCGAATTTACCGTTTGCTTTAGTGTTTCTTTATCCCTGCTAGAAGTTCCTGTAACATGCACATGATATTGTCCTTTTAAGTCAAACGTACGTACCATACCGATGAAGATGTTGACCTCGCCGATTGTCACGACAGATCCGGATTCAAGGTGATCCGATTCTGGCCCCCAGCCGGAATCGTCCACCATCTTCTCTCCTTCGTGGTCGTCGTAGATCTCACCAACGACGAGGTTCTCCATGCTCTTCCGAGCTTCTCCCGTGATGTAAACACCTTTGGACGCAGGCCCCACGGTGGGCGCCAACTGTCGTGGGATGATCACGGCAGATGTTACCAGGGGTAACTGATCTTGGGGCAAGTCGACACAGGCGTTTGGGAGAGGGTTTAGCTCAGAGGAAAACATGATGGAATTCGATCTGGTAGCCGGCGATGAAGTCGCCGAGTCTCCGATCTCACTTTATTAACTCGATCTCTTGTGTACAATGGATACTCGATATTCGGCGATATGATTACTACTTGGATCTCTGCAAAACTAAGCATAGGGCCGGTTTATAAAGCACCCGTCCCCCTACCTGGCTTGCCCTCCAAGGCGCAGCTTGAGTCCTACCCGAACACCGCTTACAAATCCTAGCTTTCCTTACTGCAACCCACAAACCGGGTTACGAGGCCTACAAACTTTGGGCCTTCCAGAAGTGTCTTTATCCTTAGCCGGATCTTGCACAGCGTCCTTTGGGCCGGGTTATACCTTGGAATTGGCCTACCGGGTTATTATCTCCCCATCACTGGTGTTTCGCGAGTTCCTCCTTCACAGCCACGTCGACGGCTCTGTGGACTCCCGTCTCATGGTCAACGACGAGGAGTGGATGATCATCGACGCCGCCATCATCCGCTGGTTCTACTTCACCGTCTCCACTGACCTCTTCCACACGGTGGTAGCCGACGAGGACGACGCCCGCGCAGTTTGGACCAAACTCAACGGCCTCTTCACCGACAATAAACTTCAGCGCAAGGTTCTCCTTCATGGCGAGTTCTACGGGCGCCATCAGCTCGATTCCTCCATCGACGACTTTTGCATGCGCCTCAAAAAGATCGCCGACGAGCTCCGTGATCTTGGCGTGCCCATCGGCGACGAGCTGCTCATCACCACCCTCACCGCCGGTCTGCACGAGGACTACGGGAACGCCGCCTCCAACCTCACCCTCATCCCGGACCCCACCTTTCCCAAGGTCGTGGCGTACCTCAAGCTCGATGAGCGCCGGCTAAAGATGGTACGGGCTCGGGCGACGCACACCGCCCTCACCACCGGCACCCGCGCTGGCCCGGCGCCACCCGCCCCTCGTCCTCCGCCCGGCTTCCCGCATCCGCCGGCCCTCCCGCAGGCCTCTCCACCAACGCCACCGGCCCAGACCTCCCACAACAACAATCGTCGCCGCGGGCGCCAGCAGAAGCAGCAGTCGCAGCAGCCTTAGGGAGGCGTCGCACGTCCCCAACAGCCCCAGCCGGCTCCGTGGTACGCCGGGCAGAACCCCTGGACCGGCGTCGTGCACGCCTACTCCATTCCGGTTCCTCGAGCACCCGCTCCCGGTATCTTTGGACCGCGGCCTCCCTCCCACCAGGCGTTCTACGCGGCGCCTCAGCAGTACGTGCAGCCCTACGAGTCTTACTCCTTCGGACAGCCGTCGCAGCCCTCGCCACCGCTGCCCCCGATGGCCCCGGCTCCTTCGCCTTGGGACCTGGCTCTACTGGCAGCCCTGCACTCTGCTCCGACTCCATCCACGTACACTGGAGGCGGCGATTGGCACATGGACACAGGCGCCTCGGCTCATATGGCTGCCCACCCCGGTACTCTCCATACCTCCTACCCGGTCAACACCTCTACTCGCATCACCGTCGGCGACGGCTCCTCTCTCCCTATCACTCATATAGGCCATGCATCTTTTCCTTCTACGTCCACTCCACTTTCTTTGTCTAATGTCTTAGTTTCACCTAATCTCATCAAAAACCTTGTTTCTGTTAAACAATTTACACGCGATAATCCTGTGACCGTCGAGTTTGACATGTTTGGTTTCTCTGTCAAGGATTCCTGAACCCGGATGGTGCTCCACCGATGTGACAGCCCCGGCGATCTCTACCCGGTGCAGTACGCACCCTCCACATACGCTGCTCCTATCGCTCTCGCCACCGGTGTGGACCTTTGGCATGCTCGCTTGGGTCATCCAATCCCCGCCACTCTTCGTCACATTTTAAGGAGTTTTTTCTTTCACGATTAATAAGATCGCTGATCACTCCTGTCATGCGTGTCGTCTTGGCAAACATGCTAGGTTTCCTTTTCGGGCTTCTTCTCAAGTTGCTTCCTATCCGTTTGAATTAATTCATAGTGATGTTTGGACCTCCCCAGTTGCAAGTAATACGGGCTATATCTATTATCTTGTCATTCTTGATGATTTTTCGCATTATGTGTGGACTTTCCCGTTGCGCCGCAAGTCCGATACTCTCGCCACTCTTGCCGCCTTTTACTCCTACGTTTCCACGCAATTTGGGCGTCCCATTCTTGCGTTACAAACCGACAACGGGAAGGAGGTTGATAACTTAGCCGTCCGTACTCTTCTCACCACACATGGCATGACTTTTCGTCTCACCTGCCCCTATACTTCGCAACAGAACGGACGCGCCGAACGCGTCCTCTGCACTCTTAATGATTGCGTTCGGATGCCCCTCTTTCATGCCCATATGCATCCGCGCTTCTGGCCTGACGCGCTTTCTACAACATCACTTCTTCTTAACATTCGCCCGTGTCGCACTCGTGGCAATTTTGCCCCTCACCACCTTCTCTTTGGTGCCCCACCCTCTTATGATGAGCTTCGCATCTTCGGCTGTCTGTGCTATCCTAGCATTTCCGCCACTGTGCCTCATAAGCTTGCACCTCGCTCGATCGCCTGCGTTTTCCTTGGCTATCCACCCAACACCAAAGGATATCGCTGCTATGATCCCGTCTCTCATCGTGTATTCACCTCGTGACACGTTTACTTTGACAAGAAGATGTTCCCTTTTCAGCAGGTAACCGCCACCATCTCTTCGCCGCCGGTCCTTGCCTCGCCGTCGGACATTGACGGCTCCCGGACTCAGCCCGCAGGTCGGTCTGGTTCAGCTTTTGGACCGCCCCCTGGCTTTGGCGATCCACGCGACTTAGGACATGCTGCAACATCCTCTGGTCGCGTCCCCTCGTCGCCCGGCCACTCGGAGTCCGACTCCGACTCGGAGTCCTCCGCGCCGACTACTGCGCCGCTTCCTTCGACAGCGCCGTCGCCTGCCTCCTCGGCCCCTCGCGCGGCTAGGGCTCCTGCTGCATTGCCCCCCGCCGCGGCTCCTACGACGCGGTCTCGGACCGGCGTCCACCGCCCGAGCCTGCGATACTCCAGCGCCGAGTATGTCCTTGCGGCGTCCACCTCCGAGCCCTCTCCGATTCCCGCCTCAGCACGGGCAGCTCTTCGGGATCCTCACTGGCTCGCCGCGATGCAGGATGAGTTCGACGCTCTACAGCGGAACCACACTTGGACACTGGTTCCCCGATCGCCTCGCGCCAACATCATCAGTGGCAAGTGGGTCTTTCGGCACAAGACTCACTCGGATGGCACTCTAGAGCGCTACAGGGCTCGCTGGGTGGTCTGTGGTTTCCGTCAGCGAGCTGGAGTCGACTTCACCGAGACTTCCGCGCCGGTTGACAAACCGGGCACGATCCGCACCGTTCTGCAGCTCGCAGTGTCTCGTGGCTGGCCGGTAAATCAGATGGATGTTTCTAATGCATTTCTTCATGGCCATCTTGCTGAGCAGGTTTACTGTGAGCAACCCACTGGTTTCGTCGACCCCTCTCACCTGGCCATGTGTGCTTGCTTTCTCGGTCGCTCTACGTCCTCAAGCAAGCCCCTCGTGCCTGGTACCAGCGGATTGCCGGTTTTCTGCAGACCATGGGCTTCCGTGTCACTCGCTCGGATGCTTCGTTGGTCGTCTATCACCTTAGCAACATGACTGCTTACTTGCTCCTGTACGTCGACGACATCATCCTCATGGCCTCCTCCGCAGCCCTTCTTCAGCAGCTTAATCTCCGGCTGCGTGATGAGTTTGCTATTAAGGATCTGGGTGCTCTTCATTACTTCCTTGGCATTGAGGTCGCACGGCGCCCCGACGGCTTCTTTCTTCATCAGCAGAAGTATGCGTATGAGTTGCTTGAGCGTGCCGGTATGCTCAATTGTCACCCTGTCGCTACTCCTGTGGACACGAAGGCCAAGGTTTCGGCTCTGGAAGGTTCCCCAGCACTTGATGCTCCTTTCTACCGGTCTATTGTCGGCGCCCTCCAGTACCTGACACTTATTCGCCCAGACTTGCAGTATGCTGTTCAGCAGGTGTCTCCATAGGCATGCTCCTGAATCAATCCGTTACATTTTTTACACCTACCAAACGTAGAAATGGAACCGACCCTTTCTCTTGGAATGGAAACATGACATATCATTCCATTTGGTTACCAAACCAAACATAGCCTGGATTTCTCCGCCTCCGGTGGCCGCTCCGGCGGCGGGAGGTTGGGGAATCCACGGATCTAGGCTTGTATATAGTGTAGGGGTAGGTTTGGTACCGACTGGCGGCGTCTGGGAGTCGGAGATGCTGACGGTTGGAGTTTGATGGTGGCGGTCTTCCCCTTTTATCGGTGGCGCTCTGTTGGAGCTCTATCGTCGATTTTCTACCTCTGTCGCGCTCGCAACTCTGTGGAGCTGCCATGTGCGACTTCCCCTCGCCGGATGCCATGGGATGGTGGATCTGGCTCCTAAAGATGTGGTGGAAGGAGATGATGGTGCTCGGTGCGACGATGACGGCAGCCTCCGGTGTAGGTCCTCTGGGCCGGTGCTCGGCGACTTCTCGTTCGTGTGGGGACTTCTTCCGATCCAATGTGTCAAGGGAAGCAGCTGCGACGGCGCGCTACTGATAGCTCCAGCGTGTTGCCGGCCTGGTCAACGTGCAGAAGGGCCAAGCTGTAATTTTGTTTTCTGTGTGGACCTTTCTGTATTGTTTCCAAGCTAATTTCATTTTCT